>VZRF01003388.1:0-367231 GCA_013396875.1 Vireo altiloquus | reverse complement strand
ATATTATATTAATATAATATATTATAATAATATAATGCTTCATGATACTTCTGCAGAAGGCTCATGTGTTGTCTTTTGCAATGATCAAGCAAGTGGATGGAAACTTTAAATGGATTATAAAAATACTGTGGCTGTTTTGTGAAGCATCACAGTTAAGGAATATTGGCAGAATAGGCACTCGTTTAAATCAAATCCACACAGAAGAGTGTGTGGAACGTGGCTCAGAATATTACCTGCAGGAATGCTCTCCTTTCTAGAGGTCATTACATGCTTAGATTCATTTTTCTTGCAAGAAGTGTAGCACTTTGTAAACCCAGTTGGAAATGCAGCATACCTGCCCTAGGAAAGCTTGCAAAAGCTGAAAGGAGCAAGTAGTAGTGAAGTACCTCCACCTGCTGAAAGTTAAAGGTGCTCTTCTGGAGGTACAGACCAAAAGCATGCCAGCTATCGAGGGAAGTGTGAAAAGAAGCTGGCATGACTGAACATCAGGCAAAGATAGTTACTAGAAAGCTGAAGTAGTATCCACATAAGGAAAACAAGCAGAGTGTGAAAGCATAAGGTAGAAAAAAATTGAGGAATACTTTCAAATCAGCATTTGTTAAGAGGAAAAAAAAGCAAGAAAGCAAGTTACTAGAACCAGAAAATGTTCATCCAATAGCTATGGGAAGTGAGGGATGAAGTAATTTTACTAAGAGGTGTGTAATGGCTCTCTTAGGTGGACATCTTCAGGTCGTTGAATGCAAATGCAGTTTGAAGCCAGTATTACAAAGGACGTTCACACAGATAACATCACCAGATGTTATCTCTGTGAGGAGAAACTCACACATAAACCTACAAAATTCATGGACACATGGTGTCTATTACAATAGACTTGTGGAAAAGGTCAACAGAACTTAGAGGAAGTTGTGCTTCAGATCTTTTGGAACTCATTGAGGGAGTTAACAAGAACACATGTAAGGGAGCTCCAATTTGCTGTGGTAGGTAGGACTTCCAGAAGTCATTTGGTAGTCTTCTTCATGAGAGGGGTAAGTCCATGTATGGATAATTAATCAATAATTCGATTTATATAATTAAAGACAAGAAATGAAACGGTCAGGATGCTTTTCTGAAGTGAGCAGTAGCTGTTACAAAAATGTTCACTGCTGAAGAATTGAGAACCTTCGTATAATAGCAGCTAAATTCACAGTGTATGCAGAGGTGGGAGTTAGCTGGAGTGAGGAATGTGGAAACTGTAACTCCTTGCAGGAAGGAACACTGGTTGGGAAGTACAATAGATAGTTCTGTGGGAACAGCAGTGCAGACTCAGAAATATTATTTCTGTAAATTGTTAGGATAACAACAGAGAATAAAACACAATTGGCCATTGTCTATGTCCATGGTGCATTTCACTGGACTGCTGTATTGGTGTAGGCTTGGGAGTATCCTGGGAAGAACAGTGCTTACTTCTGCCTGTATCTAGGTGACACAGATATTTGTCTAAGTGTAGGTTATTTAACTTTTTAATTCCTTTTAAAATATTCTCTTCTTTTCTCAAAGGTCTTCTGAATGATAGAGTAACTTCAATAAATATCTCAATTCTTTGCTGCTTAAAGAAATGTTGTGATGTGTGTCCTATGATCAGATGTAGTACTGGAAAGGGCTGTGCTTAGCATAAAATCTATCATGGTGCTCAACACCTAAGGATTTGCTTATTTCAGAGCCTTTGGAGAGTGAAGACAGGAGCAGTTATTATTAAACTGTAGAGTAAACCTGGAGGAGTCAACTGGAGGCTTGAATATCTGTGATTCCCCTTAAGTACAGGGCCCCATGATTGCTGGGATTTGTGCAAGGGACAAAAGTTGGCCAAATGGAGACCACTGGGAAACTAAAATTTGAATTCTGAGTTGTTCAGAGCAGTAGTGGAGAGTAGCATGAGCAGACAGTATCCTGAAATTTGATGTGCTGCGGTAGAGCACAGGCTCCAATGGCTAAGGGAAACACTTGAGGAGGTGAATTTACAATGGTTTGAACAGGTTGCAGTTGTAGTATAGCCCCCTGGTTGACAGCTGCAGTCCCTTTCTTCAGCTTGTGTTGGTGCTGGAACTTTCCTTCGCTCACAGAGTCTTTAGGGAGCTGTACCATACTAACTTTTAGTAGCTGTACTTCTAACCTTTCTTAAAATATAAAATACAAACAAGTCAAAAGGTTTAACTTCTTTAACAGGCTGTTTCTGGGACAAACAGATGCCAGTGTGAGAGAGGAGTGCACGAAAGGGTGGAAAGAGGAGAGAAAAGATGATCTTGTGACTTCTGTGACAGCAAGCTGTTCTCTTTGAGACACACTGCTGTTCCTTGAGTATACACTTTTACAGACTTGTGCTGCAGGGGCCTGTCCTAATTAGTCTTCAAGATGTGTTTCTAGGTTTTAGAAAAGAGGTTTTATTAATTCATCCTGACAATAGTTGTAAATTTGAATACTTAAAGTTGAGTATTTTCAGTAATAGATAGTCCTTAATTTCTTTTTGGAGGATAGCCTTTTTGTTTTTTTTTTCCCAAGTTTATATTCCTGGTTTTTAATTCTACTGTCATGAAAATTTTGAAAAATGTAATATTTGAAGGTCTGATATTTTCATAATAAATTTGTAACAAATAATAAAAGAACTCTGAACCTTATAACTGTTAGCCAGCACTCAGATTTGTATTTTTATTTCTTTACAGGATCTCGAGTTTCATGGAGTAATGCGATTCTACTTTCAAGACAAAGCAGCTGGAAATTTTGCAACAAAATGTATCCGTGTCTCTAGTACTGCCACAACTCAAGATGTGATAGAAACTCTTGCAGAGAAGTTTCGACCAGACATGCGAATGTTGTCATCCCCTAAATACTCACTTTATGAAGTGCATGTCAGTGGAGGTTTGTATTTATTCATTAAGTCCTTCCTGCATCCACACCTCCATCATAGTTACTCCCAGCCAAAGTATCTTTACGTTTGCCCCCAGCTTCTGAACCACTGGAGACTAGGGTTTTTTATTCCTAAATATGTTGGTACTAATTGTTTTTTGAGAAGTGGTTTTCAAAACTTAATTATGCATACCAGGCCTGCAGTTTGTGTAAGATTTGATTATGATTTATTAAATGCTGTAATTGACATCCTGTTAATTTGTTGACATTTGTGAGAGAGTTGCTATTTTTAGGACTAATAGGTAAAGACTTAATTTATAATGGGAGACTAGGATTGTTAAATTGGAGCAGTTAAGATTACATCTTCTGTTCTTTAAAGTTTTGGGCCTTTGATAGGTAGCTTTATAACTCATGTTCTTTTACTGCTAAACTGGAGGAAGTTAAACTTAATATAGTTTGAAGCCACTGTGTTTCTTAAACAGATCCTCTAATGTTACCTGTGAGAAACTTGAATATCTAAATAGCCTTTGGTACTCCTAACATTTGTCTGTTTCAGATTAGAAGGTCAAAATGTATGTGGTGGTAGTGGAGACAGATATAGGAGAAACTAGCTTTTGGTCATACTTTTTATTTTCTGTACTTTAGAAGTTCACCCAAGTGCTTGAACTACCTTAAATTTTGCATTTGAAAGATTGAAAATAATTTAATTTTTTCTACTTTAGCCTTCTTTAAAAATCTGTTAGCACTGTACTTGTAGTCAAAATTAAATTATTTTCTTTGCAGAGCAACTTCCTGATTTTTAACAGATGACAGAGGCATGCAAGGTGCCTCAATCAATAGGAGTGTTTCTTACTAAAAAAAATTATCCACGAAGACATCATTGTTTTCCTGTGCATATGTGCTGTCTCCTACATCTTGAAGGGAAAAGCAAGTGGCAAGACTTGCTTAAGTTTTTTAACCACTTTGTCAATTGTTTTTCCATATACTTAAATACATGTAATACACTAAATGAAATTTTGTCATGGATCTGCAGAATGTTGTGGGGGTTTTTGATGTGTTTTAGTTTTTAAATTATGTAATCTTGTTTATTTTTGTGCAGTCTTTGTAAAATAGTATTTCTTGGGCTGCAATCTGACTGTGGTCTACTTTACAGTAAATTTAAAATAAGAAAAATTAGTATTTGGAAGTCCCAGGATGTTACAAATTTCTAAGCATTTTAACTCTAGATCTAAGTTCTCCAGAGTGGTAAGGTTGCGTTCCCAGACTTAGTTCTGACAAAGGAGTTATGCAAGACTGCCTTGTGGGGACCTTTAGGTTATGTAGATACATGGAATACACTTTGGCTTGGTGCTGGAAAGAGGACATGTAATGCCACATTCCTAAGCTTGCTTTCTGTCTCTGTACTTTAGAGGAAAACATCAATTGATATGTTCTGTTAGGCAAACTTTTTGGTTTTTTAAGAGCTTAACCTATTTCTAAATATCTTTGCTCTTGAGATGCTAAGTAAGTGTTACTGCTTTTCATTTTTTTGAAGAAGAAAGAAGATTAGATGTCGATGAGAAGCCTCTTGTTGTACAGTTAAACTGGAACAAAGATGATCGAGAGGGAAGGTTTGTCCTCAAGAATGAAAATGATACAGTTCCTCCAAAGGTGAGTCTTTAGGAGCACACTAATAGTAACAGCAGTTTTGAAATGTGTGGGGGTTGCTTATATAGGAAAACATAATTTCCACTTTTTAAATTCTTTAAAACAACTACTGCTCATGACATTCAATATCTGGAGGAAGCATTTTTAAATACTTAAAGTGCATCTTTGCAACACAGCATTTTTGTTATCTTTCAGGTGGCTAGTGATGCTCTGTGATCCATGTAGCTGTCTAGTACTGGAATATGTAATGCCTAGAGAACTTAAAGCTTGCTTTGTTCTATTATGATGACTTTAAAATTTCCTCAAATAGTGTATGGTGCCAGATACGAGGAGGTTATCCTGCCTCTTGCAAAGCTTTTGATAGGGAATGCCAGGGGGAGTTAAAGAGCTAAAAATTATTACCTCCCTAGGTAACATTCTGTTTCTTAAATGACAGAAGACTCTTTCCTTTTGTTCAGGATTTTTTGTTTGGTTTTGTTTTTGCTTTTTTGGTTGTTGATTATTTTTTTCTCTTACAAATGCAAAATGAAGGAGCTGCCAACATCAGCCATACAAAAGTTTGCTTTAATATTAGCAATTTAAACATTAAATTAGACTTTGGCTCCTGAAGTCATGTAATTATATATATTATATGTAGCTTGTTTGCTTATAGCTATGGAAAAATATACTGTTCAGTGTGGACTATCTTAAAGCAAGGTCTTGTGCTGAGCACCAAATTCCTTTTGCTCTTGGAATTAGAGCTTGTTAATTTTAGAAGTGCTTTGGGTCTAGGTACATGAGCTTGTACTGTGCTTTTGACTACAGGATACATCCATGCTACAGGGCAGAAGGGAAAGTACCAACCTTGCTATTCCTATTAATTGAATTAAGTGATTCAATCTTCCTTCTCTGTGTTCTTCACTTCCTGATAGAAGTGAGAAAATCTGCATCTTCTTTCTCTCATGCTCTGTAATCTTCTCTACAGAAGGCAAATGAGCCTAGGATTACAGGTATCTTGTGTATGCAAGGAGCAGGAATTGAGGAGAACACTGGGAGGACAAGTTGGAAAAATACACCATGGGGGAAACGTCCTCTGTAATGTTTTTCCTTCTGCAATTTATTCTTATCTGGTGCTCCAACACAGTTGCCTTGAAAGCAGATTAAGCACACTGTTGTTACCGAGTATTTTTACTCAGAAGCAAAAATCTGTTTTGCAGCCTTTAGTTAATTTTTTGGGGCCAAGTGGATAGCAGGCATTGCTCAAGTAAAATTCTGCAGTTTCTTCACTTTCTTGAGTAGAATCAGTTCATACCTTCTTTGAAACATGGCATTATATTTGCCTTCTTTGTATTTTTCTCAAGAGCATTAGTCCCGTCACTGTGTAATGGAATATTGTTGCCTGGAGAGTTGTTTTTTGGGCCAGTGATACTGTGTTTTAAACAGATTCATCTGCAAAGTTAAAACCAATACAAACTTTTCTTTGGACTGAAACTGGTGTAAGCTGTGTTAAACTCATTTATTTCAGAAAGCTCAGAGTAATGGGCCTGACAAACAAGAAAAAGAGGGAGTAATTCAGAATTTCAAGCGAACTCTCTCAAAAAAAGAAAAAAAAGAAAAAAAGAGACGTGAAAAAGAGGCATTGCGACAAGCATCAGATAAAGATGATAGACTTCTTCATGGGGATGATATGTAAGTGGTTTAAACTTATTTTTTTAAATTAAATTATAGTTGTTTTTAAGTGCATTAGGAAAAGAAAAAGCATGACTTGCAAGCACATGCTAACTCAGCTTTGCAGTATTGGAAATTACAATAAAGTTAGGGGTATAATATAAAGTTTTTTTAATGCTTTTCCCCATGCCCCCATCTTTAAGAGGTAGAAGACCTCTTGTTTTCTTTTAAAAATAGCAACTAGCAGTCCTTAAGTTGGTTGTTTATTTCAGGTGTGAGCATGGGTATATGAACAGCATTAACCTTAGCAAAAGTGAAATGCATGGGGAAACCAACTTAAAATAACTTAAATGAGCTCCTGTTTCTGTGAATCCTACTGCCCATTCATCCTTTGTGAAGTAATGAGGATATATGTATTTTAAGCTCTTAATGATATTCTTTTTATTTAAACTAACTTGGCAGTGAGAATTTTCGCCTTGCAGCTGAGGTTTACAAAGATATGCCTGAGACCAGCTTCACTCGCACAATATCCAATCCTGAGGTGGTTATGAAACGGCGGCGACAGCAAAAACTAGAGAAGAGAATGCAGGAATTTCGCAGTTCTGATGGCAGACCAGACTCGGGTACTTAAAGTTCTTCTGGTTAAGTTATAAACAGTAAACATTTTACTGGCAGAATATTCTCAAGGCCAGCAACTCCTGTAAACTTGACTTAACTTTTACTTTTTCCAACATTTTCTGCACATGGTTAATTTATCTGTGGTGTAACCAAACGGGATTTGTAAAGGCAGTATTCCACAGAAGGGTGTTCTGTGATGAGTGCGAGGCAAAGCTTTCAGTGGTGGGCAGACTGATGAGAATGTGTGTGCTCGTTGAACTTGCTAACAGTGCTAAACTGGGAAAAAAGGAAGGATGGATTTAGACTGGCAAACTGAGGAGGCTGGCTGAAATAACTGACATTCATTGTACTAAGAACAAGCTGAATGACCTGAAAGAGAAAATTCAATCAGTAGCGTAAATAAAGGATATAAAGGACTGATTGTTCTGCATAAAGGATTCTGGTAGATCTTGTGAATAACAATGATTGAGTATTTCTCATTCATGGGGTGGGGATATAACAACAGTGACTGTACAAACACCATTAGAAAATAACAAATGAAGCAGTGTTAGAACTGATAAAATCTCAAATGATGTATTCTGTTCATGGAAGAGTAGTGAAGAAAGAGTTAGAGGTGTAGAAAGCATTGTCTTGAGGGAAATCTTAAATGGGCTTGTTAATGAGAGGGGAAATTCTTGAAGGTCAGGACAAACTTCCTGTCAAGATGGGAAAGGTCTGTTCCTTAACCAGTCATTGCCACTATTTCATTTTAACTTCATGTAATACTAGGCATGGTGAAACTCTGGGAAAAAGACTTCATGAGATAAATTACAGAAATATCACGAGATTTTTACCAATGGCAGAGAGAAATCTTTTTTTGGGATGTTATGTAATATGTCTTGTATTAGTAGAGTAATGGAATTATTTCTGAAGGGGTATTCTGTTAGAAATATAATAAATGTATTCATGTCTCTCTTTTTATTCTCTGGTTGCATTGTTAATTCCATTTTGTTTCCAAGGTGGGACGCTGAGAATTTATGCGGACAGTTTAAAACCAAATATACCATACAAGACAATCCTGTTGTCCACTACAGATACTGCAGACTTTGCAGTTATTGAAGCACTGGAAAAATATGGTCTGGAAAAAGAAAATCCCAAGGATTATTGTATTGCTCGTGTGAGTTACTAAAACACAATCTTCTCATGTTTCATATTTGGTTGTTTTTTTTCGTGCAGTAGCTTCCAAACTAAATAGAATGACTTGGTTAGTTCTGTGACTTTTTTTTTCCTCTCCCCTAAATCTAACAGCCTCAGGAATTGTGAAGTGACATGTCAGGTTTTTTGCTTTTAAAACTTTAATCTTCCAATTGTACTAAATTACTGCTTGCTATATAGAAAAACATTAATACTGAAAATGGCATATTTCTTCATTTGGCACTGTGGCTTTATGCCACTAAGTGTGCTGGTGATTCACTGATGTATAAACTAATAGTTCATCCTGTGGATACCTAAATTTGTGCACAAAACTATTTCCCTGAACTAAGAGTGTCTGCTCAGAAGAGGAAGTGCTGAGGTGAGGTCCATTGTAAAAGGTGTATGTTGTGTGCTGTTTCCTTAAACATTGTTGTGATAGCTGACCCTCATTACAAATTAGAAAAGATGAAATGACACTCTGCTTTTCAGAATTTAATTATTTTAGGAGTTCTAAATGAGTTGTATAGAACTGTTGTTTCTTAGAGGTGTGGCTTTAATCAAAGAAGTCCCATGGGCAATACTGATTAAAGACTACAAACTTCTGACCATGTTGTCTTCTCAGGGAGAACAGTGAGGCTTGAAAATATTGATCCTTGTTTGAGTCCAGTGTTTGATTACATTTTTGGCTATGACTTGTCTAATAAACTTGCATTTTTTGCTCCTTAAAATGTTGAAAAAATGGGGAAAAAGTTTGTTTCTCATGATATTGTGTTGATGTGAGAGAATCAAGGGCTTCAGCAGAGACATTGAGGCTGAATTTGGAAGATAGTTTTACTTCAGTCTGTTTAGTTCAGACTTAGTATGATGTATTACAAAAGTTTCTAATATTAGGGAAATTATTAGGGACTGATTGCACCTTTACCCAGGAAACTGTTGCAAGTTACTCTTTTTGTAGTGATGGTGTTCCCTCTTACCTCCTATTTTCTGATCTTTCATGGGGATGTTTAATATAGAAAATAGTCTGGCAAGTGTTGCTTTGGTCTTGGGAAAGGTTAATGAAGTCTTTGCTGCAAAAGAAGTTGTTTTATATTAGTTTTTTGGGAAGCACTTCTGGAAAATATTTTGTATTTTCTGAGTAACACATCTTCATGCAGTAAGTTTCTGAACTGATATAAGTTGTGTGCTTATGCTTACATTTGATATACATGAACGATCTTCACTGACTAATAGCAGATCTGTTTTTATAAGTCTTAAGTGTAGCAGACCTTATTTGCTGACAGTAAGTTGTTGTAGTTGGCTAAAATCTGCTTGGCTATCTGCTGATACAGTACTCGGCTTTTAATATGTTCATTCTTCTTTTATTGATTAAGTTGAGTATTTTAAATCTAGATTTTAAAATCTGCTTTTTTTGCCAGGTATTTTAGGAAGTTGCTTTCCTTGCGTGAAATATTTAAATACAAAAGAATTAGCCTGATGTGTCCTTAATCACTGTTCTCTTTTTTGGAACCTTAAAAATGCATCACTAAATTATCAATGACACTTCTTTATATTGAAGTCTTACAGCTGTTCTCTGCCACTGGTGTGCCTTTTGGCCCTGTTCTTCTGACACCTTACAGTATTCTGTGTAAGACAGATCCTGCACATGTTCCTATTCTTTACATTTTGTTGAATTCAGCTATTATCAGTGGAACATATAACTTCAGTTTCTTACTGATTGAGATTTCGAAACATTTTGTTCTCTTTGAGTGGCAGATGAAGTGTCTTCTTTGAAGACTTAAGCAGTTGAATTTACTTATTATTAAGATGAACTTTGAGTTACAGAACAAGATATTTATAAGGCTGTATTAGTATCAGTAATAAAGATGACTCCTGAAATTTCAGTTGAAAGTTAAACATTTTAAGACCTTCTCATAACATTTTTGACAACTTTTATTGTAAATGGCACTTTCCTATTGGTTGTTCGCTTTTGTACATTGGTTTGCAGTGTATCAGGCTGTACCTTTATGCCTACTTCTGAAGTGCTTTTCTGTGTTAGCAAGTAGACACACCACTTTGTTCCAGTGTGTGTTTTGTTTGCTTGGTTTGAGTTTCCCTGAGTAATATGGGGTTCACTGCACATCTCTAAAGATGTCAAATTAATTAGACAGTCTTCCAAGCTACCTGTGCATATTCACTCAGGGCATTAGACTTCAGGCATGCAGCAAACTAGTTAACTCTTGAAAGTAGAATCTTGATTAGACTTTTGTTTTTAGCATGCACTTATTTTTCACTTGAGGGTAAGGCATAAATAACTTTTTGTAATGTCAAGCAAAAATATGCATTTCATAGCGAGTACTTTTATTAGTGAGTAGTTTTTTTAAGAAATAGTTATTACAGCATAAGGCACTAAGTATTTTAGCAAGATCCATTGTGGGGGTTTTGTGAGGCTTTTTGTGTTGTCACTGCTGTTGTTTTGTTAGGGTTTTTTAGTTTGTTTGTTTTAGTAGGGGCACGTGCAGAGCCTGTGTTCCCCATTTGTAAGGAAAATTGTAGATTAATTAGTTACATAAGCAGATGTACTCAAATATACAGTAGATATGTGGGTTTTTACTTAAAAATCATTAAAATGGCAGAAGAGCTTATTGAAGACCTGTTACAGCATGGGGTTTTCTTGTGAGGCTTCTACTATGGACGGATCTGATTGCTTGATCTCTATGTATGTACTTACCACCGGGGGCCTAATACTCAAATACTTAGCTTCCCTTACTTGTTTATTCCAACGAATGCTTTGGAAGTTAAGTCCAAAGTAGCTATGGTCTTCACTTAAATTTCCTTAGCTTGTATTTTCTGCATGTTTCACTGCATTTTAAATTAATAAATATAGAATGGAATGACTTTATGATAATTTATGTATGCTTGTGAATACACTCATGATGAAGCAGGGTGTGTTTTTCCTAATTCTCAGTTTTGTGTTTGGTTCAGTTTATAGACTGCTTCCAAAATATGTGATATTAGGCTGATTTGACCCATCTCTATTTCCTGTGCTGTTTTTCCCCTGCTGTATTTCCCTGAAGTCAGGGAAATGTCTGTGCTTGACCTCAGCAGTCTGTACAAATGAAAATTCACGAAAACATATTTTAGTGCATCTGTTTTGAAAAACTCAAGCAAATCTCTACTCATAAGCCAAAACCCAGTCATCATACATTCTACTTATTCCCGTGCTTTTCCATTATTCTAAAATGTCGGAATTTTAGTTTTGTGGGTGGCACTGAGGCAGAATTTGCCTAAACCAGAGGTGTTTTCTAAAATGGCATCATAACGATTAGAAGCCTCTTGGCCTGCAGGAGCTCACATATGTGGTGTTTTGTATCTTTCTACAGGTTAGGTCATAGACCTTTTTAAAGTGAGGTATGTCTGAGTTACCAGCTGATGCTTCCTGAGAGATGAGTGGAATGGTGACTGGCAGGGGGGATGAGGGGAGCAGTGCTTCTGTGACCCCTCTTCTCTAGCTTGTCTGGTTCACCATTGCTGCCCTTAAACCCAACACCAAGTACGGGTGCTTCTACCAGGTTCCATGGTAGAAGTAGTATCAGGTTTAAGTAGCACCTGTGCATTTGGATCTCATCTGTTCCTCTGACCTTCCAAACTGCATTTGGTTTTTCTTTGGTTTCCTCCCCAGCCCAGTATTGGTCGGCTCATTTGTATGTATTTCTTGCATTCTAACTGGTTACCCTCTGTCTCAAGGGCTTTGGAATTTTATTGTTGCTTGTTGAATACAGCTTGAAACACAGTGTTACCCTAATTATCCTGTAGGTATAATTGATTTTAAAATCTGAGATGTGAAATAGAGTGGTTTGGCAAGATAAGATTTGAGTGGAGATGTGTTTCTGTTTCCGTCTGGTTTATACAATTTAATATTTTCCTTCTTTTATAATACCTTGTCTGTTTGAAAATCTAATTAAAGATAATTTAATTAGTCCTATGTTTAGCCCAGTTTTGCATACAAAATTGTTTAGGGATTACGTACTTTTGATCTGAAATGTACTTGTTTCCTGCTTGGAAGAAGATGAAAGGATGTTTTAGGTGGATCTGTGGGAACTTGGTTAACACAGACAAGGGTGTGGAAAGGAGGGAACAAATGAGAGTGGAAAGTCTCTAGAGGGCTGTAGCGTAGTAGGGTGCTGTAGCCAATGGCCGCATCATTTCAGAAGGTCTTACCTTGGTCATAGTTCAGAGATGGAAATAATTTGGAGTAGCTTGTTTAAAATAGAACTCTTAATGAATTTAAATAACATTGTTAGGATTACAAATGTGTGAGTATAATGTATTTTATTTTTTGATTCAGCTTTGAAAGATCTGTCTTTAATAACTGTAATACTGCCTGTCATTGTTATTTGTTCTTGATTGCTGTGGGGAGCAGTATTGCATGAAATTACAGGCTGAAAACAGATAATTCTTTTTTAGGTCGTGTTGCCTCCTGGTGCTCAGCACTCTGATGATAAAGGTGCTAAAGAAACTATTCTCGATGATGATGAATGTCCACTTCAGATATTCAGGGAGTGGCCTAGTGATAAAGGTATGTCCAAAAACCTTTGAGATACTTTTCTGCCTTGGGTTGTAAGCCACGTTGTGGACCCCCTGTAAAGGAAGAAATTTTAGCATAAATTTTAGTGCGTTTTGGTTTGGAGCACTTAAAATACTAGGGAGTATTAGAGTCATTTACTTGTTCATTATGCAGTTTGTACTATTACATAATTAGGTAGTAGAAAGGTTTTGTATTTTGTCCTAAAGTTTCTAAATGATTCACTATACTGAAATACGCTTTTAATCTCTGTGTAGTTATTTTTAAGTTAAAACTATTCTGAAGAAGTGACAGGAACTTAGTAAACTGAAAGTAATCCTATGGGACACTTGCAAATTAATAGATGTCGGTTGTGTGCCTATTCACTGGTAGTGTGACTCAAAGGATGTATAATACTGTGTTTTAGGAATACTGGTCTTCCAGTTGAAAAGGCGGCCTCCTGATTATGTCCCAAAGAAAACGAGGAAGATAACTGATGGAAAGCCATTAAAGGGGAAGGAAAGAGTTGACGGGTCTGGCTATGGCTCTTGCCTTCCTCCTGAGAAACTACCATACCTGGTAGAATTAAGCCCAGGTAAGAATTCTGGTTATTTAATAATCTAAATTACGTTATTATATAGTCATTTGGATTTTTCAAAAATAAAACTTTCTTTGTAAGAACAAGGAAGTTCATGTGACAGGAAGAGTGTACCACATGAGTTGTTCTTCTGATGTCAGATTCTGAATTGGAGCTAACAAAAGGTAGAACTGCATGTTGTTGAAATACCAGAATCTTAGCAGCAAATGTTTGGATTGAAAAAAGGGGAGAAATTATTTACTAACATTAAATCTGATTTGCTTTACATTCACAAGTACACGCTGTAGCATATCTGATATTTGACACTGCCATAAATGGAAAATCACATTTTTTAACAGGACAAGAACATGAATTTTTAAATCAAACTTAGATGTTAAGCATTTTTCAGCCTATATGGAACTTTCAAATCACTGACAAGGCTGACTTTTATTTTGGCACAATTGGAACTCTCTGGGCTTTGTGGCAATTTGCAATTAATTTTATGATCTAGGAACAGCCAGGAGGGACTGACTGTGTATAGCACAACTGCTGATAAAACATACGCAACTTATGCTCTCGGTATTTGTTGTCCTCATGTATATACATTTGGATATGGACTTTAATTTTTGGTGATTGAGTCTTTTTCCTGTTAAGTGTAACTTGAGTACACTCAGGTATTCAAGTAAATGTTACAGTTTGAAGTCTGCTTGTGTTCCTTTTGGGAAACAAGGTTGGAAATTGGTGCTGAAATCTTTACTTGATCAGAACTGCAAAAAAAAGATTAAATTTATGGTCAAATGGTGTGGGGGTTTTGTTTATTTTAAATCCAGATGAAATTATCAGTACACAGAATATATGAAGTGTACTATCGTGTTCTACAAGTTGATGTTTGGTTTGCATGTTAATATTTTTTGGTTCTTTTAATAGTACTGTTGATTTATTTTCTTGTTCTTATTCTTTGTGGGATGTAGTGCTTTAGTATTAAAATGTTGTGCTCTGGCAGTGGCGAGAGACTTAACAGAGAGAGTAAACCCAGTCTGAAGTGCCACAGGTGTCAGTGCTGTGTGCTGAGCTTCATACATAGCCTGTGGGACTGACCTATTGTTCGTGCTTTTCTTCTAACAGCTTGTTGTCACTTCTCTAAGCAATAAGGATTATTTCATTCAGTAGCTTTGTTGTACTGATGTCTTTATATTCTACACAGTTTCTAAAATTGAAAGAGTTTAATGAGCTTCATCCTTATAAATTGAATAGATGTTGTCTGGCTACAGTTTCACCCTTTCCTGTCTTTTCTTTTCTTGCCCTCTTCCGCATGTTCTGCATGGTATCTGTCCTGCTGGTGCTGCCTTCACCTGGGTCCTCTGCATGTGTTTCTAACCCCAGGGAGAAGGAATCACTTTGCCTACTACAACTATCACGCTTATGAAGGTAACGCTGTATTTGATACTGTTCTCTCATTAGTCACTAAAAACTTCTCCAGCTGTAAATCTTGTGTTTCTTTATGGCAAATGAAGGACTATCTTATTTATCTTAAAGGTTTTCTTTCCAAGGGACTGCTTCTGTGAAGTAGTTAGCTGTTTTGTCAGCTGCCATGTAATTATTTCATTTGTGAACAAACATCGTGAATATGCTGTTACTGAACAGTTCAACCTTGAGCTGCAGTTAACAGCTGAATTTCAAAGGGTGGTTTACAGGCAATGTTGTAGTAGAACTAAAAAGTTCTTTGATCCATCTGCTTGCAGAATTCATAGTTAAAACATGTATTGGGTAAATGGCATGGAACTTAACTGTGCTTTTCAGTGTTTGACTATGTTGATGCAGTGGATGAAATCTGTGATTATTTTTATGTGAAATAGTGTTTGGACCCCTGGGAAAATGACCTCACTGTCTACTCCATGGTGTTCCATAGCATCCTTTGGTATTTCTGCTGCCTGGTTTGTGGTGTTTGTCTAACATTGGTGGTGTATGTCAAAGATTTAGCACTTCAGACAGTAGAGACTCGTTTAGTTTTTTCTGTAGTATTTGAAATTGATAGCCTAATGTACAAATTGTTATGGATCTTTAATTCTCCTTAGAGTTTAGAGTAATGTGCAGGTGTGTTCTGGTTTGACTAAATAGGCAAGAATACAAAGCCATTTTCTTTTAATTGTGAAATGTCTACCAAAATATTTTTTTCTTTTCTTACATTTATTTCCTGCTTCCTCATTTTATTTTCTAGACTGCTGTAGAAGAACTACATGTGGTTGTCAGTGTTGCTCACCCTTTCCTTTATGGTTGTGGAGTGCAATACTGAGGTTTAAAGAACTGTATTCAAACTTGCATCCAGTACTCAATTATGTGAATTGAATTCAGACTTCCATTTCATTAACGTTGTTATTCCAGAGAGCAGAAAGTTTTCATGGAGCATGCTGAACTAAAAGGCATGGATGGACTCTGCAGGAACACTTGACCATTAACTAGGAAGATTAAAATTTGGTTGCTTGTCACTGGAAAAAAAAAAAAAGATGGTTTTTTAAATCTTTGTCTCAGTGCATGAAAAAGGTCTTCATACTCCAGAGTTAGACTTGTCTTTGGAAAAAAACACTTTAGGATACTTGTATTTATTATAGAAATAAGTCCAGTAGAAATGTCCTTCTGTCAAAACAGTGGCTGTTCATATTTTTGCAGAAGAACCTAGTAGATTCTTTCATGCCCTGTGAAATTGCACAAATATAGTAAGTTTGCTAGTAAAGTATGTCCAGTTTTTCCACTTCTCTGCAGCTGTTCATGTTGCTGTTTGTACGACTGTTTCATGGACTGAAGATTAGATTCTGTATGGTAGAGGATGCACTTCAGTAGCTTGTGGCTGTAGTCAGCAATTGTCTCTGTATCCAAGTCATGTATATGAACCATTAAACTGAGATCACTCTGATAGTAATAGACTGGATAGACTGAAGTGACATTCAGCAGCACATTGAATAGCTGATTCTGTCTGTATTATCTGTGAATATGGCTTTTGATGAGTTGAGGGATGTTAATAACTTCAGTTGTTCAATCATAATATTTAAAAGCTAAGAAAAATGGCAAACCCCCTTTTTTTTGGATGTGAACCTCAGAAGCAGAAGCCTGAAATTAAAATTACAAAGCATAAATAAAAAATAAAAAGGCAAACCCATAAGGCTTTTTCCCCTGCTTCAGCACAAAAGAGAGCAACCTTGAGCTGTAGAACAGGTAGCAGTGGGAGATGCGGCGGACATGCAGTATAACAACTTGGAAAGAAGAATTACCAGAGGTTGGAGAAGTTGGAAGGCCTTAGCCAGGGTATTTCCTTGGCCAACCTTCTTTTTGAGAACAGAACTGCAGTATGGCATGTGTAACACTTTTGCACATTAGCTTTGTTGTCTGTTACAATAAAAAACCCATTTTCTATTGGCTCTTTCTGCTGGAAGTGCACATCTTGTCTGAAATTTAATAGTAGAATTATCTCCTGAATTCAGCATGATATTTCAGATGTGCCCAACCATCTCATAAGCTTATTAGTTTTTACACTCTTAGCAGTCAGGAACTTGTACATATGCTTTTCAAATGTAGATTTAACTAATTTTAACTCAATACGTAAAGTCCATTATGTGACCATTTTTGTTAGTTTGGGCTTGATTGTTACCTCTGAGCTGATCTTCATCTTTGGTTCAGTCTGGTGCTGAGTCAATATGCTTTCCCAGCATTGTTTTGAGGATTAGACTAGTGAAATCAATTGAAGTTATAATTTTCAAAGTGGTGTGTAATTCACCTTTTAGTGGTGAAGTAAAAAATTTAAAATATATGTCCATGAAAGGTGTCCTTTCTTGGTTTTTTCTACTGTTTAAAAAAATACACGTTTTTGCTACAAACCACCTACGTGATGTGCTTACAGTGGCTCTTCACTCCTGTTCACTACAGAGTTTTTTATAACATTACACATTTGAAGTGTGAATGGTGACTCTAAAGTGCATTAACCAAGTCATGAAATCTATTTCTATTGCATCCTTTGCTAAGATCAGCCTTCATGGACTGTCATGGCTTGAGGAGTAGGGCCTTTGCCATAGGTATGGCAGAATGGATATCCTGCTGTAGTGAGTTAAAAGGAATACTTTCCAAATACCATTTAGGTGAGGTTCCAGCTGTTGAAAAACAGGAAATACAGTTTACACTGTAGTATAATACAATCTTCCTTCCCTCCTGCATCCCTCTGCTAGATCAAAAGGCCTTTCATGCGTCTTAGGATTTGTAGTAATTATCTTCAAGATTGATATATGTTTTACTGTATAAATTGGCTTTTATTACTGATGGAGTATAAAAAAAAAACCCAAATAATTTTGAGTTAACTCCTTAAAATTTTCTTCTTTTTCTGGGAAGAAAAAATGGCATTTGTATCTAGTACCGTGGTTTTAATACGAGGTGTTTTTCTAGTTACAATGGACACTGCAGAGAAACAAAGGTCTTAATTTGCCTCAGCAGAAAATTGTGATGTTAAACTATATTTCTTGAGTGAGAGCACACACACGTGGGTGCAACTTTTCCAAATAAGGATGTGGGTAGGAGGAGGAAATACTTGACTTTTGGATTCCTAAATAAATAAATGAAGGAGCTACTCTAGGTTTTGATGTGTTAATTGTGAGGAGATGCAACAAAAATTTATGGAATTTGGTGTAAGCAGCCAAATGCATTCAATAATCTATTACATGTCTGCATTTAGTGATACTGAAGATGTAATTTCTCATTTAGCATTGTTACGTATTTAAAATGTCACACAATTCAAATTGCTGAAGATACTCTGCTAGCATTATGTCTTCTGGGTTACAGTGATATTAAATGTATGCTGCTCTAACACTCAAATGCAGAGATTTAATAAAAGATTTATGCCTCTTCCTGCAAGATGTTTAGAGGGATGAATGGTCTTATGATTAATGCTTCTTTTGTGATGGATGACATACTAATGCTATGATAGTGTTTCTGTGTTCAATAACTGCATATTACTAGTGTAGTAGTAGTACTAGCACTTAAGTTTAGTATTCACTGTACCAGTCTATGGACTAACTGTGCCTGTTGTCTTTATGTCCCAATAACATCCCAACAGCTCCAGGAGAAGCTTATTACTACCATTTTATGGTTAAGTGGTTTGCATTTTGATTTTAATAAACAGATCCTGGTAATAATGCTGGGAGTTTACAACTAGATTTATGGAGCTTCTGTTTATGTTAACTTTCACTTAATAATGTGAAGATGACTAGTAGCCTGCTGCAGACAGTATCAATGTCTGTGCCATGGCTTTAATAATATTCTCTAATGCTTTTTTGGAGATGATTTGAAATCATTGTTCATTCCCATAGGTAAGGCATTTGTTGTCTTGCAGTCTCTCTTTTTTACAACTTTGCTTTGGAGAAGAGATGGGAGAGAAGTCAGAATTGACAGTGTTACTTTGGTTTCCACTAGTATTTAAAGTTGTAGGATTTTCTGGGAAGTGAGGAAGATTTAAATGTATGCCAAAACCCATTTGTGTTAGCCTGTGAAGGCACCAGCTAAATTGTGTACACTTCGTATGTCCAGTGAAGTTTGTGAAATTTTTATTCTATTTGGAAAGTATGTGTATCTGTACAGTATCTGAGGAGAGTAGGAAGTTGGACTTTATTTTTTACCTCATTTTCTGTGAAATGAAAATATAGGTCAATGAAACTATAAGGACCAGAAGTGCTAAAGTCCTGTATATTAAGACTAAAGCTATCATAGGTAAACATTTTGTAAGATTGTATTTTAATATTGTTCTAGTTCAGTATCTGATGAATTAGAAACAGTTTGGTATGTGGACCACTTGACAGCAGATATTGCTGATAACATGTACTTTATTAAGATCAGTAGATACTACTAATGTAGGGATCTTCAGGTGTTTTATTTTCTTAATCTTCTAAACCCATACTGGCATACCTATATAAAATCTTATGAGATTTACAAAAACTGTTGTATTGCTTAAACTACTAAGGAAGAAGAAAGTTTTTCAGAGTATGTTCAGAATAGTAGTTCTTGATTACTTTGTTCTTTGCATTTGTAGAAAACAGTTGCTCCAAGTAGGCTTTCTCTGCTTTCAGTGTTCTTACATTACGAGGAACAACAAGTTCCCAGCAATCCTGAAAGAATGTCACTCAGGTTTCCCTTTTTTTTGAACATTGCTATTCTGAACTAAGTTGAAGTAATGTAGAAATACTGTGTGAATATTTGACCTTTATTAACTTGCAAGTTAATATTTATCGCTTGTGGTACAGATGGTTCTGACTCCAGAGATAAACCAAAGCTTTATCGTCTACAATTGAGTGTCACTGAAGTTGGAACCGAAAAATTTGATGACAATTCCATTCAGGTATGGGAAAAAAGCAGACTCATATTATAGTGGTGATCTGATCTCTGGCGTGTTATGTGCAATTGTGGAAACTAATAAAACATGCTGTAAATACCTGTCAAAGCTTGAAGGATAAAATATTGCTGCAGTTTTGTATTAATGGTCATAACTATCTGTTTTAATTAACTTTCACTCTTGATTTAAGAGAAGGGTTTTATTTTTTTAAGTAAAGCTTTTATTATTTAAAATGAGGTTTTCTTTTTTTTAACTGCATCAAATGGTGCATATCAGTGTTTTTGTAATTGCTTAATGGCTTTCAAGTCCTGGTCTTAATCTCTTAGAGGCATGATTTTTTAAGAGTGTGATACAAACATATTTGTATGAAGCTCATGCCAGGGAGTCTCTTACAGCACCCTGGGTCCATGTCAGTGCAGTTAGTTGATTTATAATGACTTGCATTGTGAGATTTCATATAAAATAGCAATAGGAAGAAAACAGTATATGACCAAAACAGTGAAAAAAATTTTCATCAAGGGATGTCTGCTGCACATGTTAGTTAATGTGTGTTTTATTGTTCTTGTTGCATTGAAAAATGAAGTGAAACTCACTGATATTAGTACCACTCATCATTGTTAAATTTATAATCAAACAAAGTTAAATTACTAGTCTGTTAATAGAGTAAGCTACATTTTAATCTCTGATTTTTTATTTCTGCTGCAGTATAATTTAATTTATTCTATGTTAATTAATTTTATTCCCAGTTATTTGGTCCAGGAATTCAGCCTCATCACTGTGACCTCACTAATATGGATGGAGTTGTTACTGTAACTCCAAGAAGCATTGATGCTGAAACCTATGTGGAGGGTCAGCGTATTTCAGAAACCACCATGCTGCAAAGTGGAATGAAGGTTCAGTTTGGGTCTTCTCATGTGTTTAAGTTTGTGGATCCTACTCAGGACCATATTATTTCCAAAAGACCTACTGATGCAGGTCTTATGGTCAAAGGTCCAAGACACAAAACTGGGTGAGTAAAATTTGCTTTCTTTCTACTGAGGTTAGAAGGGGAACCTTGGGAAAAAATAGAGAATGAGAGCATTATAAATGACCAGTGACTAGAGTGTGAACTCATTAAAAGTGATAAGTATATAATTTTAATACTTGAGCTCCACCTTGTGATTTTATGTAGGATTAGCAAGTGTCTTGTTTGAATACTTCATAATGAAAAGGTTTTTCTCATTCTCACTTCTGTGTGAAGCATACTATAATGCCTTATTTTCATGTATTTCACAGTTCATCCAAGCTCCAGGAAAAGCAAAGAATTTGCTGAATGTTTCAGATAGTGTGGTTTTTGTTTTTTCTCAGACAATAACTTTCAAAATTCCACTAAAAGGATTTAAAAATGAAGTAATCATGAAATGAGACTGTGAAGATAGGGAACTATATGTCTCAATATAACAACCACTTTTTATAGTGTGATTACTTACACTCTAGTTTCTGTATTGCAAGGACTGACAGTCCGGAAGTCCACCCTGTTGTTTCTCATTCATGTTTTTGATAGGTGCATAATAAAAATACTGATCATAGATAAAGTGACTCGTAGGAGTTCAGATGTTTTGTTCAATGGCTTTAGAAATATTTAGAAGAAACAACCTTAAAATCAGTTTGTATAGCAGGGGAAAAAGACAACATCCTATTTTCCGTCTTCTCTGGATCCAAATGAGGCTATTATTGTTAATATACACATTATTGTATAGTGTCATTTAGAAAAGTAACAAATTGGCTTGGAGATGAGTGAAAGATAGCTGGGAAAAGCAGCTTATCTGCTGAGTCAATATAGATGTATGCTTTAACCATTTTTATTTTTTCTCCACTTTATTTTCATATGGAAGGACACTGCTTTTTGTAGGCCCTGTCTGCAGGGAGACTTCCAGCCATGTGGCTGTCATGTAATATTCTTGCTGAAATCTTGTTCATTCTGCATTTAGCCTGGAGATCAATAGATAAGTGCTCTTGTGGGTTTACAAAGCACTGCATTACTGCAGACATTTTTCTGGACAGTAAAATCTATGGCAAAGGGCTGTTGCAGCTTGAACAATGAAATATTTTCTTAAATCTTTAGAATAAGGAGATAGTAATATACATTACTATGATTTATGAATTATTTACATTATGTTGTACATTTAATACTAAAGACCTGAGAAAAAAAATTACAGCTAGTCTACTGTAGTGGATACAATGCCATGAACATATTTTATGTGTATTATGTTTGTGTATTTACATTTTCTCACTTGACTGGGAAGAAATTAGATAAGAATCTGCTTTTGCAAATGAAATTATCTGTATACATATTTTTAGGTTTTATTAGTATAAAGAACTATTACAGTATTTTAAAAAGTTAGTATTAACTGGACTCATGGTATAACTCTTGAATTTTAATTTATTTGTTTTAGTTACGTTGTTCCTTGTTTGTTAAATGTTTAATGATATGATTTCTAAAACATACTGGAAATGTTGTCCTGCTTATAGAGCTGTCCAGGAAACCACATTTGATCTGGAGGGAGATATTCACAGTGGAACAGCATTACCAGCAAGCAAGGTATTGTATTATGACTAAGTTAGCAATAAATAAGAGCATCTGTAAGTTAAATCAAATTACAACATCAGTAGTATTTGGGGAAGTGTGACCAATTCATCAGTCTCCCCAGCCATTTTTCCTTGTGGATGGGCTCAGATATCATGTGCATTATTATTAATTAGATTTGGGGGTTATTTTCCCCAAAACCCTTTTGCTTAAATTTGTATTGGCATTGTGCATCCATCTCATGTCAAGAATAGTAACACTTTTTAGAAAGGGAAACTCTCCAAACCTGAAGTAGTTTCTCCCCAAGTTGACTTATGGAAAGCAGGTTACATGCAGGTAGAGATTCTTGTTAAAACTGGTACCTTGTTATGTCGTGTGTGTAGCATATGGCTGTTGTCATGTGTGATGGGGTAAATAAATGTTTTATATAAAATGTGAAAGGGTGTTCAATTTTAATTTAACTAGGCTTTTAAAATTTAATGAATGTGACTTTTAGACTTCAGTAGAGCTCCTCTACACACACTAAGGGAATTGTCTCTGCAGTCATAATTATAAACATTTTATGAGGTGATAATCTTTTCTTGCTTTCTTTCCGCACTTCATATTAATAGATTTTGTGTCAGAATTGCATTTTCCAAGAGCAGACAAATAGAGTAAATGACACAGTGGTTAATGCCTTACTTTCTATGATCACATGCCTCAGGTGAAATTAGAGAATGAATTATTTCAGCAGTATGAGATGTAGTAACCTTCCCAGAAATGCATTTCCTTTTATGTTTTATTTCTATTACTACAAAACTAAAATACTTGTGAATATTTAGTGGTATTAATACAACTCTGATAGCTTTTGAATGTATTTTTAGTCTTACTTGTTTTCTTACCACAGTCTTTTGATTCAGTTTCTCTACTTTCTTTTTAACTTTGTGATAGTGCTTTCTTTTATCTTGTATGTGTTCTTTACCTACTTCTGATAGGAATTTATTTAATGATATTTTAGAAGGAAGAACAGAAACTTTGTAACATAATAAAATGTCTTAAAATTTCTCAGAATAAGAGTTTCTGGCTTTATTATATAGCATACTTCATATCCTATTCACAGTCATTAGAAAAATACTTTTAGTGGACCTAGGGATTAATGGGAAAGTTGAGTTTCTTTTTAGTTGTGCTGTTTGATTATGCGTATGACATGTTGTTAAATCACTAATGAATGATTATCTGACATTTACTCTCTTCTAAAAGTTTGCTTTTCTGTTTGGAAAAGGGGTAACAGTAAGTTTAATGAAAGTTTTCTGAGACGTGGTGGTGAAAAGTGATTTAGTTTAAACTCTTGCTTTGAGTTGCACAAATTATTTAGTCCTAGAAATTTCTTATGAAATGTTGAAGCACTTCCTATTTTACTGATGTCTTGTTTTTAACTCTTTATGCTGAAAATAATTTCTGTTTATTTCGCTTAAAGCAGCATGTTTGCCCCATTCCTGATAGGGTTTGATTGAATTAGAAATCATAAATGAAAAGCTTCCTATCAAGGAGCGTGGGACGCTAAAAGAGAACAAATTAAATGGTACATAAAAAAATAGCACAGTTTGAATTGCCCCTTCTTGTCCTGGAAATTTTTTACTGTCTGGCAGATCAGACTTTACTAAAATCAGGATAAATTATATTATAGATCAGTAGTTTAAGCACTTGGAACTATTGCAGAAGCAGAGTGGGGGAGCATGGCCAGTTTTAAATTTGTGAATACATTTAACTTTATCTCTTACCTAAAGTTTTGATTCCCAATTCAATCTTACTTTGTATTGATAGATGCACAACTTTTGATTAAATATGTTTGAAAGCTACATTGTAAGTTCTAGCAGTGCATTAACAAAGAGCTGCTCCCAACTGGCCATTGTTGTCTGTTGAATTGGAAGCAGGCACTTCGGTGCTTCACTGTGGCGAAACACCTGCTGAGCTATCGCTCTCTGTGCCATACTCCCCTCTTCTGTTTCCCAACTCTTTTTGAGCCTCAGACTGACACTTTATTTGAGTAGTCCCAGGCAGTGGCCAAGGCAGTGCTTGCGTGCTCAGCACCTGTCCCATTGTTTTGTATTAGAGCACCAGCAGGCTGGACGGTGACAGGACATCATCCGCATCCAGCACAGCCGAGCGAGGAATGGTGAAGCCGATGATTAGAATAGACCAGCAGGATTACCGCAGACAGGATGGCAGGTAGGAAATGTGGGGTGCATTACTTCTCAGAATCAAAAGAACGGATATGTTTTTCCAGTAGATTAAGTGCTGTGTTAAAGTATTTTAAATGATCTGGTTTTCCCTATGGAGAATAAGATTTCCTTTGAGATTTTCCCCCAAATGAACTCCAGGATTAACAACCAAAGCGAGAAACTTCATAATACTTGAAAAAATCAAAAAAACTAGTCCTTTGCTTCAGTATTCTGTTATTTGTGGTTCTCTTTTTGTAAAGTCAGGCTGATAGTCATATCACATCATTGTTGATTTGTGGTTGTCATATGAAATGTCTTCAATTACAAAAGTACAATTACTTAAAATTTTCATTTGTCAGTGCCAACATGATGTGATTACTCTGGAGGAGTGAAATAACCAGGTCATTGCTATGTCTACTGTGCTGTTGTCAGCAGATGTGCTGTCTCTGTCCTTGAAGATACTTAAAACCTGACTGGACAGGGTAGTGAGCAACTTGCTCTTGTTGACCCTGTTTTGAGCAGGGAAGTTGGATCAGATGATCTCTAGAGTCTCCTATCATACCTCAGCAAATCAGTGATTATGTGAATAGAATTTTTTTTCAAATCTTTAAAAAAATACAAGATTGTATTGCTGTCTACATAAATCACCTTTTAAATTTAGATGAACAGCTATGATAAATGGGTAAAAGGTAAGGTAAATGTGCTGCAGGGTTAAAAAGTGCAGTGATCCAGGTTGTAAAGCTTGCAGTATGAGGCTTTTTGTACCTTTAGATTGATTTATTATTCACTAGACAGAAAAGAGAATTCAAGATGTGAGTGGCAGGAAAAAAAATACAACCAAAAAAGGGCAGAAAATTGTGCTTCCACTTGAACTTGAATGTTCAAGTATTCTGTAGCAGGGACATCTTTTATATACTTCCAGTGAAGTTAGACTAGAATACAACTCAGTGCTGCTCTGCACTCTCTTGTTAGAGTGACTTGTCATCTTCAGATTTTTTAGAATTTTATTAAGGTTGTGAAGATTTAACTCCTTCTTCTTGAATTACTAGTATTTTAACTGTAATTTTCCTCATAAAAGATGAACAAAACATCTTTCTGAACTTTTTACAGCTTGTCAGAAGTTCTTGAGGCTTCTGCTGTTTATATTTCTTTGTGCATCTGTATCTGTATGAAGATTATTAAATTTCTATGAAGAGTATTATCTTGTGCTGTAGTTCTTTATTTCAGAAACACAGAACCATCTGTGAGCTGTATCTTGGCTTCATTTTGTTGGGGTTTTTTTAACTTCTTAAATTCCTTCTGAAGAGACTACTCATTGCTAGTCTTTACAAAGGTATTTTTCTATTTCTGCATATAGGAACCATGATTCCTATGTGCAGAAAATATTTTTAGAGATATTATCTAGATCACGCCTAAATTTGTGATAACTACAACCTCGGAGATCCTCATCACCAGCCCTGACATTGATATTTTATTTCTGTATATATCTTATATGTTTGTAGTCTGTGTTGTGTAATTAGTCTTATTTATCTAAATACAGCACTTCTATCATGTACTCTTTTCTCAGATACATTCACTGTGTTTATGAGATAAACAAATTAGCAAAGTCAGGATGTCAGATTAGGACTTGACAAACTGGACAGTAAGTTGCCTGACTACACAGAATTGTTCCTTTTTGTGGATGCATTTTGTGGACTTCTGGTTAGCTTTCCTCTGGGATACTCTGGTCTCATTTTGTGAACTGTAAGGACAGTAATTGTGAACCTCTTTGTTAGTTTGAAAAACCAAAAATTCTTCACTGGCAAGTTCCAGGTTCTTGTTACTGTACAATTTCCAGCCCACACTAAATGTTCTTGTGGGTAGTCTTTGTGTGTTCACCACTGTTCTCTACAGGTGAATAATAAGATAAATAAGACTTTCTTCCAATAACTCACTGAATGGGTTGAAGACCAAAGATTAGAACTTGGCTGCCATGTTTTTTGATTTCTAGAAAGAAAAATAATTGAGATCTGAGAGTGTAACTCCAATTTACTTACTGGGTATGGTTGTTCTGATTGAAATATGATTCTTGGAAATGAAACATGACTATTTAGTTAAGAATTGTGATCATACATGCTCAGTAGATAGCTGGCTACAATTAGCATGAGCGAGCATGTAATAGAAATGAGAAAAGATAATTTTTTTGCCTTGGATACCTTTCAGGAGTTCCTCAGGGTGTGTTTGGTTGGAAATAAGTATGGCGATATGTAAGTGTTGTTAACTGAATGCAGACACTTACCTGATTTCTAGCTTTAACGTGCCTTAAATTTACACATAGCTAGTAGGCTGACTAAAACAATCACACAAGGGTGTTTCATTTTTCTGTGCAGACAATCCAGGGGAATCAAGAAATACCAGGAGAATGTATTATTGCATTTAATGCAATTTTAAAGTGTAATATTAACTGACACAATGCTAAGATGGTACAGGGGTTGAAAGTAGATGATCTTCAAGGGCCCTTTCCAACTCAAACCATCCCACGATTCCATGATTTGTTGAAGGAAACTCCTATTAAGGTAGCTAAATAATTGATTAACTGCATCTGTTCCTAGACAACGAATTTACAGGTAAAATTAAATAAACCGTTTTTAGAGAATACTTTGTATTAATTTGTCTCTTATGGCCAATTTCCTGAAGTCTATAAACAGTCTTGAATTAGTATCAGTTCTCATCACTTATGACACATTGTCTCTCATTGGCTGGGAATCCACTTTCTCCGTTTGTGCTGAAACTGATTAATATCATTTTGTTCTAAGGAAAATAAAATAAGTCATAAGCTGAAATCTGTCACTGGTTTACTATCCAGTTTGTTAAAATATTTCTATCTCTTATCACCATGCCTCTAATGAAAAATTTCTCTGGAGTTGTCACCATAGTTCTGTTTTATAATGCTGTGTATTAGTAAGTATTCTGTGGAAGTAATTAAGTTCTCAGTGAAGATGGTGCACTTTTGACAATGTGGAGGTAGTGACAAATCAGTTAAATTTATAGCAATAAAGAGACATAAAATACTACAATTTACACACCAGCTGGGTGCTTTTCATAAAGAGAGCATGGTGTCATGTTTGAAATGTAACTGAAGTGGCAGAAATTTGTGTACATACTGCCATGCTGTGCCTGCTATTCCTTAACTTTCAACTCGCTGAAAATTGGATTTGCTGAGCACTTCTTTTAATAAAGCATAATCTAGGTGGCATAGCTTGAGTTCTCTGCTCGTTTAAGGTTTTTGTAAAAAAGCAAGCAACCAAACAAACCCTCACCAAAACCTAAAGGTACCCCTAATTTTTGGATTCAATATGCTAGAATTTAATTTTAGATCTTTTGACATCAGCCTTCAAAGTTATATTGTGGGTTTTTACTACAGGAGATAGCTGAATGAATAAAGGCTTTTAGTGTCCTATCTCTGCCTTGTGGCATAACTAATAATCTTCAGGAGAATGAGGCTTATATAATTATATTACATTCCTTTCTTTATCAAAGTTGTTGGGGAAAGTAGAAAGCTGCCTATTGTGTTACATGTGGTTAAAATGGTTATTGTATGCAGAAGATATTAAGCTTTTACTTATTTCCTAAAAATAGGTGCCCAGCGGCAGAGAACAGCTCAGGTAATGCCTTTGCTTAAGGCAGTAATGATAGGATAGAAATTAGGAAAAGGTTTTTCACCTAGAGTTGTTGGGCACTGAAGCAGACTCCCCAGGGAAGTGGTCAGAGCAGCAGCCTGACAAGAGTTCAAGAATCATTTGGCCGATGCTCTCATGCACACGCTGTGACTCTTGGGACGTCATGTGCAGGGCCGGGAGTTGGACTCAGTGATTCTGATGGGTCCCTTCCTACTCAGGATATTCTACGGTTCTGTGAAATACATACTTTACCTTTTACAGGCACCAGAAAAATCAAATCTCCATTCAGTTTCTTACTCTCTGATTTCTCTGATGGGTACTGGTAAGAAATAGCCCTGCAGTCGGTTTCAGTGAGGGCAATTCTGGGGCTGGCCGCTGTTTCTCAATATAGTGTAGCAACAGCCAGGTGGGGGTAGGGGCTGGATTTGACCTCCTTTCCCTCCTTACCAGAAAAAACGACACATAGGTTGACCAAGTCTTCATAAATTTTGAGGGCACAAAAGGTGGCAAAGTACATTTCTTGTAACCAAGCTGATGTTTCAGGCAAAACTTCATTCACTTTCTTTCATGTGTTCATAAATAATTTGTTATTTGAATCCTGTCAATGGCAGATGGCAAACTGATCCTATCAGTCTGCTGTGCAGTGCAGCAGAGAGTGTTCATTAATATCACAGACTTCACAGTTCAAGTCTGTGTTTTTACCTGTTGTGTTGCTGGCAAATACAGCTTGAATGATTCTGGAGGAAAGGTAAAAAAATAATGCTTTTATGGAAGGTTGTGATGTCAATATTTGGAACCAACATATTTGGAGAAATAGGTAATTTTACAGTAATTAATATCACCCATGTGGATTATTTGTTTCAATTTTCCTAATTTTTCTTAGATCTCAGGATACCCATGGACCAGAACTGATACTGCCTGCCAGTATTGAATTCAGGGAAAGCTGTGAGTAAATTGTGAATTTACATCACTAACCTGCTTAATACATTCTTCTATACTGTAGTATTTCAGTCAGTTTGAAAACTTCAGGGTAATTTAAGTAAACATTGAAAAAATAATGACTATACCAATGCTAGACAGTCTAGTAGTATAACTTGTTTTGTTGGGAGGGTGAACAGATACTTTAGATTGAGGCATGTTCATGCGTATCTTAATTCTGATTGAGTTTCAAAAACTCTTCATCTTCAAATATTCAAATTAAATGTGAAAAAAAATTTAATGCCATCTCCTTAACAGTACATTGAATTCATTGCCTTCTGTGTAGTTCTCTATGCTTGTATAATAGATTGCATCTTGGTCAAAATCCATTTTATATAAAATCTAATTAGATTTACATTGTCATTTAGAGTTTAATTTTTTATTATCTTGGTCCCCAGGTTTTTAAGGCCACAGATCTGATAGAAAAATATCATACTAGAGATTGTCCATACTTCAAATATTTGAAACTAAATAGATTTGTGAGCAAGCAAAGACTAATTTTTATTAGTATGGGAGCTTTGTTGCAATAAAATGTACAAGAGAAATCTTACATTTTCCTGTTCCCTTGAAGATGAAAATGTTCAGCAAAGAGATAGGAAATAATACTGAAATGTTTCCCAATGATTAGATTATCTGGCTTTATATAGAAGTGTGTTACTAGTGTCATAACTGTCATACAGTGTTGCTACTGTAGTACATAGACATTGTAGACTTCAAATTCCTGTAAGTTGCTCCCCCTTCCTCTCCTTCTCCCAAAGAAAATCCTTTATGCCTCAAGTTACGAAATCATTTTCTTTCATTTTCTTTCTGTCTTTAGCTTTATGACATACTGGTTTTTTTTTCTCTTTGTCTACAGCTGAAGATGCCTTCTTATCTGCCATTATAAATTACACAAATAGCTCAACAGTTCATTTTAAGCTGTCACCAACATATGTTTTGTATATGACATGTCGGTATGTATTGTCCAGCCAGTACAGACCTGACATCACTCCTGCTGAGCGTACTCACAAAGTCATTGCAATAGTCAACAAGATGGTGAACATGATGGAAGGAGTGATACAGGTGAGTTACTCTGCCAAAATACGTCAAGGTAATTACCTACATGTGGTTGATAATCTGGCAAACTTTTTAGCCTTTATCTTAGTGTGACCCTTAATAGTAGTTGATTAAACAGCAATACTGGCATTGACTGCCATTATGAAGGCTTGCTTTTATGTCAGTGAATAATGTCAGTGGTATGAAACTCTCTCCTGAGCAATGTGGGAAGTTAGGGAGTGGCAGTTGCTCTGAAGATTATGTTCTCTGACAAGAGGTGACTTTTCTAGAAGGTAAGATCTTTGCAAACATTTCTGGCTGTGAACCCTTGGAAAAGAAGTTGGATGGGCTTATTAAAGAATACTGTGTAGGTAGCATTTGTTTGCGCTGATTGATGCTTGAAATGAGCATATTAAAAAGAATTATGACTTTCAAATTTTGATCCTGTTACTTTTACAACTTTTGTAACCACAAAAATGGTGATAAAACTTGGATGTCTTGAACCAATCTGACACAACTGCTTTGTAAAGAGAAATACAAGTTCTCATTTTATATGTAGTCAAACACTCTTGCTACAATATGTGCAAGACTTCTGCAGAAACACAGGGGGAATTCTGTTTTGTGTAGAAATGCAGGATAAGATCCGCTGGGTTGTCTGTGAAATTAGACAATACCTTGCATTGTATAACTGTTGATAAGACAGATTGCTCATTTTCTCAAAAAGGAGTGCTAGTTCATGAATCCTCAGTAATTAATTAAACTTCTTTGTAGGTTTTTCTCAGAAGAAAAATTGAAATACGTTTCTGTATTTATTAAAACAGATGTGTTTGTCGCAAATAGTGCTGCTAGAGTAGCAGCAAGGACCCTGCTTCACTAAGTGCTGTACAGGCGTAACAAATGTGTCAGTCCTGCCTTAGAGAATTTACAATGAAAGTGTTACACAACAGCTTGATTAAGGGAGAGTAGGAAAGTAAACAACAGGAGTGGCATGAAACTCAGCAAACCAAAATTGTTCAGCTTCTGTTCAGGTTTTGGAAAGATTTAATGGAGTTCTCAGCAGGGGAATGTTAGCATTAGACTCCTGTGTAAACTTATACAACAGGCTCCCACCTTTCACAAGAAAGATTGGGAGGAAACCTGATGATGAGGACAGTTTGCCATCAGAAAGTAAGATTTGCCCTCTGTTCAAAGCTGATCAGAGACTGAAGGGCAGTTTGATGCTGAAGTGAAGAACTAGTGTAATTGCTTTGAATCTTGATGTCACAGTCAATGGATATTTGATAAAATTGAAATGTTATCAAAAATTAATATTCAGGCTCTTTTATTTAAATTAAAAAAAGGAAATTAAATCTGGCTGTGGAAGAGAGGAGACCGTGGCTATAGTGGAGAGGCTGAACTGGAAAGAGCCTGCATGTAAGCTATTCAGTGCTAGAGTGGAAAGTAAACAGAGAAAGGGTAGGCTCCAAATATAAACTGGAAGTTAGTGGTCTGAATCAAAGAAAGTCACTCAGTTTATATAACTAATGTCTACTAGTTACAATGAACCTAAAAAGACTTGTAGTGACAGAGGTGGGTACAGTGGGAAAGCAGAAATTTTTCCATTCTTAGTGTTGAATGGTTAACGAGATAGCTGCCAGAAGATACTAGTGGGGTGGAGTCAAGCATCAGTTTAATTTGAAAACAAATCAAAGCTAGAAAGTAGATTATCCTGTGAAAATGTTCATTTATTGCACAGAGAAGGGGTTCCCAAATCACATGCAGCCTTGTGGTTGTAAGCAAATGTATTTACTATAATCCTGTTAATACTATTACAAAACTGTTAAACTCAACTGTTTGTCTGGACTGTCATTTGTGAAAGGCCTTTTCTACAGCTTTGTAATTCTGGCTGCAGTCTAATCTCCAACTTAAATTTTAAGGAACACATCAGCAAGGAAGCAGTATTTGTGGTTTATGAAAGATGTTGCCTAGCTGCTAGAAGTAAACCAAAGGGAGTCAAGAGGATGTATAAAAAGTGGGAGGAGGTTCATTCAAATGCCATGCGAAGGAGCCAGAGGAAAGGGGGCAAATTACACCTGGGACAAAAGAGAAAAACTTAAATGAATTTCAAGGTTAATAGGCTGAAGGCAAAGAAATACATTGATTCTAATGACCAGTAAAATGTCTTTAGCTTGGACTTGTCTAATGTAGTATAAATAGTGCAAGATAAGCTAAGTCAAATTACTTCATCTAAGGTGTAACATAAGTGGTTATATTTATGGCTGTCACAGTCAAATTACCATATAATAAGTTGTGTTACAACAGCTTTTTTGTGTCTGAACTGTAAAGCATTCCTGCACTGAAGGGGACCTGAAGATGTGAGAGACAGAAAAAATGAGAGGCAAGGGGAGAGAGACACCCAAAACAGAAGTAGGGGAAAGGTGCACAAACTCTGCTGTGCTGTGGGAGTAAATTAATTTTGCCTACCTGGATCAGAAAGCTATCAAGTCTCTTTGTGAAGTTACTCAGGAAGTACTTGCTAACAAATTGGATCTGTGACTTCATAAATAATATTTTTATCCACATATTATAGATGACTTTGTATGAGATAGGGATAAAATAGGAGAGATCTATGAGAAGACTCAGTGCTTTCAGTGAAAAATCAGGATTAGAAATTTGGTTCATATTAAAAAGCCTCTTTTTTCTTTTTTTTTAATCCTTTTTTTTTTTTTCCCCCAAAACATTCTGTGGCATTTTTCATCTTTTTTAAATTTTAACATTTGTTTGTAGAAGGAGCATTTCCTTTTGTCCTGTGCCAACACATCTTCAGTCAGTTAAGAGAGCTTTCATTGAAAAGGGGGAGGAAACAAAAAAGCAACAATTTGGTGTTTTGAGCTCTAACTAAAATTAAATAGTAGCACCTCAGATATTTGCATCTAAGATCCCTGTGTTGCAGGTGGGGGAGAGAGTGATCTAATTAAGAGCTCAGTTTTAAATAATCAGACAAACATCTGGTGTGTTCTTATTTTTCTTTTTACTCAGTGTAGCTTTATATTTACCAACATTTAAGAAATTTAATGTGGTATTTCATTTGACTCTTCTGTTGTTTCAAACAGTCTTTGTGTTCTTTAATTGAAAAGCCATTTATTAAATCTGTCCTAGGTGTTCTGTGTATTTTGTTTGCTTTTGAATGGTGTTGTTTGTTTTTTTCTTTTTGGATGGGGGGGTTTCTGTTCCCTCTTTGTGTGTGTTTGTATATTGTCTCCATTGCAGCAGTGTGGGCAAAGAGCTTCCAGGATCTGTTGTTTGGATGGCTAAGTTACCCCACTGCCTGCAAAAGTTTCTGCAAGGTTTCTCTTGAAACTATTCTATTGCACACTGAGCATAGAATAACCAGTCTGGGATGACAAATAGTTTAAAGCATTAATTCCTTGAATTAATTGTGACATGGGAGCACTTCAGTTTGTAGCTGTTGTGCTACTGGTCCTGTTAAAATAATTAATTTTTTAGAAGGAGCTCAGTTGCATCGTAGCTAGTGATTAATGCATCTGTGTATAACTGTGAACATGTGTTGTACCTTCATATTTAGTGTTTGATTTCTAAAGCTTTCATGATTGTTCACAAGTTTCTTTCTTCTATTCTGTTTGATTTCCTTCGTCCGTTTTTCTCCAGGAGGTAGACCAGGTTGATCAGGTAGGATATGTTGCTGGGAACTGATCCTAGCTATGTTGGCTTAGCTCAGTTTCTCATGCTGCTTCCATATCAAAATACAATACTCAAACAGCTGGACTTGAACAGTTCATAACACTCATTCAGCAACTGGAACATGCAGTACTAAAATCCTTTTTTGACTTTGCAACTTTTACGGCATTCCATAATTTCTGCTTAACGCACTTCAATGTGGATATGAAATGACCAAAGTTCTTTTTCTTCCCTTTATTTTCTTTTTTTGTTGTTTGTGGTTCCTATTCTTTGGATTTCATCTGAGGTTGCCTGGCCTGGCATTTGTGGTCGGGAGATGGTGAGATAGATCAGTACTTGATACTGAATCACGTGGTATCAAAAGCCAGTGAGCGCAGTATCAGAGTGGCAGTGGGCAGTAGTGAATATGCGCTTAAAAGTGCACAGATTACCAGATACTGCATCTGCTAAGCTCGTAGCACTGTGTAATTAGATGCTTACACTGTGGCTTTCATTGATATGACTATTGGCAATTTATTAGCATTTCATGTGTTCAGTGAACATGTTAAAATTGAACTTAGTAGTTACAGCAATTGCAGTATTACGTACAAACAATTTGCAAATATCTGGTATCTGAGAGATGTTTGGTGAAGTGGGAAGAGGTACTGGTCTATCTTTGGAGCCTTTTTAAGCTGCCATGCTTTATCAGAAAATTATTTCCCTATATTATTTCTTGCTTCTTTCCACTTACAGAAACAGAAGAATATTGCTGGGGCCCTTGCCTTTTGGATGGCAAATGCATCTGAATTACTCAATTTCATAAAGCAAGACAGAGATCTTAGCCGAATTACTGTGGATGCACAAGATGTTTTGGCACACTTGGTTCAAATGGCATTCAAGTAAGGCCATCAAACTTCTGTTTCATTTACCATTTTCTCTGTTTCTGCAGTTTATAGAAAAACTTCACATTTCTGACAAATTATAGGTATAGCAATAATGTCTTTTTTGTATTGTTAAATATCTGAGAGGAAAACTTACAAGAAAGGCTAGGCTCCTCCGTTAAACAGATGCCTTGTTTTGTGAATATGGATCACTGAGTTGTGCATGCATTTCATCTGTTAGATAATCTTGTGATAGTTGAGGCTGTCAATGAAAATTTTAGAGAAATTTCGTTTTTGTTGGTTACCTTCTCTTAATTTAATGTGAAATTTTGAGGAAATGTTAGTTTTGCTGTTAGTATGTAAATATGTAGGCTTAAATATTCCTGGGTCTTTAAAGTAATGAATCTTATGCTCTTTAAGAGCTTCTAAATATAATCTACTTCCATAATTCTCATAAATAGCAATTTCAACAGTGGTTTTTTTGCACAGATTTTTCTTAAAAAAGGAAAGACAGGTTTTGGCTTGAAGTAAAAATCAAGCTATACTTGTCAGCTCAGGCAATTACAATACTGATTAAAGAAAAAATTGAACGAAATATTTAAATGGGAGGGGAAACCCTCAGAGGAAAGTGTCCTTGAATAAAGATAACGACAGTGGCTGAACACAGCATTAATCAAGAAGAAAGACTTAATTTTTTTTCATATTCAGATTTTTTTCTTCTCCCCAAGCCACCGCTGAACAAGTATTTCTTAGCAAATTTGCATATCCAAAACTAATGTTTAGAGAAGTTCCACTGTAACCTAGACCCAGCCTACTCCCACTTGTAGGATGAATATTTTAAATACAGTATTTTCATTTTTCTCTAATATGAAATACTGTATTCTATGCTCTTTTTATACTGTGACAGGATTGGGAGACTCAACCATGGTTGAACTGTTTAGCTTTGAGGGGCTGTGTTTCTCAGAAGAGCATTATGTGTAGTTTGTGAAACCTTAATTGCTTTCTGAACTTTCAGAAGGTTTCAGGGGAGCACCAAACCCCTTTGTATGGATTCCCAGAGATGAGGTTTTTTTCTGTTGGTAAATTTTGAGCAAGTAGGGTATAGCAAGTAGCTACTTTGACAAAGTCTTTCCATTTTTATAGCTTTTCTAATCACTCATTATTAATGAAGCTGTGCCTTTTGCCCCAGCTCAGTGTCTTGAATTGGTGTCTTAAAATAACTTCCTGCTACTTTAATTGGCCAGGTAGTCATCAAAGACAGAATATTGCTGTGGCTAGGAAGGAATGGTGCTGTATTTTTCTCTCTGCACTGTGAGCAGTCTGGATGCAAAAGTATTCTTGAACTTCAGCTGTGTGAATTTTTCCCTCAGTGTAGCATGGCAGATTCCAAATGCATGTATTAAACTTTTGGAGATCCCTGGAATATCTACTTAGAAGGCAAATAAAAAAGCACAACTGAAGCATGAACAGAAAGAAGTCTACTGTGAAAATGTCACTAGATGGTAACTGGGATACTCTAGGACTGGTTCAAATTGCCATGAATTTAATTTCTAGCAATTTTGGGAATTTCATTAAAAATGTTACCAGTGAAACGAAGGGGGAGTTTTAGAAAGCTGTGAAATATTTTCTTGTATACATGTGCTTATAATTTGATTTTTTTTTTTGTTTCAGTTCTTAACAGAAAATATATAAATGAATTAGTAAAAACAGAGTTAATTAAAATGTTTAATTATTTGAAAAGAAAGGATACTAAAACAGATTTTCATTTCAGGGTAGCTAAAGGTAAGAGAAATAAAAGAATCAAAAAATTTCTCACACAAAGCCCTAGGGCCATTTCAGGATTTTGTGTGTTGGGTCAGAACATGATTTTTTTTTTTTTTTTTAAGTACTACTCTTGCTAGATTTTGAAATTAAAAAAAGTGTATTTCTGCTTCAAAATAATTATTTTTCCAAACTTATGGAACCCAATTTTGGCCTGACAGTATCTCTTTGTGTAGTATATGACCTTCACTTACCAGTGTGGTAGCAATATTGCATGTATGTCTGTGCTTGTTCCCTGACAACCTAATTCTTTTCCCAATGTTTCTAGGAAAGGTATAGGAGAATTGGTCTCTCAGGCCTTTTAAAAAGTATTACTGGGTTTCCTATAATTACATTCTTAACACAGAAATGTCAGGAATCTTGTAATTTGATGGAAGTTCTTTAGAACCATTTGTAATGAACACACAGAGGATTTAAAATTTACTTTTTTTCCCCCATTCCCTTCCAGGTACCTGGTTCATTGTCTGCAGTCAGAGCTTAATAACTACATGCCAGCATTCCTTGATGATCCAGAGGAAAATAATCCTCAGAGGCCTAAAATAGGTTAGACTACTTAATCTTTGTGTCTTCCAAGCCATACAATTAATTGTTAAGAAAAAAATCTATTTATTACTAGTGGTACTACATTTACAAGTTACCTAAACCGCTAAGAACTATTTGGATCGATTTTGTATGGATGATTCAGCTCTCTGCTGAATTGGGTCCCTTAAATTTGTATCCTCCTTGTGCCAGGGATTCTGAAACTGGATGCTGTGCTCCAGATGCAGTTTCTCAATGCTGAATGCATAGAAAGGATTGCTTCCCTTTCTCCCTCCTGCTAGTTCCACTGTTGCTGACTTAACAGCTTGGTATGCAACTGGATACCTTTCAAGCAAGGACACACTGCTTAATCATGATCAATTTGATGTTACTAGGATCTCTCCGGAATTTTCATCAGGGTTGCCTTCTGTTCAGGTGGCACCTGTCCCCTGCAGGACTTGGCACTTGACATTCGTGAAGTCCCTGTCAGCCCATTTCTCCAGCTTACTGAGGCCGTTCTGAAAAATACTGCTGCTCTTTAGTCTATCAGTATTTTGCCCCCTTCTTGGTATCATCTGTGAATTTGCTGAGAATGTACTCCATCCAATTGCTCAGGTCATTAATTAAAGTCATTAAACAGTATCAGCCTCAAAATATGAGGGATGCCACTAATACCTGATGGCCAGCTGGACATTGTATCTGCAAATTCACCAAGTCCTATGGTCCAAGCAGTTCTCTCTGTTGCCGTTAGCTTATCCAGTCCTCCCCTCAGCAGTTTCACTGTAGAGATGTTATGAGAGAACCTGATCAAGTACTCCCCCAGCTACTGAGGTCAGGCTGACTGGCCTTGTAGATGCCTACCAGGGTTCTCTGCCATGATACTTGAAACATGATGCTTGCTTCACAGCAATGAGCCTTTCTGGTCTGTTCCTGTCCGTGAGAGCACCCTGTGTCTGTAATCCTAGCTCAGTGACTGTGCTCAGACTTTCAGTGCTTCAATAATTGAAGGAGAGGTGATCTGCATAGCAATTAAATACAGTCATTCTGTTGAACTACAGAGAGTATTTATACAAATTTCATAGATGCTTTCTGGTACTTTAGCTATTAAGCTTTCTTTTTCCTGCACTGAACCTTTAAGGAAGACTGAAGATGCATAGCTGTGTTTGTAGTGTCCTATACTGTCCTTTTGGGGACACAAACCCAGAAAATGCAGCAAACCGATACCTCAGTAAAGGCAGATGCTTATTTCACTTATTTTTGAGCTGCCTTATAGATTTCTTATAACCTACAGATAATTTTTTCAGATACAATCCTGAGTTTCAGTTCTAAAAAAACTAATTAATGGTCTCTTCAAAAGAGATTTCAGATTAAAAGTATTGCTTTAAAGAAGACCTGGAGATAAATGTGTTGCTTCCACTAGAACACATATGAGGATGTTTGCTCTTGGTAATGTTAACAGAAGTCTCTATTGCTTGTTAGTTAATATTGCAATGCAGTAATTGGAAAATGGGATTTTGAATAGTATTTTAAAAATCTAATGTGTAAACTGAAGGTGCATTCTATAGTTTAAGTCCATCATACAATGCAAATAATTTCTAAAATTTCTGAGTACAATTTGATACTTAACTTCAAGAAGCTATGGAATAATTGGAATATATATTTGAAACAATAGAATATGAAGGTTTTAACTTATTATAAAAACTAATAGAAAAATCAGTTTACTAAAGTGAGGTTGTGATTTAAACGTCAGGTATAGCCAAGTTATTTACTTGTATGATAAATATTTTCCCCAAAAAACTTACTTTCGTTTCAGGGGTTACATTACACCTAACATTTTAATGTTGCACTATCTTGAACATCATGGAGCAGTAAATGTATTTCTGGAAGTCTGTGTAACTTAAATACATGTAGGTTCCACCTAGCATTCAGCAGCCTGACTTGAGTGTCTGTGTCATTGCCTAAGCCGGGTGTACAGTGCAGTGTGTGATCATGACTGACTTCTTGTTTTATCTCTGTAGATGATGTGCTGCATACCTTGACTGGAGCCATGTCCCTCCTGCGACGCTGTAGAGTGAATGCTGCTCTGACTATACAGCTCTTCTCCCAGCTGTTTCATTTTATCAACATGTGGCTTTTTAACAGATTAGTTACAGCCCCAGATTCAGGGTTATGTTCACATTACTGGGGAGCTATCGTTCGCCAGCAGCTGGGCCACATTGAAGCCTGGGCAGAAAAACAAGGTTTAGAATTGGCTGCTGATTGCCATCTGAGCAGAATAGTACAGGTGAGTGTATTGGTGATTAACACTTCTCACATACTTGTATATTCAAAGAGAATATTTGCCTGTGCTGTGTTCCTAGAAAATAGTATGTAGACAAGAATAGCTTGTGTGAATCAGTCCTGGAACACTGAGGTGGTTTGGAGGTAAAGACACAAAACATGTTTTCAATGTCACTAATGTTTAAGTTGCAAGTGAAATGAATAGTGAACATGGCTGTTCAATTTCCCTTTATAAGACTGAGCTCTAACTATGTTGAACAAACAGGAAGAGTAGCTGAAAAATTGATATGCTTAATTTATTACAGATTTAGTATTATTTCATTTTTGGTACAGGAGATACATTTAGTGTTTGTTTTGGCGGTATTTATGTTGCTTCTGTCACAAATGGGGCTTCTTGCTTTCTCTTTTCCTGTCTTGTGTCTAGAGAACATTTAAACACAAAGCTTAAGGTTTCATTCTGGTTTGAATTTGTCATCTGTGACTTTTCTCCCCTCTAGGCAACCACATTGCTTACCATGGATAAATACTCACATGCCGATGTTCCAAATATTAACAGTACTTGCTTTAAGCTGAATTCTCTGCAGCTACAAGCTTTGTTGCAGAATTATCACTGTGCTCCAGATGAACCACTCATCCCAACAGTAAGTCTCTTCTGTCACTCATTGTGCAGTTTTAACATACCTGAGATAAAAAACCACTGGCTGTAAATAGCTATCTTATCTTTGGTGGCCATACTTCACTGACTCAAGCAGGGTATTAACAAGAACCTCTTACACGGAGTTGAAGAGGAAGGTACCACTCCATGTTGCACATATTCAGAGAGGTGTCACTGCATCTTACACCATTTGACATTCACGAAATACAGAAAGATGCTAGAAGAGAACAGAACACCCCTGAAATCTGGTTCTGTATGTAAGCAGAAGGAACAAAGATTGATAATTCATAGAAATCAAAGGAAAGTATCGGAAACACTATGCTTTTTTACATGTAGGATGTAAAAATCCATGGATCTTGAATCTCTTCATACAAACAGTGGACAGATTGTCCCTTGATTAACACTGATACTTAGAGTTTGTATGTGTATATGTATATATAATGTTGATTTTGGAACTGTTCTTTTATCTTAATATATAAGATGACTGACTATTATAAGTTTTTTCCATGGCAAAACTCAAAAGACAGCTTGTTCCTCTTAGAATTGTAAAAAACACTCTTCAGGTAAATTCTGATAGTTCACTGATCTCAAATAAAAAAAGCAGAGGCAGTCTAATATTTATATAGCTGAATGTATTGTCTGCAAACTCCACGTTTTATTAACTTTAGATACATTTGTGTATTAAATCAGAGACACTAATACAACAGCTATAAAGGTGTTGGGGGAGAGGAAGGAGGGACTTGTGGGCTTAGAGATGTTTTTATATATTGGCTACCAAACCACAAAGTCTTTCGCTGAAGAACATAACCTATATTACCTGTTTATACATAGGTAGAATTCCACAGTTGCTTGGTTTCTTCTTATTCTATTAAAAACACGCACCACAAGTTTGGAAGATACTGAAGTAAAAATAAGAGCTTTTGTCACATTTGCTAATACAATTATCTATGGGATTTCATAAAGTAAATCAGTGCAGTGTACTGACTATACATAGTGGAGCCAAAGAAGTTTCGTATCTGGTAATTTATTTTCTAGTTTGATTTTTCTTGCAATCTTAGCATCTTCTTAATGTTAGGCTTTTTAAGTTAATGAAATTTTCCCTTTGTAGTAACAATGTCTTTCTGCCTTCTGTCCAGGAATTGATAGAGAATGTAGTAACTGTTGCAGAAAATACGGCTGATGAACTTGCTCGCAGTGATGGCCGAGAAGTCCAGCTGGAAGAGGATCCTGACTTACAGCTACCTTTTCTTTTACCAGAAGATGGCTATTCCTGTGATGTTGTCAGAAATGTTCCAAGTGGTTTACAAGAATTTTTAGATCCACTCTGTCAAAGAGGTTAGTTCTTTTGTTGTTTTACAATGATACGATCTGTGTAGCAAGCACAGAATGCAAAATATATTTTAGTTAAGTGTAAGCCACTTTTTCTTTGTGTATGTTTCAGTCTTTTTGTACTATGTTCAACTGTTTACTTTTGCAACCCATTAAAATTAAGTCTTTTTTAATCCTTACCCTTTCTCTCTGTCCCTTTCATTCAGTTTCAAGGTTCTAAGTAAGCGGTGCTGAGTTACTAGTGCCTCCTAAAACATTGTTTTGCCTTTGCTCCATATTTTATTTTATTTTTAAAATTAATGTGAATTGAATAACTAATTTTTTTTTCTCATCACCTGCTTCCATGTAACAGTAAAAAGAACCCCATGAGCTTAAAACACTTCTTTCACTGTTGATCAGTGTAAGAACTTAGGGTTTGGGCATTTGTAGTACCACAGAATTTCAGACAACAAGTAGATGATAGATTTTTTGGTTGCATGAAGGTGAATTAAACTTGAGAAAGTAAAGCAGGGGGTCTGTCCCAGCATTTACGGTAAATGAACAAGTTATAATCTTTATTTAGTGCTACTGAATTTTATTAGAATTTCTTAATTTTCTGCTTACAAGCAGTTGTTTAAAAAATCTGGACAGGAATGTCAAGGTAAATAAGACGCTGTAGCAAAGAAGGCTATTGAGAAAGCAGCCTCGCTCTATACTACAGTGAAGCTTTGCAATTGTTGTTTCCAACTTAGTTTATAGAAAAGCTATATTCTTGCATTTAAAAGAATAGTAGGAAACGGATTGTTTTGAAAGTCCAGTGAGTTACAGAGGATGTAGTCTTGAGACTAAAGGAGACTAGTATAATAAATTCTTTAATTAGTAAGTGTAATTCAGTTACCATACAAATGGCTGTATATTCATTATAAGTAAGGCCATTTTAATACATACATTCAAAATTTTACTTTTTGAGTATCCCTTAAATTATGCTGAGGGATTTTTTGCAGTGAAACAGTGTAAACTGAATTGCTAAAAGTGGTCTTTATGAGGAGGAGAATATAATATATCTGGATGGAGTGATTCATAATTTGTGTGATGTGGATTCTCAATGTCCCTGATTTAGGAGACAGTGTTGGATATTTCTGAACTGCTATGGCTTCTTTTTCAAAATTGTAGAAATTTTTCAAATAACAAAAAGTAAATCAAACTAAATGCCTGTTAATTGCCGTGTTGCATTAAAAAATATGAGTGCAGGCAAAGCTTCTCCTCTGCTAAATCTATGCTGAGACTGGTTAGCTAGACCCTCTGCAAAGTAGATTTTTGTAGCACTGTCTTAATCAGAGTTCTGGTGGTTTGTATTCTAAAAGATGATTTGGTGTATCATGTCTCTTTTGAGTCTCATTGGTAAAGCAATATTTTGCAGCCCTGGAGTTTTCTACGAGCTTGTAGTGTTTTTAAAAATGTATGTTTCTTAGAAGCAACAGCTCCAGAACTAAAGGATTTTGCAGGTAATAGCATAAAATTGCAGCAAAGCCCATAATGGCATCTGAGATAAGATTTGACACATTAGTGAATATAAAAAGGTGAATACTATTTTATTTTAATTAATCTCTTTAGAAAATACCATGACTATATTGATGTTACTTTTTCTTTTAGGTTTTTGTAGACTAACACCTCATCCACGATCACCAGGCACGTGGACAATATACTTTGAAGGTGCAGATTATGAAAGTCACCTGTCACATGAGAATGCTGAGCTGGTAAGTATTGATTCAGTGAATAATTATGGACTGCAATCTTGGCAAGCCATTGAGTTTTATGTGGTCAATTTTAGTCCTTACTAGGAAGAATAGGCTTCATTGTTAAATATGTAGTTCATCAGTAAATCGGTGCATTTAAGGAACAGTTGGCAGATTATTTTAAGTCACTGTTTTTCTAGGCTGTAGCATGATTATAATTTTCACATAAACAAACTTTGTCATATTCCCCTAATCTGAGAATAAACAGTGAAGAAATTACTTCTGAACACAGGCAAAAATATAAACGGGCCTGGATCTATAAATTACTGGTGAATGGAACTGCAGGCTGCTTTTATTTATAAACTCACAGTTACCAACCAAATATTTAGTATTAAGTTCGAGTCTGGTGCTTTCTTTACATTATACTTTGTAAAAAAGGGTCTTACTTCAATGCAAGGAAGATGGGGGTTTTTTTTCTTTTCTATTGTAAGGATTTGTTTGTTTTGTGGTGTATTTTTTCTGCTTGTCTGTTTGAATATCAAAGTTACAGAACTGCTTGGTTTTGGAAAGATGGTGGCTTTATGTGAAATAATTTTTGGAGCAACTAAACAGAAATAGCTTCGTATTTTTAATTAGTATTTTCAGCTTAAAAATTACTTGCTTTTCTAATACTTGAACTCAATCAGAAAGTATTAATATTTTTTAGATTACTTTCCTTGGCTTATATTGTTACTTGTCATGGGTCTTGTAGAACTTGCAGTTACATTTCAATATGAATACAAGCTAAGGTTCCCCAACTGACAAACTTCAGCTAATGAAAATTGTGATGTCAACTTTTTTGAGTTGAGGAACTGGCAGTGTTGAAAGATATTAAAAAAAAAATTACTGAACATGTTTGGGGACTCAGGCTGTCTTCAAAGTATTGAGAAGTGAAATTTTTTAGAACTTTTATTTCAAAGCTCTAACTCTACCTTTGAAATTAATTGGCTTCTTAATAATTCTGCAAAGATAGTATCTTCTAGATGCAGCACTGAAAATTGAGCTCTGTATGTAGATCACCCTCATCTTTGTAATAGGAGCCTATGGAGTCTGAACTTCAGTTTTTGTTAAAAGTTACTACAATTTTATAGACCTGTTACATTTCAATTTGTGATTAATTAATAATCTCTTTACTGAATTAAAGATGGAGAAACAATGAGTAGACCTCAAAGTTTCAGCAGTGTAGTAGTGTAGTATTTAATATGAATCCATATTAATCAAATGTTAGATATTCTACCTGTAAAATAGATACTGGATATAGTATTCAGGATTTGAGACCTGCTGCTCTAAAAAAGTAGTTTTGTTTGTAATAAACTATTTTGTTTAGTTATTTTCCTAGCCTGGCAGTGAGTATGAACTTCTGAATTTTTTCTTCTTTCCCCTTTGCTGTTTGATAGGCTCAGCCTTTGAGGAAAGAACCTGAAATTATCACTGTAACACTAAAAAAACAAAATGGAATGGGGCTGAGCATTGTTGCTGCCAAGGTATGGAAGTCAGTTTGTTTAAGTGTATTGAAAAAAACTTCTGTTTTTATCAGCCTACTGTGGAAAATGTTAATGGAAGAAGTCTGTTTCCCTTAAGTTGGTTGTGCACATTGTGTTCATCATGCTTTTATTCTGATTGGGGAATGTTTCTGTAAAATACACAGATGTGGACAATACAAATGGAAACATAATATGGATGTAGTTATTATGACATATAAATTCAAACCTCTAGTACTGGTTTATTCAGTTTTTTCAGAGCCAAAAATTAGCCGTTATTAAACTTAAAATTAATAAACAGGTGTATTTAGCACTTCTGCCGAAAGTAAAGAAGTAAATACAAAGAATGTGTGGGGGTTAATTGATGAAAGAACAAAACAATTCAAATGTATACTTTCAAGTTTGAATTCTTTCTGCGTTGAAGAAACCTTATCTTTTGCACAGTGCAAGAATGCAAGGTGCAAGAATGGCTTCAGTTTTGTTTCTTTACAGTAGAGACCTACAGCATAATAGACAAAATTGTGGGTGTATGCTGTACCTAGTAGCACTACATAGTAATGTATAGAATGCACATACAGCTCCAGCCACCAGATGGAAGACTCCACTAGTTGGTTGGTTTTGCTTTATTAACTGGATCAAGTAGCAGACATCATCTTTTGAATTTAAAACTTCTTATAAGTTATGCAACAGTGATACTCAAAATTCTGTGTTGTAATTATGTGATGTACAACAGATGGAACAAGTCTTTCCTAATGTCTCTTCACTGTGTAGGACAGGAAACTTGAGAGTACCATGGTCCTCCTTGGCACTCCATGCATGAGCTAAAAACATGATTGTTTTACTTTTAAGTTACCTCACATAGTTAATTGCCCTTAAACAGCCCTATTTGGTTTTTGGGGCTTTTTTACAACTTTCACTCATTTCATAGTCTGTTCTTGAAATGGCAATCTTGCATGGTATCAGCTTTTAAGATTTATTTCTGACATCTGTAAAGGAATACCTGGTGTCAGGTGTATAGTGCTAAACAATTAGCAGTTATTGAGGAAACCATCCAGAGTCTGAAAAATGTAACTCAGTATTCTGCTCTGATTTTAGTGGAGTAGGTTAATAATTTGAGAAGCAAATACTTGATCTTGACACTGGGTTAAATATGTATCAGAGTTCTGACTGCCGTCTGCATTTCTGTTGAATGTTTCAAAATGTGCCGTGGAATTAATTTTTTTTGCACTTTACACTATGAAACCTGATTTATCATCTAGAGTGAAGCAGCATATTAGAGGGGGAAACTTTACTTTTTCGTTGGAGCTGGCTGGCTTCTAGATGTTGTTTTAACAACTGACATTTAACTTCCATTAGCAGTATGTAAAATAGTGCTACTGGTCAGTGTGTAAGCTTGATCCAAAAGTTTTTTACAAGTTATTTAATGCATTTCAAGATTTCTGTATCATGATCAGTCATGGAAGCAACCGTTTTCATCTCTGCACAGTTGCAGAAACACTGGCTCAGATAGTCATTGCATTTCATCTTACTGCTGTGTGCTGCATTAATACTGGAATGTGTATATAAAACAGTTATGTTTTAAATCTTTGTGTGAAATAAGCAAGAAACATTGTTTTAGTTTTGGTGTATGTACAGTAGAAACTTATGCTTAATATGAAGTCATCAGAATGTTCATTGGATAGAAATGATTGTATGCATTAAGTTTGAGACAAGTTGCTGTAGTAGTTAAGTAGGATTATTTTCAAGAGGTTCATAGTTACTTATTGTGAGTAATTATTAGCATGTTTTTCCTGTAATAGACTTCATTAGAAAAAGAGTAAAGAAGAATACCAAGAACACACAAGTGCTAATTTTCTCAGAGCAGAACAGCTTAAGAGAATTGAGTGAGTGTGACTGAAATGCTAGCAAGGGTTGGTGTTCTTTCTATTCCTTATCTTGTTGATGTTTAATAGTAATTTTTTTCTACATATCTCAAGTAGTATATCTTTTACCAGCATAAAAGTTAAAATTCTCATTTTTAACTTGGAAAATGGAGGAAGAAGTCCCGTAGACTATTTGTTAGAATTTTCTAAACATTAACAAGATGGAATACCTGAGAGGGAGAGGCAAGTATGAGAATAGATTCAGATTTTTCTTAACTTTTTAATAGTAAAAGGTTGGCTATTAAGTGCTTATAAAGTTGAAGAAATGGAAGCTCATGGTTTCAGAAATACATAGTTGCTGCTGCTCTGCACAGGAGTCCACTTTGATTGCTGACCTAGGTGTGTTTATTGAACTATTGCTTTCTAGAGTGCTTCAAAAGTGCTGTTGGAGTAGAAAATGCAGTGGCTGGTCAACAGGCCCTGCTCCAACAAGTGAAAGACAACCCTGATTAGCTTTAGTTAGGAAAGCAGTTCATTTCCTGTGATGTGACAAAATACTTGCTCTCAGTAACATGTTGTGAGAATACTTTTGCATGTCAGTGCTGATGTGCCTTTCTTGTTGTGTGTTATGGGCTTCTCATACTTGTCACAGGCTTCAGATGAAGTTTGTTAAAATGCAGCTTGATGATATTCTAGATGTGGACAAAATGGGCAGATTCTCAAGAGATCATAAACCAAAATAGTTACAATGGACTGGTTTTCTTCCTTCTACCCATTGCAAAAATATGTGCACTTCCCTGGTAAATCTGTGCTCATCTCTGAGGAAGCACTTAAAAAAATTGTAATCTAATAATTCTTTGAGTTTTTATTAATTTTGAGGCTTTATTAGCTTAAAGTCTGTGCCAATTAAGTTTCTAATGAGAAAATTAGAAATCATACCTTATATAATACCTTTACACCGAATGTTCTTAATTATCGTACTTCTCTGCTGCAATCAAAAAAAGAGGATTGAAGTTGAAGGTTGTACAAGCAGATAAGGGATGCAACTTGCATTGAAATGCTGCACACCTCTTTATTCTTATGATAGAAGTATCACGTTGGAATACTAGGTGATTGCAAACATGCATAGATTAATGTAAAAACAAACCAAAACCTGAAGAGGTGAGTCAAGGAGTAAATGAAAGTGTTAAGTCCCTGGGGAACCCTGTACTGGATCCTCTTCCCACCTAGTGATAGGTAAAATGTTTAAGTGCATTACTTCTTTCGCTTTCTAGTCACGGCTACTTATATTTTAGGTAATGAGAAGTTTTAAAGGCCTGCCAGGAGTGCCAGAGAGAGCAGAAATTCAGTGCATCACCTAATTCACCTCACTTTGGTGTTTTCTGAGGCAGGACAGCCCCTCTGAGCAAATATGTAGTAAGAGCATATGTTATATGCAAGCATTGCAGAGAAAACAAGTTTAGTTATGAAACAGCTGTTAGCTGCCAGAGCAGTGTAAACATTATTGTGCTTGTTTGGGTTTTGTTTTGTTTTTTATAAATTGGGAAAATACCTAACAGTGTATTGTTTAAAGCAATTTTTTAATGCTTTAAACCAATTTTTATTTGTATTTAAAATTAAACTGTATAGCTTAATATGTGATCCAAAAAAATAACTTCTTGTTTTGCCCTTTGGTAGATTTGCATGTTTTCTTACAGTAATACTCTGCAGCTTTATTAGCAATAGCTTTTGTAATAGGTATATGGAAATGCAGTTGGTAGGAGTGGTCGGGCATAGGGAACAGGGAACAGTGTTGTTTTTTGAGGTTGTATGCAGGCTTTGGTTGCTCTAACCCTGAAAGATGTTTTGATGTTAAAAGCTGCCAGACTCCCAACCACATTGTGGTTAAGTTTTTATGAAATCCAGATGATTTGGAAGCTGCGTGTGCAAACAGTTTACTTTAAAAATATATCACTTTTTTGGGGGCTTTTGCATGTGACTTCTTAGCCATCTGTGGGCCAGCACATTACTTCCTGTTTAATTTGGAGGTTTTTGTCTTTAGTACAAAAGGGCTCCCTTTTTGTTTTTTCTAGCAGTTTTCAGTGTTTAATAAAGCCTCTAAAGTAAATGGAAGTCAGAACAGCATAACTGATTACGTAAGAGTCTGAATATTGTATTGGTTATAACTGGTGTTGATAAATGCTGCACTGTGTCATAGCATCGAGCTCCGAGTTATCTCGATGGGTATCTTGGAAAATCCAGCAGACTAGAGCTGGTGGTTGCTGTTGAGGGCTGGAAGAGAAGTGGAGAATTGTTTTTTTTCTTTCAAGGATCTGTAGTCCCGGAGATCAAAATGTGGTTTTCTGTTGTTGGAAGAACAGAATCCATGGTAAGTCCGTTCAGGTTTCTGTTGGGACTGTTTTTCTCTGAAGTTTTACTATCCCTGTACTTTTTCCTGCTCTCTTGCCTGTTTAAACCTGCCAGTAGTTATTTGTTCATGTAGCAACTATGTAATACAGCATGCAGTTAAATACAGTCAGATGTTAGTAGCTAACTTTCTAAAATCTAGAAAGAAAAAACTAATTTTTTAGCTTGTTCTTCATATGCACTTCTGAAATTTGTGGAAGTGACCATTAATATTTAAGGTTTCAGGTGTGATAACTACTGTTTTACTGTGCCAGAGCATGAATAGCATGACCTGTGATCTGTTTACTTGTCATATTAGTTGGCTTTAATCCAGATTCCTCTAAAAGCCTGTTTTCCTCTTATAAAATCTTAGTAGAATAATTAAAATTGATGTCCCAAACAGTGAAAGATTTTTAATACTCTCTAGACCCTTCTGAAAAGACCAGAACATGCAAATTTGTTGCAGTTAGGTGTCTTATTCAACAGGTTAGCAGAGGAGAGACATTTTAATTCTGTTTAGGTTGCTACTACACAAAAGAAAGGATTCCCATTTTCTGCAGGAACAAAAGAGCAAGTTTTGTTGAATAATCTTTGCATGCTGGTTACACTCATTAGTGTATTGCGATTTAGTTCTTTAAAGTGTGGCACACTTCTACTTCTTGTCCAGTCATCTTTTAGTAGTAGAACAGAAAAAGTTACCTTAAAATATACAAGCACCTTAAAATACATATGCATATGCCCCTACTGGCACATCAATCAAGAGTGTATTTTCTAGGATTTTTTTAACAGGTAGTCAGATTAAGTAGTGCCTACTAAAATAGTATGAGATGTGATAAGGTGTTTCTTTTTTAATAGAAGCATTTCAAACATGAGTATGAGAGTTCAGCAGTAAATACTCCAGGGAATGGATTTGCTGTTCTGAAAACAAGTCTGTGACATCTTACCCATAAATAATTTGCATTATTTGGCAACTTTGTTTGTTCTTAAGAGTGAATTAAATTATTCTAACTTGCTTTAATTTCTAAACCATTGCTTGTCATTTTGTATTTAGCAGCCAATTCAAGGAGGGTTACAGGAATATCAATTTTGATGTAAAATTTATCTGAAGATTTTTTCTACAAATATCTTGTAGGAGATCCATGTAGAAGGAACAGGTTTAAACATTCATTTAATTATTTTTTCCCAAAATTGAAAATTAAGCTTATAGTTAGTAATACTGGTAACAATATACAAATTTAGGTCTCTTTAACCTGTGTTTGCAAATACAGACAGTAGGATTTTTTTTTTTAAAACTATTTGTTAGCTCTTTACATGTATTCTAGATCTTAGGATTTCAGATACCTCAGTATTTGAAGTCTTCTTGTGTCTGTGTTTTCTAAGTATTTGAGGAAATTATCTGGCTTTTCCTCCCAGCATGGATTACTTGAAACGTTTCAGTAATAAGTTTTGAAATCATTTTGTGGAGGTGGTTTTTTGTNTTTTTTTTTTTTTTTTCAATACTACTTTGCCTCAGTGGTCTAAGCTACTGGTGTTGCCTTAACTGGCTTCTTAGGAGGACTTAGTGAAAACACAGTATATAATGCTCATTTCCAGAGCAGATTTCTCAGTTTCACAGAAATAAAATAGTATGTAGGTTGCCAGTTTAGTCTTCCATCTGTGTGTTAGCAGTTTGCCTGGTTTTTGTTGATTCCTAACTTCCAGCAGAGTTTTTGCTTAAATTCTGGTGGCCTGTAGATGTTGTACAAATAGTTTTTGTTTTTATGTGCTGTGTAAAATCTGAAGGTTACACCATCACAGTGTGATTGTTCTTCTCAGTAGCTGTTAAGACCTCAGTTCTGCTCAAGTGGAGTGGTTTTTGTCTTATTTATTCGCTCGTGTTTAGATTGATACTGCAAATAGGTGACCCAGACATGTATTTGAGGGCTTTTGAAAGAAAGTGAATTTTAAAATTCATGTGCTATTTCCTCATTGCACTAATACCCTGTGTATGCAGGCACTTCATAGCATGCCTGCTAAAAATGTAGTGCACATATACTGTAGCTACAATTCCTGTACCAGACTTCATTAAATCCTGGCATTCTGACAACCTTGAAAATTCTGTTTAAATACATGTTGATACAGCACTTTAATTATTTTTACTTTTATTAATGAAAAAGACTTTCAGAACTTAGTAAGTTCTGTGTCACAACTTTCTCCAGTGTGAGTAATGCTCTCAGTTGGAGTAGAAATTTAGGTGCATAATAGTACGTGTTAGTGTACACACTGATCCTGAATTACATTGTATCCATCTGAAACTTCAGAGCCTGCATTATGTGGAAGTTAGTGCTCTGGGGTTTTTGGGTTGTAATTTATCCTTAGCTATAGAGGCAAGTGCTATTTCTTTGAAAGTGCAGAGATACAGGGTGGTTTTTTTTCCGAAATAAATTGCCCAGTGTGTCTTGCCTGTGAAGCCCAATGCAGACATAATTAAGCTGAAACATTAGATCAGAATTGACTTACCAAGGAAGAGCATCACAGAACCTGCAGACCAACTTGTAAATTTGTACATAACTCTGAGTAGCCCTTAGTGTGGCAGTGCTCATAGAGTATTTATATCAAATGTACATTAAAAAGTTAACCCTTGTCTGGTGAAATAAGAGTTCGAGCAATATATTTTCCTTGAGCTCAGTGAAAGGTTTTTCCTTTGAAACAAGAGAGTTGTGGAATCAAACAGGCTCGTATTTAATTTCTTTTGTTGAAAATTAATAGTGCCTTTAATGCATTGTAGAATATCATATTAAGTTGCAGCATTTATAATAATAAAGAAGACTTCTTTTGCAGAAAGTTTAAGAAAGACTAATGAACAAAATTTACTTAGTCTTTTACAAATGTCATCCATGAAGCGTTTCGCCTTTACTTACCACTTACACCATTTCATGAGAGTAAGAGTAAAGTAAAATAAGTTAGGAACTGTTGAAAACTTGATTCCAATCTTAGAATGAAATGTTAGGCCAGTCGCTTTAGCTAGCTGTTTTAGTTTATTTGATTTCCATCAAAGAAGATTTATCTTTTTGAAGTACTCAGTTCCTGGAGCATGAGAGAAATCATGCTGTTGTAAATTTACCTATTTTTGTTTAGCACAAATCATGCTACAGGTCTTTTTGTCATTGTACCTGCTTTTCATGTTGAACACTGTTAAAATCCCCAAACAACTGCATATGCACAAGAGTACAGTAGAGTAGAATTTATTAATGCCATTTCAGGAGGTCCACTGCAGAACATTCTGGCTTGTCTTGTGAGAAGCACATTTAGAAGATAAAAGGGCATATTTACTTGCTTACTTTGTGTGCAAGTCAATCTTGATTGCAAACATTCTTTTATTAAAAAGTAACATGTAAGCCTTATTCTGTTAAAAAGAACAACAAAACTCTTCAGTCTTTTCTCTTTTAGAGACTGCTTTAGAGGTTTCTTGCACATAGAGCATCTGGATACACCAGACATAAAGTTTCTAGGTTGTTGGATATACTGCTGCCAATCTATCTTTTTTTTTCTGAGCAGTAAGGTACTTACTTTTCGTCTGTTTTTCCCACTCATTGCAATCTAAGGCTGCTGTGGAATTGGTCATAGCAGTTAAATGCTTAATATTTCTTTACCTGTTGAATAAAGTTGATTACCACCAAAGTTCAAATTTATAGTGCTTATTTTGTTTAATTGGAAATATTTTGCCCACTTGTGACTTGTACTTTGTCTAGCTCCAGAAACATTTGGGTTTTGCTCTCCCAGCATGGAGGAGTATGTGAGAGGGGAAAGCTGAAGTATTTTGTAAGTAGAGCATGGGTCAGTTTTAAAATTGTTTCCAAGTCAGGGTACAACATGACTCAGGGCAACTAACAGATCCGTTTTAGATATATTAGGCTTTATCACCTCATTTATATTTGAAAAGTATTTTCTCTAATGATGACAGATTTCCAAAATGTCTGCATTGGTTTTGAGGCAGCACAGGCCTTAGTTTTCTCTGACAAAGTGGGGGTTTTCTGATTTTCAAGTCTGGAAAAGTCTACCCTCACTGGCGGTGGGACCAATAGCTACAAAGTTGGCCTTTTTGCTGCCTCAGGGCCCACAGCAAGTAGTTCAATGAGTCTTAGGCTTAGTAGGTTTGGCGGAGATAAAATATATCCTCTTCCAGATACAACCTAAAGAATGCATGCAGCTTTATGGAATGTGAGTGTTTGGGTGGTCAAAAACCTTCACTTTTGCCTCCTAGAGAGTAAGTTTGTAAATTTGGCTGCATAGTTTAGTAAACTGTTATTTTTTAAAATGCTTACAAGCTTGGGTTATTTAATTGCTACTAGACTAATTACTTGCCAGGGCAGTCAGAGAGAGACTTGATTCTGTTCCATAAACTCGCTTTTAAGGATGTTTATTAAAACTTGCAGAGATCGTCTATGTAAGCTTAAGAATCTGGCATCAGAGAATTAACCTTGATAAAAATCAGTCAAATCTGCTCTGGGCGTAGGCAGATAAAAGATTTCAGGCCTGATGGCTGGTATCAGGCTTGATAAGCTACGTTTCTGTGCTATTTTCTTTAAAGACATTTTAGTTGCAGTTGATTCATCCTGTATTAAACTGTTTCGTTTTTATAAAATACCACAGAAGCTTAAGTGACTTGGGAAAGCAGTGTCACCTGTAAAGCATTTTGAGATATCTGAGATACCTTTAGTATGGTATATTTGTTTATGTATGCACACGTGTATGTGATACCTACACTATTAAAATAAAATCTTAGTTCATGTTTGCATAATTATGAAAAATCCAGGAAAATCTTGAAAATTGCTATTTAAAAGATCTATGGTTATGTGAACTACTGGAGTGTTTTGACATACAGTCTTGGTATCTGAAACCACTTAAATTGAAAGTATTACTTTGAAAAGGTTGGTGACTGCTATTGCACTGTCGTGGATTCCAAGTGTAATTGGAGAGCGAAGATACTTTCAGTTCAGGACTACTTTTTCTTTTTACTATTTATGTGAAGTGTGAAACGATTTACATGTGTATGTACTTAAGATAGAAATGTACAGAAATGTGCATTTCTGTGTTGACATTAGGAAGACTTTCTAGCTTATGGAAATAAAAGTAGGCTTTTAATACATGTAACATTTTCAAAAAAAAATTGTTATTGAAGGATATTTTTTTTAATCAGGTGTGATGTTGCCAGTCTTTATTGCTGGAAGCTGTTCGTTGCTCTAGTTTTATCGGAGTGATAAACAAAGTATATGAAGCTCAATGGGTGTGGGCAAATGAGGCTTCAGAACAAGTAATGACAAGATCTTCCTGTTAATTGTCTGCACCGGTTTGGTTAGGTGCAGATCTGCTCTGCAGATGCATAGTTTTTCCTTAATTACTTAATACAATTCTACTGTTATTTCTTACAAATGGAAAAGTGTTTTTATAATAGTTTTAGTAGTTCTAGTTCTCATTAGAGGTATTGAAATAACTAGGTCTTTTTACAGGTCTACTAAAACTGCCAGAATATTGCTAACCTCGCAGAAAGTACAGTGGTTTGTGATCTGCCTACGTTAGGTGGGGCATGATGTGTGGGGCTGGGAGTAGTTCAGCTGTTAGGAGGTTAGCACCTGGTCAAGAGATGGACCTTCGTTCACACTCATTCTTTCGACTGGGATACTGGTGGAGCTGTGTGGTGTCTCAGCACCTCCAGGCCATCATTCTGCAGGTGGCAGGTCCTTGAGCATGTCACAGCATGGGTGGCTCACCTGGGAATGAAGCTTCCTGTTTACTCTCACTAGGAGGATCTGGCTGTTGTTTTCACCATGCCATTAGGGCTGCTTGTCCTGGCAAATACCAGATGGGAAGGAGGAACAGGCAGAATTTCTTCTGCCTGCCTTTAATGCTTCTGTGGTGACTCACCAGCTCATGGATAGCTGTGATGCTGCCATTATGAAGTCTGTCTGATATTCTGTTATTCAAACTGGGACTTTTCTGTACAGTTGCACTATATGGTGTGTTCTGATTTTATGACTGATGGAATGTATGTGAGCCAGAGTTTCCTGTTTCTGTAACTGACAAGGAAGTTTTATAAAATTCATCTTGTGACATAGCAACACTAGCAATAAAATCTGTTCTCCTTAACTGCTCTCATTAAATCTGTCATGTTTATTAATTTATTATTGTGGTGCTTTTGTCCTCAATTTTACATTCTCCTGATGTAGGAGTAGTATTTTCTTTTTTTATGTCACTTTTTATGTCTTTTTTTTATGTAGTTTATCTTGTTCTTTTCTTCTTTGGTCTGAGTACTCTGTAGAAGTCACTGTGATGGTTTCGATTTTTTTGGGTGTTTTTTGATGCTACCTCTTATTTCTATCATTTTCTTAGTGATGTTTTTAAACAAATGCAATATTTTGGGCACAATCCTTTTAGAGCAAGGAGGGGCTTGCAAAATAATGCTAATTGTGCAAACAATTATGGGCTACTGTGTACTGGTATATTATTAGTGAATGTGATGGAATAGGACTTGTTAGGCTATCTCAAAAACTGAGGTTAGATTGCATTATCCAGCTTGGTCCTTTGACTTTAACATGACAGAATTTTTGTAGTTAAGCAGAAAATTGTACCAGGCTTAAAAGGGGCAAATACCTTTTTGGACAAAGGTATGAAATAGTCGCGTAGCATTGTCTCAGCTGAGCTTTTTTTTTAATTGTTTAAATTTACTTGGCTCTGTTGTATCAGCTTTGTTTTCTTTCCATCCTCCTGGTTCCAGTGAATTTGTAGAATTTTTTTTTTTTTTTTGAGATTGAAGTCTGTGTGACTTGAAGAATGAAAATTGTGTAAACTAACATAATATTGGGGAGAGGTTGATTTATTTTCTTCATCTTTCAGGTTATTTTTTAGTGAGGTACTATAATGGTTAGTTGTTTGCTTCCCTGCCCTGTGTCAGTGACATCTTAAATACAATGTATCGGCATTCTAGAGGCTGAAGTTGTGCTGACCAGAGGTGCCAAAATTTGCTCTTCAGCTGCTATGGATTGCCATAGTTGCATGAGTTCTTAGAAGTCTTCCAATCTTTCAGGCCCAACAGGAAAGTAATTTAGTCAATTTATTTGTTTGTTTCTTCTATAAATTCCTTACTGAATTCCTTTATGAAAGGTGATATGTCCTGGGATCTAGCTCAGGTTTTCCCGCTGTCCTACTGCTATTTAGAAGACAATTATAAGTGAAAGTTTACAGAGTCTTTGTTTCTTCTTAATTTTCCAAATATGCATACTTAGCAAGCACTTCCCCTGAATTAGCTGAGAAGAATATATATAATGTCTGTATAAGAGCACATTTGTCAGTATATACCAATGTTATTTATGTATGTTAAAAAAAAAAATGTTACCTCTCAGGTGAGATTTTAATGTTGGCTTTGTTGGATTTTAATGGTTTTTTTGTTGGCTCCTGTCTGAATTCATTAATCTCCAAGATAAATAGTAGTGTTTTTTTAAAAAGAACTGAAAGCTCTTGCTGAAGTTGCAGCTGGTTAACTGTTCTCTGGTCCACAGTCTTTGGTCATATTTTCAGGTGAAATTAGGTATGCACGGACTCTGCAACTCATGGCCTGTGAACAGTACTGATGTGAAACTAAACAATCATCGTCATCCATATGCCTAATAAACCCTCTCTGTGTTTTATTTCCTTACTTTGTATTTTCCTTTGTTTTTTTTTTTTTTTATTTATAGCCTTTGGTTGTAATTTTAGATTTCATCTTGTAAGATTTTTCTAAATATGTTTTTGTTCTGTGAGAAGAACTATTTCAAACTAGCCTGCCTTGTTAAAAATAAAGCTCCTCCTCTTTTCTGAAAACTTGCCTATCTTCCTTCAGTCCCACTTTAAATATTGTCAAACCGTGTACGGCGCCACACAGATGAAATAAAGGTAGATCTAAGGAAAGTAGAGCTTCTGGTGAGTTTTAATCTCTGGATTTATTGATAGTGTTTCATACCTCAGTTTTTCATTTATCCTCTTGACTTGTAGCTCCTTTTATTCTAGCTCTCACTGAGGGAGGGTTCCTTGTTTATTTAGTTTTTACAAGGTATTTTGATAATGTAAACATTTTCCCATACATTCTTTTCTTCATTTAGATTTAGAACAACGACCCAAGCTACCATTCTAAGCACACTTCAGTATGCAGAAGTGTCCTGTGTTTATTTTTACCTCCCAAGTAGGATTAGAAAATCTATTAAAATTCCAGTTAAATATGAAAGTTGTCCTTTGTCATAGAATTCTGACCTATAAATCACAGCAAATTTAGGATTAATTATTCTCATACTCTGACTAAACTCCCAGTGCATGACTTGCAAGTGCAATATGTTGGCATCTTTGAACTTGTGCTGCTTGAAAGCATTTAATTACTTCTTAAGATAAGTGTGAGATTATAAGAAAATCTTTATACAGGTATTGCATCTCATGGAAATGTGTGGCTTCATCTTGGATGCTGGATCTAATAGTTTTCCTCAGTTTCCTCCCTGTGTTGGCTTTATGCATTTTACAGATGAATAAGTCCAAGCATGGAGATTATTTTCAAGAATCTTTTCATGTTTTGACTCAGAGACCTAAAAAGCCTTTCTGGAAAAAAAGTGGGGGAGAATTCGGCATTTTTATCCCGTTGTCCAATTGCATGAGTAAATGTGCATCCTGGTTTTTAGGATACATTTTCATCAGTTCTACATATGTGACTTATCTCCATCCCTTGCTAAAATTAGAATTTTTTTTTTACATTTAGAAGGGGAATGGGTGAGACTTGGCAAAGTTGAGAAGTGTCTCTTCAGTGTGTTTGGCATACAGGCATTCAAAAGTTTAAAATGAAGACATTTTTCCACTGTGTAGTTTACTTTTTTGTGTGGGCACCTGAATGTTAGTGGGTTTTTGTTTTGCAATTGTTTTGGGGCTCAGCTCCCACTAGAATATAGTTGTTTTGCAGACACTACCCAAAGCTGCTCAAAAAGTCAATAGGTGGGCTATAGTAGGATTTAAGAATTTCAAACAGTTTAGGTTGTTGGGTTGAAAATAATGTTATTCACCAAATAGTGGAATCAACCCCCCTTAATGATCCAGGCCCCTCCTAGTAACCCCCTTTCCTGCACTGTTAGGAACAGTCAACTCATTGTGCTGTAAACAATCTAAGCAAGCTAATTTAGTTGAAAACAAAGCTTGTATTTGGGAGGAGGGGGACTGGAGACTGGGGATCAGCTGAGCCTCCAGCCAGGTCTGTCATGGGACCTGCCACACTGCAGTAGTGCCTGCACAGCTCCAAGTGTGAGACAACATGGGAGCAAGACAGGTGGGTTTCTTCCTGACACTCTGTATGAGCGCACTACTAGCGTCATTGTAATTAATTTATTATATAATATTTAAAAAATCCTGAAATGTGTGAATAGTGCTTCACTGCTGGGCTCCAAATTAGTTCTCTCTGCTTTATGCACTTCATTTGTGCATAAAGATTTTTGTGTACTGATTATTTAACTGGATTGTGAAAGCACAGAATGGAGGTGTTTCTCATATTGAAGCTTAGGTCTGATATACTTCAGGTATCAACATTTTTAAATACCATATTCTGTTCTTCAGTCCCCCGTTCACTGTTTGTTGAATTCTGTTCAGCTAATATCTTCCTTATATAACTTTTTTTCCCCCTAGAGTTCTCTTTTCATTATGCATTGTGAAAGTAGTATCATTTAGAGGTCTTCAGAGTAGTATACTCGGTTCAGTTCAGAAATGTTGTCACCTAGGTAAACTGAAGCAGCAGTAGTAGTTTAGTGGGTTTTTTCCTTAAATTATTACTTAAAGGGAAGGATTTCCCAAATTTTTTCAAAAGGGTATATTTTACTTTCTGCAAGGATTGTGGGAAAAAGTTGCATCAAGTGTGAAAGAAAATGGGTAGATTGGTAGCACTAGAGAGTATGATACAGTGGATGAGGCTTTTTTAAATTTAGAATATCTTACATTATTTTTTGAAAAATACTTTAATAGGTTTTGAGGATTTTGTGTTTGGTTATGTATATTTGAGTAAATGTGCTGTAGATTTCAGTATGTTAATCTCGGGGAGAGAGACTAAGCCATCTCTTTATGCTTGCTGCATTCTTGCTTTCCACAGTCATCTGACTCCTTTACAGTTGTGTTCTTCTGTTTGGACTAAAAGCCATATGGATGCACATGCTTCTGGTATTAAGGATTGGAGAAAATGAAGTGAAAAGAAGGTTTATCATATTTTTGTTATTTTTTATTTGTGGGGGAATAGTTTTAACTATGTTGACCTTCACATTCCTTTGAAAGAAAAGCAGTTTAATAAGTAGTTCACAAAGAAATCTGTTTTACTGTACTGTCAGTAAAAAATAGAAGGAAAATTCGTGTTGTGTTTATGAGAATTTTGTTCACTTTGGAGTTCAGTATGTGTGACTATATCTTAAGAACCATTTTTTGTTTCTAATAATTGTATATTTCCTTCTAATGCAGCCTTCTGGAAGGTAGAACTAAAGCAAAATCTAGTCTCTTTCAACAGAAATTAAAAATTTGGATTCAAGTTACTGTAAAACTTAGGGTAAAAGTTGAAAGGAAAGTGGTGAGTTGATTATAAGGATATTTAGTGAGAAGTGTTCCCAAGCTTGTGAAAGCACATGTATGTTGTTAGAAACATGATAAATGACATGTGAATTAGAGGAGAAGCTCATTGGTTTTGATAATACATGAGTAGATGTGGTGGCTAATAAAGATATTTTTAATGTAATCTGAACAAAGATTTATTTTTAAATAATATTTATGCTTTTAAAATTCATTAGTTTTGTATTTAAGTGAGATGTCATGGAGCTAACACATCTGCTCATAACTTCCTTTAAAAGAACAGGAAAGAGATTGACAAACTATATAGGCATCATAAAAATATGGGAGAAGAAGAAATGAGGAGTAAATGTCAGCTTCTTTGAATCATAATGATGGATTACTATCACGGTTAGAGTATAGGCAGAGGTAGAGCAAAAATCTGAGTGATACAGTATCTTCAGGTGTGGTGCCTTTAGCCAAAGAACATAAGAAAAACAAATGTAATATCTTTGTCTCCTATGAGGAAAAGCTGGGAGAATTGGGATTGTTCAGCCAGAAGAGAATGCCCCAGAGTAACCTAACTGTGACCTTCCCAATACCTAAAAGGGGCCTGCCAGATGGCTGCAGGGGGACTTGTTAGAAGGGCAAGATAAGGGGGAATAGCTTTAAACTGAAAAAGAGTAAGTTTAAATTAGATGGTCAAAAGAAAATCTTTACTGTGAGGTTGATGAGGGATTGGAACTGGTTACTTGGATGAGTGGTGGATGCCACATCCCTGAAAGTATTCAAGGCCAAGCTGGATGGGGCTCTGAGGAGCCTGGTCTAGTGGAAGGTGTCCCTGCCTGTGGCAAGTGGAGCTAATAGATGGCCTTTAGGATCCAACCCAAACCATTCTATGGTTCATTCTGGTTTCTAGCTTTCATTAATTTTGGAGTGCATTGTATCTGCTCTGGGATGTTGTTTCTTTGTTGTTTATGTTGTTTCTTTGGTTGTTTTTTTTTCTCTAAAGCCTCAAAGAGCCCTACCAAGGGCTCAGATTCTGTTTACACTTTGGCATCTTTCAGCAGTCTTGTTCCTGGCTGTTTCCCAATTTAATTATGAAATCCTATGGAAAATGTTTTGCACGGCGGAGGTTTGTTGCATTTTGTTTGGGTTTGTGTTTGTGTTCTACTATTTAAATCATACTAGATATGATAGCAGAAGAAAGTTTTTTCTATTGGCTGATTAGAGAGATGATGAATAATTCTATCAGTGCAACTCATAATCCCATTGCCCAAGTTTCTTGATTGTTGCTGAGTTTAGGAGCCCATGTCTGCTTAATTGATTCTGTCAAGAAAGGTTTTCCATGTTTCTGATGATTCTTGTTATCCCCTGTACCTCATGTTTCCGTTGGTGTCATTTTGTAAGGGAGTAATCAGAATTCTAAACAGTTTTCTGAATGTGACCCTTACAGATTTTTAGTAACCATTGTGGTTTCTGCTTTATTCTTTTCTGTCCTGGCTTCCAGATTTCTGAGCTGATATAAGATGATTCTGAAAATAGTGACTAAACTTTAGGAGTTTAAGTCAGTTCAGAAACCACTCTGTGGGTATTTGTGCAATTGAAAATATTTATTTCATCATTATCTGCAAACCAATATAAGCCACATATCATGGGCTTATACAGAAGGTTTCAGCTTCATTTAATGCGCACTAAGAGTCATAATCAAGCATGAGAAAAGTGATATATATGGATGAATATATTGTCTAATGCAATACACAAGTACCAACGTTGCTTGATTATGTGTGCACTGTTTTAAGTGGCAGTGCTCTTCCAAAGGTTTGCTTGTTTTTACCTAATCTTTGTATTAGACAGATCTTTGTCTGAATTTCTAGACCTAAGGGGAAGAGATTCCTGCTAGCATCCTTTTAAGTTAGGACTGATTAAAAATGCTGTCAATTCCAGGTGGCTTCAGAGGAATCTGGTTATCCTTGGTCAGTTTGGCCACCAAGAAAAGCTGCTGTTTGGTCCCTGCAATGACTGATGTGATGCATGAGGTTATAACTGCAAGGGTGGGTGGGTGAGTTGCTGTTGATTATTTTGCCCTTTGGAACTCAAGGAACTTATCTTCAGGTATACTTAGTGGCTGGAGGCAGAGGAAGAGATGTATAAACCCCATAATTTTTAGTTCCCAACCAGGGAAGGTGGTAACTGGTTGTGCCAGGGGTGCCCTGATGGGAGCCAGCACCTTAGAAGGTTGGAGCATTACTTGAGGTTTAGACCAGTGAAATACATCTTCACCCCATTATTGCTCCAGTGTTCAGCATCATGTGATCCTTCTCCAGTTCTTGGTTTTGACTTACTTGATGAATCTTCTATTTGGTACATTTAGTTACATTATTGTTTGCCCTTTTTTTGGAATGCTTATGAGCATGGTGAACAGCACATTCATTTAAGGCTCCTCTGCAAACTTCCATTCCTTATGAAAACTAACAACTTTCAATCCATTATTGAACCCATTATTAATACACAAGGACAGGTTCTTTCTCATTGCATGTCACCTTGAAATCTTGAAGAACTCCTGTTAAGAGATCTTGCAGTGTCCATCTTGGAAGTCCAGGTGTTCAGCTCGATCATCCTTCCTCATGTACATCTTGGTTGCTTGAGGAAAAAAACAGAGATTTGTGAAGCATGATCTCATTTTCCATTACATTTATCTAGGTGTCTTCTGACTTGTGTTTCTCCTAACTTTAGACAGTTTTTCTGGTATAAAGTTAAAGTTATTCTGCAGTTACTGCAATGTTTCTTTAGAGCTCTTTAAAAAAAACCAAGAAGCAACTAAATTCTTTTAATTCTCTTTATATTCTTTCTAGACAAAGAAAGTATCTGTATTTCAGTTATTCTTTGCATTTTTTTCCCTTTTTATCCATAAGTGTGGCTTAAGCAATTATTATGAAAAATTTGGACATGTAGAATGTTAATCTGGAATTGTAAGACTTGAAGGAATTCTTTTTCTGTGGCTCTTGTGTAAACATTTGGGATTAACCTAAGATTTAATGAAAATAGGTCTTTCACTTGCTTAGAAAACCATGTCTGTATAACACTAGTTTTGAATAATCTTCACTTTGATTCTTATTTTGCTTTATTATAACAATGGGAGCAATGCATACTTTTGCTGCCAAAAGAAAAGAGTTGAAAAGGATGGTGGGAGAAAAAAGGGGGAAACTATATGTTCAATATCAAAGCAACTTGGGTTATTTTAGAAAAATGGTGTTACAATTAAGACTGTGCTCTGTTGAAAAAGTACTTAGCACTCTCCTAAGTGACTTGCAGAGTAAAAAGGCGCCATTTCCTGTAGTAGATAAATGACAGGTAATAGTCTTACATTATAAGAGACAATTTAAAGGTTTGTGATACTAACATTTGGACTGATCTGTGTGGTGTCTTGTACATTGGAGCATGTGGATGACAAAACAGCATGGCTTGGATAGATGCTTTCATTCTAGTATCTTGGTATCTGTTGGTTGTCTTGCAATATATTCACCGTTAACAGTCCTTTCAAAATGTAGCAGAACACTTGAGAAAGGTGTTTTATGAACAAAATTGCATGGTTTTGCAGTAGACTTAAATATTGGCTCTGCCAGTTCTAAAATACGTATGTCTGCTTTACTTGTTATGTAAAACTAGAGGCACTCTTCGTTCCTTTACACTGGCTCCTTTAAAGTCCTAATGAATGAAAAAAACATTTCTACTCCTTTTTCCTGTAATCTGCAATTTACCTTGTTTCACTGGGGTACAGTGCACTCTTTTGAAACATAATGCAAAGAGGTATAAATAACAACATGCTTGTAGAAGTGCAAATAAGTATTTCTTATTGGAAGGGCACTAGAACACAATTCTAAAGTATAAGTTTTAGTTAATGTATTTTCTTTCTTATTCAAACTTGCATTAAAACCAAATATTCTTTGCTTCTAACAAAGCTTGCAGTTTTGATAGACCTAATATTAAATTTTTCATATGACTTTAATTGAATGTAACTCTTCTCTGTATAATTGTTTTTTCTTCATTTTGAAAATATATAAAAGTAATGAGAAAGTAGAGGTTTACTTAGCTGTGTTAAATTCAGATTAAAGTTTGTGGAGTGCTTAAGAGATCAAATATAAATAAACTAAATTAATGCCTTTTTCTCTATAGGGTGCTGGTCAAGACAAACTTGGAATATATGTCAAGTCTGTTGTGAAAGGAGGTGCTGCAGATGTGGTTAGTAATACTCTTAATCATCAATTTCAGAAGTAGAAAGAGCCTTTGGAAATGCTTTAAAATCTTTTGTTTAGTAGCTTGTGTGAATGATTGATTGTTCTAATAGATCATGTTAGCATTGGTGTATGACTTTTCTTCTCTTGGATATATATTTAGGATGGTCGTCTGGCTGCAGGGGATCAGTTGCTTAGTGTAGATGGTCGAAGTTTGGTGGGCCTGTCCCAGGAAAGGTACAGAATGGTTTCCTTCATTGTTTTTATGTGAAGAAAATGTTAGCTTAAAAACATACTGAAACAGACACAAGCTCATTTTTTTTTACACTTTACACTTTGTCTTGGCTTTTGATAACTGCCTGTGAATAACCTTAGTATTCAAGTATATGTGTACTATTTTTCTCTTCTTTTCATATGACACAGGCTATCTATATAGAAGAGATTGTATTATACATTTGTGTTCTGGTTTTGAACCATCTTTATTTAGCTCCGTTTTTAGATATTTTGGCTTCTGACCTTTAAAGCAGAAACTGGGAATAAATAGTACTTGCCAGAACGTATTGTCTGTGCGCATAAGCCTGTCTTCTTGTTAAAAAAATTTTAATTTTTTTTCAAAGTGATTTTAAGTATTAATCAGAAAAAGAGTGCTTTGTGAAGTTTACTGATAATAAGGGTAACTAAATAATACAGCACCTAATTTAATTTTGTTTTCTTTGCTTCACCTTTTATTGCAGGGCAGCAGAACTTATGACTAGAACAGGTTCTGTAGTGACACTAGAAGTAGCAAAACAAGGAGCAATTTACCATGGTCTGGCAACCCTTCTTAATCAACCATCCCCAATGATGCAAAGAGGTAAAGATACTAATATTATTGATGTTAATAACAGCTTTGTAAGTCTGCTTTCTGCATTTATAAGAATGCAGAAAATAGAATAATTTACCATATCTTACCAAGCATAATGTTAAATCAGAAAAGAAATATAATTGCACAGAAAAAGAAAATTTCTTATCAGAAGTTCATCTGGCTTTCAATACTGTTTTAAATTTTCCTAGTCCAATAATTAATAAATCCTTTGCACATGTACCTTTCAAAACTGTATTATGCATTTAAACACAATTCTGATTTGAATAAATTTTTATTTTAACAAATAGAATATATTGAATATAAAGGGCATTAAAATTAATGACTTTTTTATCCCTTTCATAAGAGCTTCTCTCCCCTCAGAATATGTCTTCCTTGTAACCGCAGAGTGCAGTGTAATTAGTAGGAGAGAAATAAATGGAAACAGAAGCCCTGGAATGTATTTTACCATTGAATTTTAATTTTCTTTTTTTAAACTAGAAATGTTGAAATGAATCTCCTTAAGTTTCTGTATCTGATCATAAGAAATTCTTAGATGTTTCTCCAGTGTTTTATTTTGTCATCCTACTTCAGTAGCGTACTAACAAAAGACAGATTACAGTGCTATATAAAATAATATTGTAAAGGAAATAATTTTGTCAGTGAAGACATTTTCAACATACAGAGTAGTACCACAGTATAGAAAAGAACGGGTTAAAAGAACAAATCCTTATTATCACAGTTTACAACACGATCCCAGATGCCATATGTCTCAGTCATCCAGAGAGCTTTCAGTATAACACATTTGGCTTTTCCAAATAATGTGGTACCTTGTCAGAAGTTCTTTTGAAGAATACAGATCAAAGGAATTCTCTGTATTTGATACAAGATTGGGATTGCATATTTGAAGAAGTAAAGAATTTAAAATCTAGCATTTGCTTCACTGGGAACTTAATCTTTAAATATAAGCTCAAGGTAGCTCTGGTTTGAGAAAAAATACACTAGACAGTAGTTAAGTGAAAGGGAGACACTACATATCCAACTGTTACAGTTTCTGACCGCCGTGGCTCAGGTAAACCCCGACCAAAGAGTGAAGGTTTTGAGCTGTATAACAACTCCACGCAAAATGGATCACCTGAGAGTCCTCAGCTGCCGTGGACGGAGTACAGTGAACCAAAGAAGCTGCCAGGGGATGACAGATTGATGAAGAACAGAGCCGATCATCGTTCCAGTCCCAATGTAGCAAGTAAGAAGACTATCCCTTCTTTTGGGGATAGATGCCTCCTCCAGTAGTTTTATAGTCTGTTGTATTCAAAAGGGGGTGATTGTTTTTAAAATTGGATTAAGTTTAAAATACCAGTGTAGTGGTAACATTTGGGGCAAGTCTCTTGCTAGAATTGCTTAAAGAAAAAATCATAGTTATTTTGTGAATACTGTTACTTTATTAAATCTTTATTAAGTTCTGTAAATTATTATTAACAGTCACGTAAATGCTTCCTTTAACTTTCCAACAGATCAGCCTCCAAGCCCTGGGGGAAAGAATGCTTACGCATCTGGAACTACCACCAAAATAACCTCAGTCTCTACTGGAAATCTTTGTACAGAGGTCAGAAGTGGCAAGCAAAATGATAGCTATTAAACTTCCTTTATCTATAAATAGCGTCAGTGTGCTTGACTCAAACCAGTGTCTCACCTGAACTATTTGAACAGTGCTGGTGCTTGTGACTGGGTGGGGTTTTGCTTATTACAGCTAATGAAAGGTTGAGACAGCTTTCAATGATTTCATTAAATTTTGTTCATGAAGTTGTCCTTGTGATTTCTTAGGTTTGTACAATATTGCATACTCGCTTTGAGACCATAAAAACATGAGTCATAGCCACAGTTATGTTTGATACTAGGCAACCTCATTTGTCTCCTGTCCCAGGAGAGTAATGCTCTTATGAGCCAAAAGAAAGTATTTGGAAAATGCATGTTTTGAACAATTTTCCATACAGATCTATGTGATTAGAAAATTCTTCTTTCTCTCTTTTTCAGGAACAGATTCTGCCACCACGACCTGAAGCTTATCCCATCCCAACACAGACCTATACTAGAGAATATTTCACATTCCCAGCTTCAAAGTCCCAGGATCGAATGGGTCCAGCTCAGAGTCAGTGGCCAAATTATGAAGAAAAGCCACAGATCCAGGCAGAAAGTAATCATTCTATCAATAGTACCATGCAGGTGAGAAGTAATTTTTTTCAGTGTAAGGAAACCAACCAGAAAGAAACTGCTTGCTTTCCACTCCCAGACTGCTAGAGACTTTTTTCAGAATAGTCAGCTCTCTGTAACTATACCACAAGATGGGAACAACTATACTTTTGCCAAGATAGGCTTGGATTCAGGAACCCTATGCTTTTTTTTTTTTTCCCTTTCTCATTTTGCCTTTTTTCCCCCCTTTCTTTTACAAAATTTATGTTACCATGTTCTGCAGACCTGTTACCTCAGATATTTTAATCCCCTATTAGAGGTAATGGGGTGTAAGTGGTAGTAGGGTTTGTCTTGTAAAATGCTTTGTGGTTTTCTGAAAAGCAAACTAAATCTTCTATTCTTCCAAAAAGGTTTATGTGAAAAAATGTTCGCCTGAAGGGTATATTGTGTAAGTGATAAAGCGAAGTATTAAAATTGAAATAAAACAGTACTTTGAGACCTATCCAAGGTCTTCACTGAAACACATTCCCTGCTCCCAGTTAAAAAAAAAAAAATAATTTCAATTTGTGTCTTATCAAAGTGTAGATGCATCTTGACATGAAATGAATTTACACTCATTGTACTTTTGGAAATTCAAAAGTAGTGTTGTTCTGCTCCTGTTAATGAGAACTTCACTCAAATCCATACAGGAAATTAAACCTAGATCTGCTAAATCTAGTTACTGGATGATCTTTTCCTCTGATTCACCAGACTTAAAAATATAGAAAACTTTTTTTTTTTTTTGGCTGTATCTTAATTAGTGAAAAGAGCAGAGCCTTACACCAGGCGTACATTTTACTTTTGGAAAAAGTGTCATGTAAATTGTCTTGAGATTCTATGCAAGTAGGCAAAGTAAGAATTGTTTATTGGTTACTCACACATATATGGGCAAGTGAATTCAGTAAAAGGTTACTTTTTAAATTATTTTTTTAGTATTATAGAGATTAAATCCTAATTATTTGGGCTGTTAAAAAAAAAGATGTTTTGCTCAAAGTAGGATGATAGTTTTAAAGGGGAATGCTGCAAATTGAATGACTGTGGCAAATAGATATGGAAGTGTTTTGCTGAATTTTCATGCTTAACTCTTTCACGTTTCATGATTTCATCTCACTTAATCTTAGCTGCATAGTTAACATCTAGGTGCTCTCTGTCAGTGGTGTGAGAAGGGGAGGCAGGTGCCTCCAGAGAATGTTCCTACCTGTTTGTCTTAACTGAATTCTATGATAATTACTCCCTGGACATGCATCTCTCCCCTGCTTAAGACAAGCTTAAGCGAGTATCTTAGATGAAGTGGTTAGAACTGGTAAAGGTGAAGCCCATCTATTAAAGTTGTTGACAGACACTGGTTTTGAGTTATAAGCCTCAAGGCTGAAGGCAGTGCAGAAAAACATTTTGCTAAAGTGAAGTAGAAATTTCAACTCCTTACAGGCATTGAAAGCCTTCCAAGTTTTTCCCTGCCATACAATAGTTCTTGTAAGTTGAAAAATTAGAGGAAGATAGACTTTTTACAAAAAATAAATATGCTTCAATCTTTGCAGTGAGAGCTGGGCTTGTAAAAAATGCTGCTAAATGCCTGTCTTCTGTTCTGAAGGCATTAGCAAACTGTTTGGCTAGGTGCATCTTTACAGCAAATCTAACACAAATAACTGTGTGTTCAGCTCTGTTGGACTAATAGAGCATAAAAAATACACTTGTTCTTCTCAAAGAAGGCATTCTTTAGAGGTCATGGTTAAGGTCATTGATGGAGGAAAATAAAAGGATTTGCTTTGTTAGTCTTCTCCCAATTGTTGATAATTGGTGCATTATGTGTTCAGTGCTTAGCAGTTCCTAACATTCAAAGTATGAATATTTGCTTCAAGAAAATCATTAACAGATTTAATAATCCTGGTTTATGGTCCAGTGTTCCTTTTCAGGTGGTAGTTCAGTGCAATGAGACCCTGAGGTTGTATAGAAAAAGACTTGGTGTTTGATGCACTAAAGTGACAAAAATCTCAGACCGTTATATTCATGCTCCAGGAGCAGGTAGAATTAGACTGCCTGCCTGGATTCTGTACCCTAAATGGCATTAGTAATGGGAGCTTCCTGTGGGGCATCTCGCCTGTTAATGGAGGAGGGTGGGCAGAGGCACTCTCATTCTCCCTGTGTCTGTCTCTCTCTCTCTCCCTCTGAGCCTTTCTGTTTGCTTTCCCAATAGGAAAGATGTTCAGTGAAGCCAGTTGAAGCCTGAATGGCAGAGCTGGTATGACTGAGCCACTGCTCAGAGCTGCCAGGACTCTCATACTCATATGTGGGGGAGGGAGTGTCAGGGATAGTCCTGAGAAACTGTGTGAGCTGGGGAAGTTTTCAGCCTAAACTCCATTTTGCGTTCATCCTTCCTCCCGGTTCAGTTACCAGGCAGTTCCCATGAGCTTACTAAGTCTTCCATCGCTTCAATAAGTTAAGAAGACTGAGAAGAATATTTTATTGTTGGTTTTGGAAAACCTACTGGGCATGGAAATGCTGAAATTCATTAAAAGTAATTGCCTTGAGTAATAAGAATGTGTTTTGTAAGCCATTTTCAAATATGTTTTCATGTAGATGGACTGTGATACACATGCCTTGTTTAATTTTTTTCAGCGTGTAGCTCGTTCCCAGGAAGAGCTCAGAGATAAAGTTTTCCAGCCAGAGAGGAATCGTTTGGAAGTTGTTATACGGAAGGATGTGGAGTACATCGATCGGAAGTCGGACAGCGATCAGTGGATGAATTCATCTGTGGATTCTAGCACATCTAGCCAGGAACACCTGAACCATTCCTCCAAACCAGTCTCACCTGGTTCTTGTTTAACTAAAAGTGGACCTGGCCGTTGGAAAACTCCAGCCACTAGCCAGCCGACTCCAGTCGCCATTTCCCAGCCCATCAGAACAGATCTTCCCCCTCCACCACCTCCTCCTCCAGTGCATTATGCTGCTGAATTTGATGAACTACAAATGGATTTGCCTCTGCCTCCCCCTCCTCCTCCAAATCAGATAGGAGCACAAGCATCCTCCCAGGCAGCTGCTGCTGAGCGTAAAAAAAGAGAAGAGCATCAGAGGTGGTATGAAAAGGAAAAGGCACGTTTGGAAGAAGAACGAGAAAGGAAACGTCGTGAGCAGGAGAGAAAACTGGGCCAAATGCGTTCTCAGCCACTAATTCCTGCTCAGCCGGTGGTTCCTCCTGCCTCCCTTCAACAAGTGAAATCAGAAAAACCCTCAACTTTGCAGAGGTCTCAAGAAACAGTTATTCGAGAGCTGCAGCCCCAACAGCAGCCACGGACTATTGAGCGGAGAGATCTGCAGTACATTACTATCAGCAAGGAAGAACTATCCTCTGGTGATAGCCTCTCTCCAGATCCATGGAAACGGGATGCTAAGGAGAAACTGGAGAAGCAGCAACAGATGCACATTGTGGACATGCTGAGTAAAGAGATTCAGGACCTTCAGAACAAACCTGATCGTACAGCAGAAGAAAACGACCGCCTCCGCAAACTCATGCTGGAGTGGCAGTTCCAAAAGCGACTGCAAGAATCAAAGCAAAAGGATGAAGATGATGATGAAGAGGAGGATGATGAGGTGGATACTCTGCTCATCATGCAGCGACTGGAGGCAGAAAGAAGAGCAAGGGTAAAAGGAGATAATCTTTTCTAGAAAAAAATAGTGAAAAATTCTAGCTTGGTGGGTTTTCATGCTTTGAGTATTGTGATGTTCATAAAAGGTAAAGGAGGATGACACTTTCTTAGTTGTCTTGAATTTTAAGATTAATAATTTAGAGTGGCTTCACCAGTTAACTAATGTGTTATGAAAGTATCAAAGCTACCTTTTATAGCATAAGATTTAGCAATTGAATTTACTTTTCTGGTTTTGGGGAGAGGAAAGTTCCCTTTGGTTAAAGTATTTCTGACATGTACCTAGAATATGGTTAGAAGGTAAAATATGGCAGAAATTTGCTTGCAGAAAGGTAAGCAAAAATATTTGAAATTATGAAAGTCTGTAGGAGAATCGGGAATAAAAATAGTGCGATTTCTCCCTCCCCTCCCCAGTGTATTTACCTCTAAAAGTTTCATTTATAGTCTTGGGACATGAACACAGACACTGAATGCATACTGTTTCCAGGGAACAGTGAGATGAATAGACATCCTAATTTGTTAGTCTGATCCAGCTGCTACCTCTACCTTTACCATCATCTGAGTGCTGACCCCAGGAGTGGGGGGAGCATTGGTTGAACCATGTGGTTTTGGGTGGTGTAACAGCTAATGCACGCTGCCTAGGGCTCCAACTCATAAATGCCTGGATTTTTCATGGTGTCCAGTTTAATCAGTATCTGACATGGTTTGCTTACCTTAGATTCAGTTCTGCAAAAGCTCATAATATATGTAATAAGGTAATACAACTGAATAGTCTGATGAAATTTTTAATCCCTCTGCTGGTGGCTGTTGTCTCCCAAGACTCTGCTAAATCTACTGTTATTGAGAAAAAGTTTCTATAGGAAAATCTGTTCTTTTCTGAATAACAGCATGGATTCCCAAGTTACATACCAATAGCTATGCTTTTCCAGGCTTAAAAGCTAGCTCTGTAATATGTTCAGTGTCTTCTGTGTGTTTGTCTTGAAAAGTTGACTTAATTCTGTGATAAGCAATGTTTAATTCCTGAAAAATGTTTGGACATGCTTGTTTTGACATTTAGAAATAGCTAGTGGCTTGAGTAGGATTTGAATTCAGGATTATTTTGGCAGCTTCATTTCCTAACTTACTCTTCTCATATTTGCTGCAGTCTGCATTGCTTTCCTTTTTTTTCTTGTGCCTAACTTTATTACTGTGTAAAACAATAGATATCTCAAACTTGGAAGCTGAAGAAAGGAAAATATATTTGGCAAACAGGTTGCCCTAAAGTCCAGCATTGCTAACAGGCAATATGTAGCACATAGAGAGTTACCTATGGGCATAAAAAATTCCTGTAGAACTGCCATTTTAACAAACATGGTCTTTAAAATTTTACTGTAGCAAGGCTAAGAAAGCCATGTGTCATTAAAAAAAAAAAAAAAAGCCAGTTGTATTGCATAACAATACTAGTCTTCTCTGCAAGTGCTGGCTTTAAAATACTATTGGTGCATAAAGTTCTTCCAGCTTTTTGGAACATTTTGAAACTAAGCAGTTGTCTTGAACTGAATTAATGTTTGCATTTTGGTTACATTTCACTTTTAGAGATGCAGTTAAGTAGCATCTCTGCAGAACTACTGAAGTGTTGAATAAGTCAATACTGATAAAAATTTTGGATTATTTGTTCTCATTTCTGTATTTCAGGTTTATGTCCATTCAGTTCCTTGTTCTAAAGCAGCCAACTGAACAAATAAAAGAAAATGCTTTTGAAATAGCGCAAGTCTAACCTATCTTTATTTACACTGTGCATCTTTCTTTTTTTTCCCCTTTCTTACTACCTGCAGCAGACTGCTGTGCCAGCAATCTCTGTTCTAGATTTGGTATGTTTGTTTCTTTCTCTTGAATATCTCTTTCTCATTTCAATTCCTTATTATTATTAACAACAATCCTATGTGCTTTGGATGATGATTTGGCATCTTTGGTTGTTCAAAGATCATTATGATACAGTAAGCAGTAAGTTAACTGCAAGCATGCATTTGAATGTTTTCAGATGTGGTGATTCCTTTCCCTGTGTTTCCTTCCTCTTAGATGTTGTGTTCTGCTTGCAGACTTGATTTGTTTGTTGCAGCAGTGTTTTAATATAAAACTGTGTATCTACTGTTCTGTGCAATTTTGTTTATAAAATCTTACTAAATAACTTGGAATGAGCAGGCTGTAAGGTAAGATTGTTTCTTTCCCTTTGCCATCCATGCAGGTTTTAGAAGAGCTCTAAGAGTACTATTCCTTTGCAGTTTGAATTGAAATTGTACTGAGAGCCTAATAATACAGCATACGTTTTCAGCACATACTGAAAAATACATACACTCTGTTACTTGCGGGTGTTACATGTGTTAAGTTTTGTCATTAACATAAAAATTGTTTGTAAACTCAGAAATTACTTCTGAACTGATATTTCCAAGTTGGTTGCATAAACGTTTAGTCTTTAAGTTACAATGTAATTTCAGTTTCAATTGGTTAATACAATTCTCTTGCATCTAAAGCATGACAGGCTTTCAAACTGGAGCAGTAATTGCTATGACTCCCAGCTAATTCTGTATGTTACTGCACTCATTGGACATGGGGACATGGAAAAGGAGTTTTGTAGTCTTCTAGAGCAGAAATACATCCCCTTCAAAGTCAATTTCTGTATAATTAGTGTACCAGTTTGAAAGACATGTGATGCTTACAAATCCTGTTAGTAAAATTTTATTTGTTCTGCTTGAAAAAACTGTAAATGTGTTGGTCCAAAATATGGATTTGGATATTCAGCATTGCCTTATGGAAAAAACATCACCTTTTAAAATGCATACTTCAGGTAACTTATAAAATCTAAGGTGTTCAGTTTTGCATCTGTGTATCATGTGAGCGTTAAGCAGTTTACAGCAGTGAACAGGTGAAGCATTTCACATTTCTGAATTAGTGGACAAGCCAGGAGTCATGGATTTTTCAGACTTACCAATATTTTCTTATTACTATGGCTGTATTTTTTTGTTCAAACCTGGATCCCTGGAGCTGCAACTACATATATAAAGTACTTTTCCAAGCAGATTGCAAACACCTGGATCTCTCTGTGACAGGAGGTTGGTGAAGGCAGATGGTATCATCAGCTTGAAAAATGGATTAGACAAATGCATAGACATCAAGCCTGCAAACAGCTACTCAGAGGATTACACAGTGCTGTGCCAGCTGACATCTCTAGTAGTGGGCTAAATGCTGGGGGAATACTAGCAGAAAAGGTCAGGCTCATGTGCAGCTTCTCTTGCCATGAGAAGAAAAGAATATATATCAGAGAAGCAGAATATATCAGAGCAGAGAAGAATATATCAGAGATAGCAGAATATAGGGCTGGTTGGATTCATGGCCTGAATCGGTCGATGATTTATGATGTTTATAAATTTAGCTTTAAAAAAAGACAGGAAGCTAATTCTGAAATAGTTGAACATTACACCCAGCAAATACTGCTTTTTCATAATTTCATGACTTTTAAACCATTCACATGACTTTTCAGACATAAATGCATCTAAACAATGCCACTTCATATACCCAAGTAATTTTTACTTTGTTTCTGATAAAAAAAACCCACACAACAAAACTTTCTCATGTTTGATGCATTTTTTGGTATGTCTAGAGTGAGCATTGATCATAGCTGTTCTGCTAATTACAAGGCTGAACGAGGGTGATGAACAGTTCATGGATGAATTGTTAGCTTAGCTAGTGTTTGTTTTTTAAATTCCCCAGACCACTATGAGAGCTGACCTAGCTTTTTAGCTGTCATTAAATAAATGGGTATAAATTTAAAGTTCTCCTGGAACATCTTTTAGAGTGTTCTAAGCAGTGCTTGAAGAAATGAGTGTTGTCTGAAATCTGAGACTTCCTGGATGCCTGCCAGTCCTGTGAATATCGTAACATTCCTGATAGGATCAGCCCACTGGCCCCTTTACAAGGAGCAATAGCTCAGAAGAAAGGTGGGCTTCTTTGCCCTCTTAGGTGTAGGAGTAGTGCTGTGAGTATGTGTTGGCGATGGGAGACAAAGTTGTGTGGCTGAGCAAACGCTTGGCACTTGGCAATAGAGCTGGGTCAGAGCAGGGGAAAAGAATTGGTGCTTTGTGCTCAGCTGCTTTGCTTGGTTACAGCTGGGAGAATGCTCTTCTCCATCACTCTAGCTGTACAAATTAGTTGTTCTTCCCTGTTACAATATAAACGACTTTGGAGATGTGGAAGTATAGTAAATCAGATGAAAATGTGACTTTTAAACAAGAAAAAAACTGTTTGGGATAGAGAAGCATCCAATCAAAATACTCAAGCTGGGGATTTTATAGGCCTCTTAATAGAAATGGGACACAAATCTGATTTTCTTTGCATCTTGAAAATTTGGGACAAGGTTAGAATTGGGTACTGTTGTACTCACAGGATTACAAACACAAATGCCTGCAAGTGCTCTGGCATGCTTCATCATTCCATGGCTCCTTGCCTTGGTCTGGTAATGCTCCAAAGGAGAAACTAGTTACTAATCATAAAGAAATGAAATGTCATCCCTCAGTAGTTGCTGTATTCTTACTTTTGCCTTCCATATAATTTTTAGCCATTTTCCTATAGGTATTATTTTTACAATAGCCTCTTACCTGGACACAGTTGTCTTTGCAATTCTTATGATTCAGATGTTAACAACAGTTCCGAGGTGGGCAGCTTGGTCACTTTTGCCTTCTTTAGTTAAGGTCAGAAGACATTTAAACAAACTAGTCCTACTTTCTCTTTGATTTAGTTGGAAATTATTTCTTGTTTAAGTGCTTTTGAATAGGAATATTTGCTGCTAAGCAGTAAGGCATCCATGCCATAACCTGGGAGCAGTAACTGCCATGTTCAGGGTGTTTTTCTAAATGTAGTTGGGACAGGAATTTTCCTATATTTTCTCACCATGCAGTTTTTGCTTGCCTTTTTTTTTTTCTTTTTCCTTTTTTTTTTTTTTGTCAAGAGGAAATGACTTCTCTTGTATAAACGTTTGTGAATTACTAGCTGTCTTTCCTTTTGACAGCAATATCATCTCCTTTGCTACAATAATGTCTTTCTAATAACTAAGACAAGAAGTCTTAATCCAAGCAGGAAGTTGGTTAACTACCATGTCCCCTGCTCTGCAATGCAAACTAAACTTGATCTTTATCTTTGTAATTTTCAGTTGGAATGACAAAGTTTTAGCCCTAAATAAGGGAAATTTACTCAGACGTAGCATCCTCTACAATACATTCACCAAATTTGTGCCTAGATTAAATGAATTAATTTTGTTCTTTAGCTTTCATGCTCAAAACTAAACAATGGGGGGAAATGATTGTAAGAAAATCAGCCAAAAATGTTTAGACTTTTTTTATCAATTAATTGGGGAGGAAGATGCTGACGTGAAGGTTGTGCTCACAAAGTCTAGTAAGACTTAATTTCTCTTTCTCTCTTGTACTGCTTTGTGTCTTAAGGGTCTTTTTCTTTAAGTGAAATTGGATTGTAAAATCACTTTTCTACTCCTGGATTTATCCCTGTTACATGCAGTTTATAGCAAGATCAAATCACTTAGTGATTTATACACATAAGGATAAAAAAATACTGTGTGGAGGAAAATAAAATACTTTTAAACATATGCTACAGTAAGAAATAACACAGCATATAGTCCAGTTAATTTCTACTTCTGTTATTGTGCCAGTGAATATTCCTGCCCATCAAGGGCTTATATACTTTCAAGAACCATGCAGAGTTCAGATTGTGCTCAGTTTTTCCTATCTGTGCACTATCATATGCATATATAAACCAGTATTGGTTGTTGGACATGAGTTGTACTTGTGAGCTGTTTAATCCCAGTAGTCAAAAGTTTTCTTTCCTTCACTCTCTGCTATTTCCAAAACACATCTGCTGCAGATACAGTGGGAGACTTTATTTATCTCCTGAGACTATTTGCAGACTTGCTGAACAAGCATGTTACTTTAAATGGATTTACCCTTTAACTAATGAGTCATGATTTTCCGGTGCTTAAATTCTAATCCAGAATGAAAAAAACAATTGAGTGCTGGAGTTGTGGACTGTTGGTTCCAAGTATTTCATTTCACTTTACTGTACCTATGAGACTATGGTTGTTGAAGCTCTTTGGAACGTGAGTCACCTCAGCCTTCTGCTAAGAGTTCAGATATGACTGCTAAAAATGTCTCCCTTTGTACTTTGTGCTTTTATGTATGTACTTCTGTGCACCTCTCTTTTGGTGGTTTTTTTTTCCCTTAGGGATTTGAGGGAAGCCAGTGTAACAATCATACTCTTAATGGCTGGAAATTATATTGATGTATCCGTAGCATAGCAATTTCTACTGAATGAGTTATTTTTATATGTCAGTATTTGGTTACGTTTTTTTGACCCATCTTTCCCACATGAGTGACCAATTAAAATTGTGTCTCTATTAGTTACAGGATGAAGAACGCAGACGGCAGCAACAATTGGAAGAAATGCGGAAACGAGAAGCAGAAGACAGGGCCAGGCAGGAAGAAGAGCGCCGACTGCAAGAGGAGGAGCGGACCAGGAGAGAGGCTGAAGAAAAGGTTGTGATCTTCTGAGTGCCACAGGGGTTCTTGCAGGCCTTTCCTCTTCAGCTTGGCCAGTATTAGCTCAGTGTTGGGTCAGCAGGGTTTAAACACAGTAGCCCTGGTGATAAGGGGTCATGGCCCAAGGCTTCTGGTGCTCCAATCAAAACCAAAAAGTATTTAAACAAATAGCCCATTCCTGCTGGCTGGAGTTGACTGGCATTGCAGAAATAGTACTGTAGGCTTACTGCATGAAGAATTTTATCAGTGGGAAGGCTCTTACCTTCAGAGCCTTTCTGAAAATTATGGAAGAAATCAGTTACCTCCTGTTTCCCTTCTGCTCCCAACGTAACTTGCATACCTTCTTTATTATCATTGCTCAGTTAGTGATGTTGGGTTTTGCTATGTCCCAGAGATGGTACTTAAACATACCTGTAGTTTATAGATAAAGAGAGAAGTATGAAAAACAGTGGAGTAGTGATGAATGTTCCACATTGTTTTTTATGTTTGGACTGTGGGAAGGAAGAGGTTTCTAGAAAGCAAGTAAATAATTTCAGCAGATAAGTGTGCAGTCAAATTGTAAAAATTCAGGGTTGTAGGTTCCTTCAAAACATTATACATGAATTCAAGAACCTTTACTGATAACACTAGAAGACGAAGCAACTTACTTAAATCAGCATTTTTCTTAAGACCTTTTTGTTCCTAGAGAATGCAGTTACTTTTGTTCAGTTTGCCTGTTAGGCACATTGACTTCAAAAAGAAGAAAGAAGGCTAGCTTTTAAAGTTGTTCATCTCGGAAGATTGAGCAAGACATTTAAAAAAACCCCAAACCTTAAATATATTAAGTGTGTTTGTTTATTTTTGTTAGATTGTTTTCAAGCTTAGTTAAATTGTTTCCCATAAACAATATGGGTTGGTGAGTGGAAGAGGTTGTAATAAAAGAGAAATGAGGAAAATGTATCTGGAGTGGGGGAAGTATTTAAAAGTAGACTATATGGAGCTTTAAAAAAAATGGAACCAAGGGAAAACAAACATGGTTGTCTTAACTTCTGACAATGATGCGGCCAAATGACATTTGGATCATACACTTGATGAAAGAGTTTTCACTGGCAGATGTTGACTGAGATGCTTCTACCAGTACCATCAGTACTGGATGATACTTCAGTACCATCAGTAAAATGGTTTTAGAGAGTAGTACTAGGAGATAAGTTTCATATCTTTGCTGTAGATCAACAAGATCAGATTTATTATTTTTTTCAGGAAAACTGACTCAGTGTTGGACAGATGAGCAGATAAGGTGGATTTTTAAACGTGTGGAATAAAACCAGAAATTATGGTTGTTCAGAATGCTGTATATTCCCAGCAGAAGTTATATGGTGCTTATATCCAAAGGGTTTTCTAACATACATACAGTTCCCAAATACACCTTCTCATTTGTTATCAACTACTCAATAAAGCCTTGTATTAATTTACAATGTGTCTGAAACAAGAGCTGAACAGAATTAAATGTTATGTAGTTTAAAAACAGAACAGTGTTATAAAATGGGAAAATACATAGAAGATATTTCATGACTTCTTACATGGTCATTAACCTCATATAAATATCATTAGCATAGTTTCTGTTTTAAATGCTTTTTAACAGCATTTATTTGATGTCTGTTTTGGAAAAGTTCTTTGTAATCGATTTTTGTATGAAAGTAATTTTCCTGGTGTTTATACTAGAAACTTTGTTAGGAGTCATATATTCCAAGGCTCTGTTGGCTACTTTACATTGTATAAGCATGAAACAAAATTACAAAGTTCCTTTTTTAAGGTGGTAGTTAATTTTAGTTATTCTCCTCTCCCGCAGATTCTTTACTGCTTTAGTAAATCTGTCCCTTATTAACTGTAGTTACATTTTGAGTAATAAATGTTGGAACACCCTTAGTTTACACAGGCAGTTGCCTTAGTGACCACAGGCAGTGGTAAATCTGTAAATAACAGCTACATTGTGTTACTGGATGGCTGCTGGTTTTCTGCATAATAGTAAATAATTCTTTGTATGAGTCCATATAGATACTCTGCTTATTGCCAGAAAAGGAGACAAAAAAGATTTACGGAAGATGTTTGTAGCGCAGTGATGGAAAGCTTAAATGTCGTAGATTGAAATGTCTGACCACTGTGTTTCTGTTCCCTCTGGGCTTTCAGAGGCGCCAGGAAGAGGAGTATTACAGTCGCTTAGAGGCTGAAAGGCGCAGGCAGCACGATGAAGCTGAACGAAGATTGCTGGAACCTGACGAGCCTGGTCTGTACAGACCTCCGCTTCCACGGGAATATGAACTCCCATCCCCAACCCCTTCATCTAACGCTCCTCCTCCCCCACCTCAGCGAAACACCTCTTACCTCAAAACACAGGTCCTCTCCCCTGACACGATTTATACTGCCAAGTTTGTTGCATACAATGATGATGATGATGAGGAGGAGGAGGATTCCAATCTAGCAGGTCAGGATAAGTACTCCAGCACAAGAAAATCTTATGGTGACTTTCCTCCTGCCACCCTTAAGCCACAGCAGCCCTCCCGCCAGCCTCGCCCAGTTTCAGATGGCATCTTTCTTTCCAACTCATTCCAGTCATCTCCTGTCAATGCCAACAGTACTACTGTCAAAAAAAGCCAGCCCCCGCCCCCATCAAACAAACCAAGTTTCATCCATGCCAGCAGCTCTCAAGGTAGAAACAATGCAATCAGTCGTCTCTAGAAAACTATCCTCATATTTTCAACTCCGATGTTCTAGCTTGAATCACTTATTTTGTGATTTCCCCCTCCCTTAATCACTGTTTTCACTCTAGTGATCTAACTTAAATCCTGATATTAATATGACTCTTTCAATTTTTAATTATTTTGATCTCTCAAATTTTCTTGCTCTTTACCCAAACTTTTCAAAACCAAAAATTCCATCTTTCACGTACAAATCAGAAATGATTTTAACTGCTACTCAATCAATTTGAAGTACTGTTGGTTTTGGCTTTCACTCTGTATCTTCAAGTGATTTGTTTTGTATGGCTGACCACTGTTTGCTCAGGGCATCTGGAAGTGTAACTTTCTTGAACCTCTTCTAATGGGTTCATGGACCAAACTTACCTTCTGCTTTGTTATTGGTACCAGGGTTCTCTCTCCTTTAATAGTGTGTGCAAATGGCTTTAAAAATTAGATTTGTAGATGTAGTTCTTAAATGCACAAACACCAAGAGAAATACAGGACTTGCAGTTAATTTCATGTATTAGGCACCATTCCTGAAGTTCTGGTTTGTACAGTGCAGTTTCTTTGCAGAGAGACAAAAATCTAAATTTCATCTTAGTACTGTTTGCTTTGCTCCTTCCCTTCTACACCTCTGTGTTTCTTTGACTCCTCATCTGGTGGTTGTACAACTCCAAGTGGCCAACCATAATGGAGTTTAATTTCAGTTAAAGCTCTAGCTGGCAGTAACTTCAGCACCTTATTTTACTTGCAGAGTACTAGTTGAGCTATACGCCTGAATTCAAAGCTAATTCAATCCAAAGTTTTGTATTTTTTTTTAATTGCTGCTGTATAGGAGAGATCTTCTATGCTTGACTCCTTGAGTATGTTTCACTGATAAGTTTGCTCTTTATTGATATAATACTTTGTCTTTAAACAGTGGCATCTGCTGGCACTTCTACATATGTTTTCTTCTTTTGAAGGAAATGGTGGCCTTGACATTCTCCTAGTTTATTCTTTTTACTTATGCTGGAGGTTAACAAGTGCCTGACAACCAACTCCAGGTGATCAAATCATCCTAAAATGAAAAGGATGGCAAGTGACCTGAGATCCCAAAGGAAAGTGTTTATGCTGACCTCTAGCTGAATGGCTAACTTGTTTGCTGGATTCAAGTCTCAGTGGCATAGGTGAAATCCTACAATGTGTTATATCCCTCATCACTTTTTTGTTCACCTAACAAGTTAGGAAAATCGCTCACTTGCTTTATTCAGCAGTGTGCCCTGGGCATAGTGAGGATATGAGCCTCCAAATAGGTTTCATCTATTAGAAGCACTTCTAATCCAGCTGCAATAGTATGTGAATCTGATTTAGGATATATATGAGGCCACTGAGCTTCTTGTTCACATCCTTTTCAGTTGAGGCTCAAGTCTTCATATTCCAACAAGGCATCCTTTCCTTTGCAGAGCAAATTAGCTTCTGCTACAGTAGGACTGCTTCCAGTGCTGAAGAGAAGCTCTGCACAGTATTGCATAGTTTTTAATACTGCTGAAGGGATGGTCTAGCTCAGTTATAATTACTGTCCCACTGGTGCAGTTGATGATTAGTAGTTCCACTGTTTGGGGTCAGCACAAGACCCAAGTTGCATTAAAAGAGTATCCACATGATTCTCATCTAAAGGTTACGATGGTGTTGCCTTTGAAATCTCAGGATGTAGTAGTCCCTGTGGTAATAGCCTCTCTCTTGCAAGCCCATCTGTCACTCCGGTCTGGCTCTGTAATAGATTCTGAATCTTAAAGGAAGGTGAGGGAAGGTTTTAGCTTTTCAATGTGTTTTCATTAGACTGGAGTACAAGCAGACATTCTGGATGCTACCTGCTGTGTGCTACCATTATGCCTACCCACAGTGCATGTGAAGGCACTAATAAACCCACAGCCAGCTTTGTATCAGAAGGACTTCAGCATTTGAACACTGGATATCACAGAATTAAAAATATTCTGAAATGGCAGGCTTTGACATGAAACTTTGGTACTGTACGTCTGTGCTGAATTTTTTTCTTTCAAAGGACTTTCTTTCTCTAGAAATTCTTATTTGAAACTGACTGTAATAAAGAGTAAAATGTGTCTTCCATCATAGCATGTAGGCTTCCAAAAACCCTTGCTTCCCTTCCTTATTAGGCACTTTGAAGGCTGTAGATGTAATGAATTAAGCAACTCTAGAGCCATCAGTCACTAGTTGTCACCACCGCTCTCCCTGCCTCCTATCATCTTCAACCCAGAATGCCATTTCATATATAATTGCATTTCTAATCCTGCTTTCTGTTAACTTTAATTGAAAAATGAATCTCAGGAAAGTGAAACGTTCAGTGGTATTGTGTGTGCACATTTGTTTTTCTTGGAAAAAAAAAGGACAATGTACAAAGATTTGGTTAGGGTTTTGGTAACAATTAAGGAATATTGTAGTATGATGCTTCGCCTTTAATAGCCTAATTCATAAACCATACAACTAATTCTGAATACTCTTATTTCATAATTTTTAAAATAGCCATGAGAACAGGTTAACTTCACTTGATTGCTCAAGCTTCTATGAAGACTGCCTGCGTAACGTACAAAGCCGTTTGCACAAAATGCAGAATTCACTGTGCAGTTTGACCATCTCCCATCTCGCTGACTCTGTTACATTCCTGTCCTTTACAGCTCTTTCCTGTTCTCAGTGTTAACTCTAGTAAACCACGCTTCTGCAAATTTTGCTCTCGTGCCTTCTTCCACTGGCTCTCTTAAGACCATTGGGTCTGTCAGCTCACTAAAGAAAAACTCAACACCCAAATGAAAATGACTATCCTAATACAAGTGGAGCTATGAACCACAGCTTGTGGATCCAGCCTTTTCAAACTAGGGAAGGCAGTACTTAAGCAACGTAAGCCTCAAAACTGAGAGGAAAAAATCTTCATGTGCCTGGCGTCCCTAGCATGATTTGGTTTGCTGCAAACCAAAAAATCTGGCCTACAGCACATTAGCTAAATTGGCTTTTGTGTTCCTGCCTCATTTGCGTATTATTGACTATTTCTGAGAAGTCAGATGTACCAGTGGAAGAAGCTAACATCTCTTTTTGTACCAGAGAAGGTTCACAAGACATAACATGTATGATATTGAGACCAGAACTGTCTGAAGACCACTCTGAGTAGTGTGCTGACACTTCTTTTAACTCTTTTTCTGACAGTTATTAAGAGAATATGGTCTTAAATATAAATTTAATTATTAAACTTCTGATTGGAAATAAATGGTTTTGTCTTGTGGCCTTTAGAAAGAATTAATATAATGTGTAAAACCTGTGTGTTATATCAACTTAAAGGTGCAGTGCTGCATTAGTTGCTTGAAATTTAAATTCGGGGGTGGGAGGAAGGGGGCATCTTCTGAGTATACAGTTTGCTACTCCGACTTAACAGAGACTAAAATGCTGATTCTGCTGAATTGCAAAGATGTTACAAACTAATCTTTGCTTACTTTTAGCCTCAGAAAGAGAGGAGCTGCAGCTAACTTACTTCCTGTGGAGCTTGTCACAGGATAGTGAAGAGTGTTGATCTCCTTCAACAGCTTCTAATGTCTGTCTTACAATAAGTCATAGTAAGATAAAGACCATGATTTGGCATATGCTGGATAATCTAAACAAAATGGGTTCTGACTCAAAATTAGGAATAAAAAAAAAAAGCTGTTTTAAGAGAATTGGAATGAAATAGTACTGGGTTTAAATATTCTAGAGGTCAAATGACCTCTGATTATTTATGATTCTCATTTGAGATTTGTTTCTTGAAAGAAGCACTGCACCTTTTTGAAGGAATTCAGTGTAAAACTTCGGTGTTGTAACTGCAGTTCTTAAATTTACTTCTTTCTTTTGCATAAAGGAATAAATTCATACCCTGGATCTACAGGAGCAGCTGCCGGGGAAGTTTATCGGGATCCAAGAGACAAAAGATCTAAAAGGTGATTCACAGGAGTCCATTAACTTTTATACAGCTGACTTGGCTAACTTCTGCAGTATTTTCTGTTGTCGTCGTTCTGTCTCTGGGGGCTGCTCAAGAGTTCTGCAGTTGGCTCTGTTATGGGTTACTATAAAACACAACTAAGTTCTCTCCACAAGTCCTTAGATGATCTGAAGCACTGCTGAACTGAACAGTAACAAATTTTGGCACTAAAGCAAACCAAATGGTTCCTGTAAATGCACAACTTCAGCTGGTTTAGGTGTATTAATAAATCTGAACAGGACCTTTCCAGTGGAATTCTTACCAAACTTGTAATAAGCATAAATAATATATGCAGGCTGTATATATATCTCACACAGGCTTTGCCATGTAGCATACTGAAGATGGGACAATAAAAGCTTTGTCTTGCAGTGCTTTTTCTTAGAAATGTGCAACCACGGAAAAGCTTGCTAGTGTAGCCAAAGCAGTAATGGTGTGCTAATACAGGGAGAGCCTTACTTTATACCTGCCATTCACGTTGAAAATTGGCAAGCATTTCCATTTATTTTGACATGCAATAAATGGTCAAGTCATAAATTTCTCTTAAGTGATAGCACAATGTCAGAGTTAAAGGTATGTGTGAGGAACAAAACCTTTCAGAATACAGAATGGAGACTCCGTTGCTATAAAAGACTCTGTCATTACATGCAATCAAGAATTATTATGTTTAAGGATCTTGTAGATGAGAATTATAAAAAATACTTTTGTTTCCTTTCCAGTCAAGATGCAGATTTACCTGGAGCACCAGAAAACTTGACGTTCAGGGAACGCCAGCGACTTTTTTCACAGGGTCAGGATGTATCCAATAAAGTAAAAGCTTCTAGGAAACTAATGGAACTGGAAAATGAGTTAAACACAAAATAAGATTAAAGCACCTTACCAGATGTAACGGATCTCCAAATTGAGGGATTGAGATTGGGGGCACATTACTAAGTATGAACAGAAAATGAATGTTTTCTGAAAGGACTGACTTTGATTCCTCTATATCTAAGACTGTTAATTAAGACTTAGAGATGTTGCAATAGCAAGAAAACTGATTACTTTGCCAGGAGCTTGTGGTTTATACAATGAAAGCACTGTAAAATTTTAAAGATATGAATCACGTGAAGGTAACTTTTTTTTCTGTTTTGGGGGTTAAGTTCTTTTGCACCAGACCAAGTAGCACTTGTCAAAGATAAGTTCTGTTTCCTGGTGTTTTACAGACACACTTTTGTTTTAGCTGCTGAGCAGAGAGAGTGAGAATAGCTTGAACCGCCTAAACTAAACTGTGCACTAGAAATTAGTATTTTGGGTTGTTTGACAAGAAGCCAATGTCTGGGCCACCTTAAGATTTCATATGCAAGTTTGACATACTGTATGGTGTTTGTAGAAGGATCAGCATATCAATACACATCTTACCATTGCTTAGTACGGGCGTAACACACATTCTCTAGATAGAATCTTGGAATAAAAATGTTTCTATTCTTATGTACTTGTTGGGTCTAAAATGGATGCCTAAAATTTTATCTGTAGTTATGCAAAAAGTCTGTGTTGATACATCCCCACTATATGTGCTTCATATAAATCTTCAATGTGAAGATAAAAACCCTTGGTTTCACTAAAAATTACATGAGCAATAGATAGTAGGCTACTCTTAGTGGCCCTTCATCAGCTAGGACCAAAATGTTGGTAGTGTGTTAAAGGCAAAGATTCCAGTTACAAGGTGAGCAGAACAGATGGGTATGTTTTCTGAGAAATTCAGATTAGAAGTTAATGGGCAATTAAGCATGGAACAGTATTGATAAGTCTGTTTTTATCAGTTCAGCAATATATATATTTTTTTCTATGGAGACACGAATTGGCATTAGAGAAGAAGACTGAAGTATAAAGCATAAAATACAATGCTGCAGTCTGGAAGTGGGAATGTTCATAAGGTCATTAACAGGGCTGGTGTGCTGGCAAGGAACCATCTCTGCTCACACTGAGAAGCAGTGCTAGCGAGCTTTTCTTCAGTCTAGCTGGCTTTACTGACATCCTGTTACTGCTGTACTGAAAGCCTTTTTGGCAGTTCAAGCTATTTTTTCACACTGTTATAGCCTTATTTAATTTTAAATTGTTAATCTTTTTCCTCCCACTATTTCTTCAGCTATGCTTATGTGGCTGATGATGTTGGGAATAAGGACCTCATCAGAGTCTTTCTCATTGTGTGATGTTAAGACAATATATATTGTGATTCCAAACAAATTTTCTATTTGACAAAGCCCTTTACTGGCTTTAGATGATTTTTTTTCCTGTATCATATTGTTCTCTTATAAATATATATTTAGGGATTTGTGCACACTTCCAAATACAAAGGGGTAGACTTTCACTGCCTTAGGAAAGAAATCACTTTTAATAAGAGTTGTATGATAAATAAATGCAAGTTAATGAAAATTGGAGTGTAAATATTTTTTACGTATTTCAGGTTTCTTATTTGAAAGTGTGCTTTTACCGTTTCACCTGTTAAATATGAAGTAGAAGATGAAACTGGTTCAAAGTGTTAATGAAGGATCTGCATGCTTGCTATGTCTGTTCATCAGGAAAAGCAAGCCTCTCCCAATTTATCTTGAGAACACTAGCAGCCTTACAGTGACAAATTTTTCTTGAGGAAAATAACTTATGCTGTGGCTGAATTACTGTTGCTGCTAGACTCTGAAAAAGGCTTAGCAAAAAAAACCCTATAACCTTCAGTTGAGTGGATTTGGCCGCTATTGGGCATTCGGGTCAAGTGTGAATATGTGTAAAAGTGCTTTTCATATTTGTCTGTGCATTATTTGAAAAAACATCAAAACTGCTGTAGTTTCCCATTTCTACTGTATTTCACTTGCAACCTATTTTTAATAAAGTTTGTATTGTATTTAACTTTGCATTAAATGTTTTTGTACTCTTATTTAATTCTGCATTTCTAATAACATTATCATAAACCAGAGGGGCTCTTAATATGTTTTGCCTTGCCCATCCTCTTAAAATGTATTTACAAGCAAAGTCAGTGGATCTTGTAATAAGTAGATGAAAACCTCAAATTAATTTTACTTGGAGAATCAGCAAAGGAGGCTGACCTTCACTAACGAGAGAGGAGAATTTCTTAGCCTAATGTTGTTTGATACCTATAGTGCTGACTTGAAAGCAAGTGATTTTTACAGCTTAACCAGCTTAATATCAGTGGGGTCGATTATACAGACTAGTCATACTGTATTTGTATGCTCCTCAAGTGCAAAGTTGTTTTTCTAACAGCAAAGAGGAAACTAGAGCATGGCACTTTTTGGAAAAGTAATTATTATAAACCTGTGTTAAATTCTCCCTTCTGCACCTATCATCCATACAGTGTTTTTCAACTCCTTTAGGTACTGTCTGTACTACAGAAAATCTTGCTGGTTTTTGAGGAAAAGGCAGGGAAATGAAGATGTTGACAAAGTCAATAGTATGCATCCCGTTCCCGGAAATAGTAAGCAATATATTTGATCATACAAATTGCTGTTTGTACATCAAGCAATGAGTACACAAGTAGCAGAATAAACAAGACTTCTTTACCTCCTAATTCAGTTGGATAACACAAATCATAGTGCTGGTAGAAAATGAGCTTCAGTAATAACAGCCCTAAAACATACGTAGTGATTCACGTATGTGATGGTAAGAATTGGTTCTTCCTGTTTTGTCAAATGATGCTGCTGTCTCAGGGTCAGTTACTGGCTATGTGGCCCAGAAGGCAAAGCCTCATAGCTTAAAAATTTGGAGTTGGCTGACTTCTTTCCCAGCTGTAAAGGCAGCTAAACTTAATGAGACCACAGTCCAATATACCTGCTTAGAGAACCTCTATTATTACTGACAGGTGCTCAGAACTGAACTACAGTTACCAAAAAATGTGGAATGAAATATTTACAGCTTCACCAAATCATGTTTTACAGGCTGTGTGCAGTACAGAAGTCTCAAGTTACCATCTGCTGAGTGTGGAGAATGCTCCCTCATACAGGCACTAGAAAACATGGAGACGTAAAGCAGAACCTCTCCGTGTTTGGCATAAGAGGGATAACGGCCTTCTGTCCTGGTCTTTTTCCCAAATGCTCTTCTACCCTTTCTGTTTCTGGTTACTGCATTTAGGAATGCTGTAATGGGCAGCTCACCAGACGTTTATGAAGCTGAGACCTCTTAGGTCGTCTTGGTTCCACTGCTGGGGTTAAAGTGAAATGCATCAGAAGTATTCAAGACAATGCTTACTTGATAGTATCTTAAGAATTATAATCCAGTGATGGATTCTATAATCCATGTATGGTATTTCACTAATGCTAAAATTAATAGAGTTAAATGTGGATTTAGAAAATTCCTTTATATTCTGGCCCTGAAGTTCCACAGGAGTATCTGTAATACGGCAGGGCCCTGCATTTGCATGGGGAATATGGGATCAAGTTGGTCAAAATTTGGGAAAAAAAGTGTCTTTAAAGGAGATAATCAGTGTAGAAGGGTGTGCTGGAGTACAGTCTGGCAGCATTTCCAGAAGAGAGCTCGATTTTGTATTTGTTTCTTGCCTAGGTCTCACCAACAGGCTGTTTTGTTACCTATCAAGCAACCTCTCCTAAGCTTTGGAAATAGAAGGAAGATCCCTAAGGAGATTTGCTGCTGTTATATGATGAGTCACACATCATACTGTGATTTTTTGTTTTTATACTGGTGGGACAATTTTCAGTACTATTTGACCTTCAGAGGTGCTCAGAGAAATGACTAAATAAGAGCAGTGGATGCTCAGTTTTAGTTACTACTTCAAAGAGTGATAGTAAATTAAGTATTGTCTGTTACAGTCTACAGAAACAAGATCCTTAATCTCATTAATGGTGGGTGAAATCCACAGTAAAGGAGAGATTAACCATTACATTTAAGAGGTGATCCTTCTGAGATGAAGTTGAGTTTTACTGGAAAATAACATTGTTCTGACTTGATTGCTGCTGCAGGACAAGCATTACATATAAAATGACAGCTCATTGTCAAGAATTGTGAGTCACACCCTGCAAGCAACTAAATCATCCTCCCCAAAATAGCTGATGTTGATTAAAATCCCGTCTGCCTTACTTAGTGCCAACATCTTGTAACATCCACAGCATTGCAGCACTTTTGGACTCTTTTTTAACCTGTATCCATTTGTCAGTTCTCATTTTTCCATCAAAGCAGAGCTAGTTACAAGGAGGAACTGCTGAGTTACACTTTTGTGTGCCAAACTCAACTGCAACCAGCCAGATGGATCTTTTTTTTCAAACGGAGGCTACAGATTGTAGCAACTTGTTGAAGATGCAGGATCTCAGAAGATGGTGGTCTGTTATAGATGGGCTGTTTCTGGAGCACTGTCCCTTTTGTGCCACACATGGAGGGATTCACTGCTGTGTGTCTTTGGATTTTCTATTGCCCATATGAGAGCACGTTTGCCATGTTCGGTAGAGAGTAACTTGAGACTGCTATTTTGCAGAACTGGATTCCTCTGTAATTACTATGTTGGTTTTGGTTAAAAAAAACCCCAAACAACTGTAGTGTAAAAATGGTGCTATTTCCCACTTCCAAGAAGCTGACATGTCTGTATCTGGTATACTTACATATTTTATAGCCAGATAGTATAATGACTGCTTTCAAAACCATGTAAATCTTTCAGTGCAGTACAGTAGAGCACAAAGTAATACTGCTAACGTATGCCACATTTTCACCTTGAAAACCTCAGTGTGAGACCTCCAGCCATAGCCTGGATGTATAGCTCCTGTTCTGGGCAGCCTCTCAGGACTCCCATATCACCTGAACCCACAGGCTTTGTGTTTGTCCTAAGAACAGCCCTAACGCTGGCCACGTTTGCAGTTACTAAACTGACTCTGTAGGGCATCGTCCAGCCCAGCGTCAAAGCAAGGTCAGCTACAGCTGCTTGCCCACGGCTGAGTCTAACTGGGGTTTGAGTAGCTCCAAGGGTGGAGACTCCACCATCTCTCTGGAGAGCCTGTGCCAGTGTTTGACTACCCTTACACTCTTGCTTCTTGTCCTGGCCACTGGGCACCACAGAGCACGGTCTGCGGTGCTCATACTCTCCCCTCAGGTATTTGCACATATTGACTGGATCCCCCTCAGCCTTCCCTTCCTGCAGGCTGCACATCCCCCAGCACACTCCATGTAACAGATGTTCCTATCCCTTAATCGTCTTTGTGGCCCTTACAGCCTTACCCCAAAGCACACATCACCAGCTGCTTAGGGGGAAGTCCTGTAGCCAATATCCGAGCTCTCGGCTCTGTCCTTCTCTTTGCCCTGTGTGCTGGTGTGAGGTTTGTGCCCCTGGGCCCAGGAAACGGGCAGCCTTAAACACCAGCCTAGGGAACTCCAGGCTTTCCTTCTGTTCCTGCACTCCCTGCCGTAATCCTTGGCCTTGGTATCTGAGATCACTTATCCCACTGGACACGGGAGGCAGAGAGATCCCCCAGCCCTATGGATAATGGATACAGACCTCTGAGGTCGCTTGTCCCAAGGGACGCTGCAGGCAGAGAGATCCCCCAGCCCTACGGATAATGGATACAGACCTCTGAGGTCGCTTGTCCCAAGGGACGCTGCAGGAGGAGAGATCCCCCAGCCCTATGGATAATGGATACAGACCTCTGAGGTCGCTTGTCCCACGGGACGCTGCAGGCGGAGAGATCCCCCAGCCCTATGGACAGCACGCCCGTTCCTGCTCAGCCTCCCTGCTGGGGGCGCTCTCCGACACAGGCGCTCGCCGTGGCCCCGCCCCGTCCTCGCTCCTTGCTCGCGGATTGGCTGGTGGCCCTGCCACTCAGGGACGGGGCGCGGCTGGCAGGTGGTGGCTCTCGCTCAGCCAATGGCAGCGCAGGGTGCTGCGCGGGGTACGGGGCGGGCCCGTCGCCATGGCAGCCGCGCTACCGCCCCAGACGCGTCCCGAGTTAAATCCCCGCTGGAGCCGGAGCCGGAGGAGTTCTCGCTCCGCCTCGGCGCGGGACCGGGGAGGATGATGCGGCCCCGGCGCGGGCTCGACACGGGCTCTGTGTGGGCGCAGCGCCTGCGGCAGCTGGAGCAGCGGTTGCGCGTGAGGGGGCGAAGGGCGGGCCGGGGGCGGGGCCTGCGGGCGGGCACGTGCTGCAGGGCCGCGCCTCGGCTGCCGGGCGGGAGGGCCTGGACGGCGCTCCCGAATCTGCGCCTTCCTGGATGGGGATCCCGAATCCAGCAGCCTGATCTTGTTAGGCCCACACGTGTTGGGGGCCGCTGCTCCAGCTGGGGCTGGGAGAGCAGTAGAGAGAGCAGTGAGCGGCTCTCCTTCCCTCCGGCACCACTCGCTCGGCGCGCTCGGGTGGTGCCCCTGTGCTGAGGGCGCGTCTGGCCGCGGCACCGTCCAACAGAGCTCACAGTGCTGCCTTGGAAATGGAGATTTACGTGCTTATGGATAAGTGAATAAAATAGTGCTTTTCTAAGGACCACGGCTCTGGAAAATGCCAGGAGGAGGTGGTTTCGCAAAGCAAAAGCAGTTTAAAATGTGTACCCATGCGCTGCCACGCAAGCAAGCAACGTGACAGAAAGGACAGAAATAAAGGAATATTAAGAGATTATCCTGAGTTTTGCATGCTCGTTTACAAATACTGTGATCAGGAGATGGGAGTAGGTAGTCCATTGATCTCAGAAGTTTAAGGAAGAGTGGAATGTGATAATGAGAGCTATCATAGTGAAGCGATGTTAATCAGACTCGTATTTTTCTTTTTAATTTTAATTTCTGTGTATTTGGGTGTGTTTTCTTCCTTAGACCAAAGAAGAAAGAATAGTTGTCCTGGAAACTGAAAATGCTGCTCTTCATCTAAAACTTGCAGAGGTGACTGTTGTTTGCTTTTTTCAAAAAGAATTCTTGTGGAAATACAAAAAAAAAAAAAAAGACCGAAATCTGCCTTTCTCTTTTCAGCTTTTGCCCTCTTTACCAGTTGGGAAAATCTCTGAAGGGATTAATGCTCAGCGTTTCTTACTTTCCAAAATCAATAATGGTAGCAGTAATGATATGCTAATTTCTAATTACTGTATACAACTAACTTTAAATATTTGCTCTTGTTTTAAATCTCTAAAACTGAACTGAGAGGATAACTCTGGAAGCATTTAATATGTAATATTTACTACTTCTTACAGGGAACATGTTTGTCTAAAGGACAATGGCAGATTTTTCAGGAATACTTTTTAGATACAATTAGGATGATACTTTAAAAAGATCCATTCATGGAATACAGGAGAGACATTTCATTATGAGTAGACTTCCCAGGGATGCTCTTGTGTGTGTGTTGGTAGCACTGGCGCTACACTTGTCTAGAAAAGAACATGTTGCTCATGTACCTTGTCACAGGGCATACTGCGACAGCGAGATTCCCTCATTTCCTTATATCCTTCCACAGAAGCATAGGTTATTCCTAGATCCTCACTGAAATAAGGAGCAGCCTGCAATAGCGTTTGGGGCCTTCAAAGGGGGCATTCCAGAGATTTAAGGAAACTTGAGTATAGATCTAGGCTGCTAGAGCAGAGCCAGTGGTGAGTATTAGTGATACAATCTGTTGGCCAAGAGTTTCTAATCTGGGCTGAAACATTAACTGGTTGGGTGACCTCAGGGAAGCCATTTGCTCTCCCTGTGGGATTGTTAACACCCGTGGATAAAAGTGGGTTTAACATTTTTCAAAGTCTAACTGGAAACAGGTGGTATATCTGAAATGAATTTTGGTAGGTATACAAAAGAACATTAATATAGTCTGAGGAAATGTTTTTATTGTCTTTGTTCTGCTTTACACTATTCAGTGAAAGCCTTCAGTATTTCAGCTGATTATTTTTTATCCTCCCAAGCACAAGAAATAAATTATTCTAGTCAGTAAGGTATATCAGGTAGGGAGGAGTTGCCTGTGTATTAGAGAATGAAGCCTCATTTTTGAAATAGAGCACTGCTTAATTTTATTGAAAAATCTGCTGGAACAAATGGGCACCTACAGATACACGAGGAGTGTGGGCAGTGTTATCACCAAAAGTCAGAAGCAACATCAAATGATATCCTCTGCAATTCACCTTGCACTGATGTTTCTATTCAGGCAGATATTTAAATATGCTTCAAAAACTTGTCTCCTCTTAGTTAATTTGCCCCAGCAATCTGAAAATATGAGCTGAACTGAGATCTATGAAATAATTTTTCCTTTAGTGAAGACTCTCTATTAAAAAAATACTAATTGAGACCAGTATTATTTAAGCTTGTGCAATATTGCACCATATGTCTAATATTCTTCCAGCTATACTGGTGAGAAAAGCTTCTGCCTTTGACTGTCTATCCCTGATCCTTCAGATCTGCTGGTGGAGCTGCCTGAGTGATTGAGCTGTAACAAGTTCAGGCACAGAGACCAGGGTTAACAGAGGCCTCATTCTTAACTTGTAAAAGCTAATTGGATTCGTTTTGGCTGGAGTGAGTTGGGAAGCTTTGGAGACAAACTTATGAGGATTGCCATAAATTAGGATTTGCAGTGTAAATGTTTGTCTGTAGGTTGCATCAGTCTAATTAAAATATTATCTCTTGCTGTAGACCTTCCCTTACATCCTTGAGACAGTGATGAATTTCAGCACTTGTCCTGTGTTCTGCAGCCTGGTATATTGTTATCCCAGCACAATACTGGAAGGGTTGTTACTGAACACAGGAAGTCAGATTCTTTCTAGGAAGACCTTTTGCCCTGTTTTTTTCCTGTGTGAAATCTGTTTATCTACCTGCATAGCCCTTGCTTTTATTAGCAGTTTTTGAGGTCCTGACCCTGCAGCCTTCTTTACATAAAGCCAAGTCTGCCAGAATGGATCTGATTACAAAATTGAGATTTCACTTTGGAGAACACTGTTGAGTAATCCAGTTTCACTTCTGCTTATAAGAAAGCTGAGAATAAAAATGTCTTAGTCCATTTTTTGATTCTATGCACAAGCACAGGTTTGCAAGTTCTGGCCGGTGAACAACTCTGATAAGTGTTAAAATTATTTTAGAGGAGGAAACCCCAAAATCAAGGCAACATTTGCAATAAAGGTGAACTTGACAGTGGAAGTGGTGATAGAGGGTGACTACAATGACAGTGGCATCGACCTTTCTGCTTTTATGTCAGTGTTGAAAAATGTGGAGGGTCAAGGGGAATCTGTGCAGATGGTGCAGATTAGGTGCTAAAAGGAGGTTTTAACTACCCTAAGCTTACTTAACAACAAGGCTTTAGTACTGCAATTGCTTATATACATATGCTTAACTTTTCACGTGTGATTAGAGATACTAATTCTGCTGCGCTACTCCTCTTCATTTTTGTGAAGCTGTTTGTAGATATTGCATCTGAGTAATGTGAGTCTTGAAAATCTTTAGATTTTCAGAGTGTCTCAACACTGCACAAATCAGTCTCAATATCTGCGAGCTTAAAGCCTGTAACAATTTTAAAAAACCTTCTTCCAGCTATTTCTTGTAAGAACTTTTTATGTTAGTGCTAAGGTGGTGCACTGTTGTACAGAGCTTCCAGTTGCAGTGTAAATAGAAGATTCATGCTTTGTTAAGGTGAAAAAGCCACATGAAAAGATTGGTTTCGATAAGGGAAGTACTTTTTTTTTTTTTTTGAAAATACAATCTTTTTTCCTCCTAACAGCTCCAGGATGTTGTACGGTTTTTGCCGTAACAGCTAAACTGCAATGAAATGTTTGCTTTTTACCTATTGTTACCAGATGATTGGAATTAAATCAAACCCATTGTTTGAGTAGATTTAGCTCTTTCATATCTTTTGTTGTACTCTTCTATGCTTTGCTAATTTAAATAAAAAGGAATTGCAGTCACAGAATATATGGTGTGAATAAAGCAGGAAATAAGTCTGTGCAAAAGACAAGTGCATTTCAAAAATAAAGGAAGAGGCAATTAGCAGTGGTTAAGGAATGATAGATGGCAACAGGTGGCAGGGGAAAGTAGATGAAGAAGTTGCAGCTCATTTTTAGCACCAGGACTGTCTGAAAATTACAAAAAGGCATTTTTTTGTGTATTACAGATTCTTTCATATTGCTGAATTTCACAAGAAGTCTCTATGAAGATGTCTTTTTTTTGCATTCATACCTCTAAACATTTAAAGTTGTATTATTTCTATTTTCCTTTTGATTTCAACATGTCAAAAAATCCTCAAGTTGGCCATAAAAATTACTTTTGCATAGTAGGTAATTTTAGACTGTTAGAAAGCATTCTTCTCCCCATCTTTTAAAAATTGCTTTGGTTGCTGTGATCTCTGAAGACCCAGAGTAGGCTTTATTGGCACAGTTTGGCACCATTGCAACCCTGCTGGTTGTAGTGGAGTTGGGTTGTCAAGGGGCACAAAGCTGGGGGCAGTGTCTTACCAACTGCTTCAGGACTTCAGCAGTTAACAGGTATATGTTTGTCTGTGTTCTGTTTCATGTCCTTCCAGAATGCTTTCTTCATTAAATCTAGTGTCCAGGAGACACTTGATCCAGCTGTGTAACCAGCTGTTTTCCCTAAGTGAAGGCAAAATTTTAACTTTAGATCCACCTCAAGCACAAGTAAGAGGGTTTAGGTACGGTGAAAGCATTTTAGTAATCTGGTGCTCGGGTTTATGATCCTAAGAAAGTAGAATTTTGTGTTGTTGGCCAGCTACCATATGGTGATTCTTCACATGACTCAGAAAAAGGTAAAAGCAAAGAAATTATGTATTGGCAATATCCTATGTAATCAGATAGTTGAATTACAAGTATTTACAGGAAAGAAGGGGACAGAATGCAAACATGAGTGTTTTAAGTGATTTTTTTTGTGATTTTTTTTTTTTCCTTAATAGTATCAAGTGTTGGCTGGAAGAAGCACTAAAGAAGTATTGCAGCTCTATGCTTCTCGTGGCCAGCAGATAAAATTGCAGAGCAGTTCTGTTGTAACCCAGCTACATGGAGCAATAAAGGTAAAGACATTTAGTAATAGCTTAGGCATAATCTATGCCCTAAACATTTACACGCTTATCAAATATAGTAAACCCCAGAAAGTGGTGTGATATGAACCTGAACTGTGATTTTGTTGTATTCACAACAGAGCTTACAGTGAGGTGTAACAACGATTTCATAGTGATTTTGCTGTAATAGGCTGCAAAGTCACTTGGGAGGCTGGTAAAAGTGGGTGCTCCTGAGCTCCAGGATCTTACATACAGGGTGCTATTAATACCTGGGCTAGATATTTTTGTAATCAAAACTTCACAATTCCCCATTTGACTGTCATACAAACATCCCCTAAAAAAAAAAAATTGTGATATACTTTAACCAGATAGGCAAATCCTTTAAAAAAAGCATTTGAGATCTCTGCTGATTAGTAAGAGTTCTCTGGCAGATCTCACAAGAGGAGTAGTAGTTTGCTGTGTGCTCACTCAGGTTTTAATTTTGCAACAGAGAGACTGAAACTGTTCTCCCATTGCCAGTACCATAATATTTTCCTTTGTTGAAGTACTTATTTGTACTCTATGGAATAGTGAGTTCCTTTTAGGGACATGACCAAATACCAGCTTTTCCCAGGGTGGCACTGAATGCCTGCATAAAATGACCGACAGGTATCTCAGGAAAAAATCTGATTCTTAACAGGCAGAAGGATGCAGCTTAACTTTACCATTGTTGGACTAGTTGATTGTTGTAGGTCCCTTCCATCAGAGCTATTCTGTTTTATTTTACTTACAGTGGTTCTGCTTTGTAAGTTTTATATTTTTGATTAGCTGGAATGGCAGAACTGCTTATGCAATACCGGTGGATTGAGGTAGTAAACTATCAGATGTCAATGAATACTAGGAGAGCGCAAAGCTCTCCAAATAAAAGTCTAGGTGAACAGTCATCCTATATCCATAATAACAAAAAAATACTTCTTCCTGCTTACATTGTGGCTTTTGAGAGTGAGAAATGCAGTGATTTTGTGCCTTTAGTTTAGATTGCCTTTTTATCATTGAAACTAATTGATTAATTCAAGGTCAGTACCACAGCTGGAAAAATAAATTATCACAGAATATGTAGCACTTTGTACCAGGCTGACAGTGAAACATCACAGTGCTTCTGTGAGATAAGGTGGTGTGGAGTTCACCTTAGAGATGGCTTTACATGTCCATTTCAGGACTTGGATGTCAAGAAGTTTACTAATCCTGAAGTCAGGTCAATTTGTTTTTATTCATTTGGACTAGTAGGTGTATATAAGCTGATCTTACAAACATTTAAAAGTCTCATCATGTATGTTATGCTGACTTACATCCATAATACATATACTTTTCTGAACAATAACAGGTTCTGATCTTTTTAAAATACATCTGTTCCCATAGGAAGACATAAAACTTGCCTATATAAGAAATGACTTAAGAGTGAATCCTAGCAAATATCTTCTGATCCAAGTGTGGAAAATGAAAGTAGTAATGGATATATGGATCTCGATTTTTCATTGCTAATTCTGGATATTGCTTAAAAGTGGACAGAGCCCACACATTCTCACACACACTTATTTTTGTCTGATGAAATAACAAAGAGACTCAGTTATCCCTGAAGCTGTATTATGGTCAAAACAGGTATGATAAAATGATAAGGATCCATAAAGTCTTGCTGTAATTTTTAGGAAATTACATTGCTAAATATTTTGCAGGATCCTTCTCTAAACATGCTGAAAGATATACTCCTGAAGGCTTCCTTCCATCAACTAGAGGGTTCTTCCTGCCTGTGATATGTCAGCATAATAATTTGGGTTGTTATATTGATTCTTCTTAACTGCTGGTTTTGTGTCTTTATAACGTAATTTTCTTCTTGCTGAGAAGAGGCTTAAGCAAGACTTGAAGAGCCTTCATTCATTTGCTCTTGAGCTTTCGAAAGACTTTCAACGTCAAAGCAAGACTTGTCTTTACCAAGTTCTGGCAGCAGTCCAGGGGATACAGCTGCAAAATGAAGCTATGCGAAGTAAGGCTCATTGCACTTAGATTTTGAACATGTAACATCAACAATGTAATTATTCAATGTTACTAACATTAAAAGGTTGAGTTTGATTTTTGAGCAATGTGGCCCTGAAATTGTAGCACTTGTTTCCTGTTGGACATTAAGTCATCAAGGAGTTCTGAAGCATTAGAGGAAGTACAAATAACTGCAGAGGTTATGACTGATAATTTGGATTTGTCTTTTGTGTGGATTACAGCTGCTATTAGACTGCTGCTGAGTTGGCTCAGCTGTAACATTTTTAAACTGAAGTTCTCAGGCTTGTTATCTTGGCTATTTTAGAGGAGCTGAATAAAGAATGTGTTGCTTTATAAAGCTGAAATTTGTCTGCTTTTAACTGTACCAGAAAAGGACTTGGCTGATTGCAGAAGTTTCTGAAAATACTCTGCCTGATTGAAAAAAATTTACTTCTGAATCAAAAATTAGTTGCACTTGCTGGACTGTGGATCCTAGCAGCACATGGACTGCTGTTTTGGAATTCAGGTGCTGCCTTGTTCAGGTATACATAGGAAGGAGAGCCACTGGTGCACTCTGCCCTCATCACTGAGGTCTGTGTTGTTCCTACACCTGGATCCCATGGTATGGATCTCTGCACCTGCTTTCAATATCCGTGAGGCTTCTACCAGGCTTGAGAAGCACATGACACATGCAGTGCTTAAATTGTTTGAAGCGTAGCAGCTTGAGGAACTACAAATAACATACAAATTTGCAATCAGCATCCTTTGTGGTGCTCTGATATCCATGTGTTGCTGTTTAAAAGGTACATTTTCTTTCCTTCAATTATTTCATTTTGGGACTGATTTGATTCTGGTGGGACTCCTCATGTCAATAGCAGCCAACAGCACTCTTGGTGATGGGTGTTTTTAGAGAACTTATTCCTACATGTTATGTACTGAGTTATGATTAAAATGTATTTTATTACTGTATTATCCTTGTAGAGAAAATGCTCCATCAAGGTCTCTTTGAAACAGAAAAAAAAACCGAAGTGGAAAATTATCTAAAAAGTGCATTTTTCTCTTATTGAAGCAGGGGGTTAAATGAAGAGTTAGGAGATTGGATTTGGCACTTGAGCTATTGTGGTGTAAATAAATAATAAGTACTTCTTCAGAGGCCTGGCAAAATTCTGTTGACTGTTCTCAATTTGCACTTCCCAGTGCATTGTTCTTTGAAATCATAAGCAGGAGAACCTTCCCTGACTATAACAAAATAGTGTGTTGGCACTTTGGTGGATGACTTTTCTTTTGATTTTGGCTGGTTTTCAATTCTTTGTCAAATGTTTTAGGTGGAGATTCTGTTGTTAAGGTTAAATATGACCATTGGAATTGCCATCCTTAAATTACATGTAATCTTTTGTAGACAGAAAGCCCTAAGTACATATTCTGGAGACAGTATATATTACCAGTTTAATCTTAAAATAGAGATTGAAAACAAGGGAGAAAATTACAGAAGAAGCACTTGAGTAGGTAAACTGCAAGGTTGTAGTTCACATGCAACAAACTCTAAAACTTTCCTATGATAACCAAGTAGTCCTTTGCTTAGCAATATTTATTCACAGTCTGAAAACTCAGCTACTGCCACCTTTCTCATGGGAATTTAAGTAGTTGCAAATTGTAACAGAGAGAAGTGCCCATTATTCTTTTATTATAGGTCTGTTTCCCTCATGAATAAAGCTGCTATCATTTTTGCTAAAAATATTGGCCACCAAACTGCAAATGATACTACTGAGACAGATGAAGTAATTCAGCAGATTTTTGGGAGGGTAAGAATTCATAGAAATTTAAGATTACTTTTTATATTGCTTCACCACACAGATATTATCAGAAAGAGGAAATTATGGTGACTTACAAGCCTAATGACTTAGATATGCTTTGCAATTCTGGGACACTTTCTCTCTAGGCTGGAGAAGATTAAAGAAGGAGCTTATTTCCCATTTTGTCCATATGCTAGCACCTATGTGCTTTGCTCGTGTTGGAAAAAGCTGAGCTCTGCACTGTGCTAATGACTTGTATGTGTGGAATGTGAACTACCATGGTCTTTTATCCTCAGCTTCACAGGTGATTTTCACCAGCTCAGCTGACTTTCGAAAACATTTCCCTTAGTGTGGAGTAGGGAAGTAGGAGAGGGACCTTTGATCCAGCAACAGAAATATTATTGCATCCCAAAATCATAGAATGGTTTGGAAGGGATCTGGAAAGTTCACGTGTTTTCATTCCCCCTGCAGTGAGTAAGGACTTCAACTAGATCTGGTTTTCAGAGGCCTATCCAATCTGACCTTGAATGTTTCCAGGGATGGGGAATCCACCACCTCTGTGCAACCTGTTCAAGTGTTTCACCACCCACATTGTAAAAACTGTCTTTCTTATATCTGATCTAAATTGACCCTCTTTTAGTTTAAAACCACTGCCCTTTGAGCTATCACAACAGGCCATGCTAAAAATAATGTTACAGTGTAGAATTTAAAACATAGTTGAATTCAAAAGAAGTTTTGGTATTAAGTCTGTTGCATCATAGCTGCTTGTCCCAGAAGACATGATCAGGTTGATCTCCTTTTTAAACTGGGCTCTAGACTAGCAAGAAACATTAAAAACCCCAGGGAACTATGGGGACAGCTACACATCCATATCTCAGATATGCTGTGGCTGTGCTAGGTTATGCTGCTTCTGTTTTTCATGTCCCTGTTACAGACCTTTCTGTTATGTTTGTGTAACTCTTTGTGAAATCACACAGAGAACAGGTCAGGGAGCTGATCCAGGACAGAATTTGCTCAGAAGAAAGGATTGCTTTTAGACCTCTATGTGACTGAGGAAACACTTGTGTGAGCACAGCAGAAGGTCCAGTGCAGCACTGAAGAGGAGGGAAAGAAAAGCTCCTTAACCCGGACTGTCAATTAAAGGAGAGGGACTGTAAAGGTTACAGTCCTGAATATGCTTGCAAGACATCACAACTGTTAGACTGATGTTACTGTGATCAATAACATTTAAATAGAAAAATGGCTGGCATTCCCAGCTCCCAGAAGATTTCCATATAGGTTAATGAAATGGGGAAAAGGGATGTCTATAATGGCTGCATTAATGTAGCAACTATGTCTCTTGCATAATGAAGACTGTTATTAGTATTTTAAAACAGATGTACCAAATGTCTACCCCTAGGTTAAGGATGAAAATGTTACTCCTGTATAGCTTGCATCTGATGCCAAGCAGAAAACTAGGAAAATATTAAAATAGTGTTCATATTTGTAACTGTATAACCCTACTTTCAGAAAAAAATAAAATTTCAGAAATAATTTATGTATTAGGAAACTTCTTTTTTTTCGAAAGTGGAATAATGGATGAGTACTCTCAGTGTCTATTTTTTGCCTTATTGCTTATTTAAGAGACTTAGGGAACTCAAAGTGTGTGTACACAAATTTGTAAATGAAGATACTTATTATGGAGATTACTTACATAATCAATGGATTCTAACCTTGTGTTTTAAAAATTACAGTATGATTAGGGGTCAGTGAGTGTAAGCAGCCCTTCTGACAATTTATGGTAACGTATTTGCATGGGATTCTCCAAACCAAAACATGCTGGTGTTACTCCACATGCAGGATGCAAGAGAAGGATTTTTCATAGTGGAACTCCTAGACTTTGATTCCCCAGCTATTAGCATCATGTTTCCCCTGTGTGCATGCACTTGTGGAGGAACGCTGTGAGCTGGAAGTGAACGACATGGATATTAGAAAAAAAAAGATCTGCGAAATCTATGGTGCAGACAAATATCCCTTGAAGTTATCTGATTTTTAATCTATACCAGAGAGAATAACTCATATGTGTGACCATGCTGAGATACTAAGCCTGTTCCTTGCTCTGTAAGGTAGCACACACTGAGGCTGGTGGTCCTCTGCTAACTCAGCTCTCAGACCTTGGTTTTGACTTCTTGATGCCCTACATCTCCAAACTGCTCACTCATTGCTGGGGACATTGATTTCCCTCTGGGGTTCCTAAAAGCTTGCTTTTTGCACAAGCTTACCGTCACATAATATGTCTTCCTGTCTGTATGTTTGTTTTAGGCCTGCTCAGTGTTAACGTAATTGGGCTGTAACAAAACCATTTGTGATGTTAGAAGACTTACTATAATGACCCATATCACTTTTCTCAGTTTTGTGAAAGAGACTCCCTAGGGTTGAAATTATCAGTCTTTCCTATGAATTCCTCATGGAGTGATGGATCCATCTTAAAGGGGAACCTTACAACTCTTGTAAAGGATTATTAGCACTGTAAGTGAAGCTGAGGATAAATGACAGGTAAACTTCTTGTGAAGTTAGCCCACGTGAGTCTAATAATTGTAGATGTGGTTTGAGCCTTGCAAGTGACAGTCCCATCTAGCAGCTGCTCCAAGTTTAGATATCAGGCTTTGCTGGCAGATAACAGCACTCTAACTGACACGTTTGAACTGCCTTTAAATATCTAATATTCTTGATTGCTTTTCAAGACTTCACATGTATACTTGTGGTAATTATTTGTAGCTTTGCATAGCAAGAACTATGATGGGATTTTTCATAGGTGTCTAGTAAATCAGAAACTAACCATCCTAACTGCAATTGGGTAGAAGTTGAGAAGGTTTGTGCTTATATTTCATGAGGTGCTACTTGACAATTCCTTTTGTAAAGTCATGGGATTTATTTCTCTGAAACTGCTTTCTTTTAGTGTTTCAGATAAAAGCTTTTGATCTTGAGCAGTCTTTACAAGAGGTGACAGAGAGATATGAGAAAGAAAAGCAGAAGAGGAAGGCTCTACATAACAGCTTAGTTGTAAGTATGTTTAATAACAGAATGCTGGCTTATATTGTTGAAAATATTCCCATCATTTCCTCACCAATAGAAGTAAAGAACTTACTTCTCATGGATATATCACCTCCCCCAGCTGTCTATATATGATGTGTTTATTTGCTGAGGCACATTTGTCTTATGATGAACCCTATCCCTTTCTTTTTACACAAGATCTTCCAAATGCACTCATGTGACCTGTTGCCCTCAGGAGTATGATCCATTCTGAATAGTGGACAAAAGTTGAGTTTCTTCATCCTCTTCTCTAAATTTGCATCTTCTGAAATTGTTTTAAAATTCTTAAAATTATTAACGTGGTATTGCAAAGTAGTCATCTTTTATTTTTCCAAATGTCTCTATCTGTATCCTGCTCAGCCATTAGTGAAGGTTCATTTGGGAATTAATTTTTTCCCATTTGTACTTTAAATTTACTTTTCCTCCCATCTTCACAAACGACTAGTTTTGGGTTTCCTGATTTAGGACCTGATATTTGGAAACACAAGCCTCCTTCAAACAAAATTTTTAAAAGTTTTTCTGCCTGGGATAACAAAGCTCTTCATTAAAAAGTACTTACCTTCTAAATTTTGTCTTGTGTTGTGAGTTTCAATGCTGCAGTTTACTGAAACAGTGTTCCCCAGAGCAGTGGGGCATTAATGCCAGTGGTCAATGGTCCTCACAGGCAAGCTGTGTTTGGTCACACAAAATGAGAAGAACTGATCACCAACAAAAAGGAACAGATAAACTGAAGTCTAAAATGGCCTACAGTGAAAAATCATCTACTGGCTTTTTAAACATGTAGGAACACAGTGGAGAGGAAAATACACAACATATTTTATATTCCACATCTTCCTGAGGACTGGTGGAAGAGAAATGGATTGTGTAATGTTCTCTGTTGAATTAATACAGGTATCTGAAGAAGCTCAGGTAAGGAGGAAGAAAAAAAGGAAGGGAAGGGAAAGATGGCTCAGAGGGGGGTTTTTTTTCCGTATGAACTGGAGAGGGCTGTACAATTCCAGTGTTTTGAAGAGCTCATACTCCCTCAAGTACTTTCTTCTACTTTACTAAGACAAATTATTTTGATTTTCTTTGGCTTCCCACAGAGTCTAGGGCTATGATGTGTCTTTCTTAAACATGTTCATGTCTGTTTGATAAATTTCAGTGTATTTATCCTCTTTGATAACTTGTGTTCAATACAGCTTAATATTCTTATTGCAGGAACTGAGAGGAAATATCAGAGTCCACTGCAGGATTCGACCATTGCTACCTTTTGATGATGCTGCTGGACATTCAGTATCACAAGACAGGTAATCTGTTTCAGCTGTGTTAGATCCTACCTGACCCAAAACACAGAGAAAACAATAGTTACATTTTTATGAGAACAACAGTGTCCTTGATTTTTCTGGTTTTATGTGTGTGGGGAGACAATGATGGTATCATAAAAACTAATTGCTGTTTTCTTTCTCCTGCTAAATTGGCTCCAGCCAATCTCATCCCCCTGTCTAAAAGTATTTCTACCTCAATAGAAAGCCGTAGCTGTTCTGCCAAGCCCGGATTATCCTTGGCTTGGCAGAAGTAACACAGCTGCAATCAGTTTAGAGTTGGGGGATTTAAATTCTGGGATGCAGTAATGTAAGAGCTGCCAGAAGTTGTGGGTAGAGAAACACACTCAGCATTGCAATTGTTTTGTAATGCTATAGAACACATTGTTTGTGCTGTCAGCACAAACATTGGCAATTCTATTTCAGTCTAACTTGGCTCTGCAGCCCTCATTTATAATACATTTACTGTAACTGATGTGTCAAAACATTCCAAGATCCAAAAGGAAAAGAGGGATTAGATGCAAGTATCTGCTTAACAAGCTGAATTCTCCATAGATGACTAACATGAAAGAAGTAGGGATTGAAGTGTATACAAAGAAAGAAAGAAGGAGAAAACTAGGTGGGTGGCTAGAAACCAGTAACATTATCATTTGCTTCATCAGTAAATAGCTGATTTGGGGCTTTATTTTTCTTTCACTGCCTGGGAATGCTAAAAGAGTACGTCCAGTGTTTTAAAGTTTATTAATTTTTGGCAGAGCTTACAAAAAAATAAAAAGGATTGTTTTAATTAAAACAATGTCAAAAATAACAGACAAGATATTTCAAGAAGCCTGAAGTTGACACACTAACCTGTGCTTGGTATACCTGGGGAGGAACCCACTCCCTTTCTTTGTTGCCATATAAAATAGTGCAATCACATGCTGACTTACAGTGTAAAACAGGATGGACTGGGCTGAACAACTAATTTTCAATAGTAACTTTTCTTAAGGTATCAGAAAGTAATTTAAATAAAATTTATCTGTAAAACTATGGACTGATTCTCCAAACGCTCACACACATAAATAGATTTATACACCTCAGTAATCCCAGTCAGTGTTTGGACTAATCATGGATTCAAGATCAGGGACAAGTACCTGAAAAGTGAAGCCTCTTATTACAAGCTCAATCTCAAAATAATAGAATGGCTTGCATGTGAATTCTTAATTTTGTTTGTTCTAAATGTCCTTTATAAAGCAGATTATTTTGCTTGGTTGCACTTTAATTTGCTCTTTATTCACAATTAACTGTGGTGTTAATATGTACATAGGGTACAATAATAGTGGCAATTCTGAAAAGTACTCTTCAGACTGTGTGTAGTTCACAGACACTTTAAACGTTGATTTTCCTCAGCTAAGTGGAATGCTTCTGGTTTGAAAGGTACCTATTTTTCCACTATTGGTGCTCTTTTTTTTCCTTACAGGCAAAGAAACTTTTCAGAAAAAGTGGCATATGCAGCTGATGATGTGAGTATTCAATGGTGAAATTCAAAACACATTGGTAGATACTAGAAGAAGAAACAAGAAGAGCATGAGAATCATGAGTTAAAAAAAAACACCAACAAGGTCAGGTGGTACTCAGATTTGATTACCCATGGGTGCAATAGCAGGTGGTTTGTGCTATTTCCATCCTGACTCTTTGTAGTGGTAATAGCTTGGTAATAGCTTCTGCTGCTGCAGCCATCCTTTAACTGGAAGTTGAATATTTGCAACTGTCAAACTGCTGCTGGCTTCCTGCAGTCAGTCCCTTTGAGCCACTTGCATGTGCTGTAGCTATTTCTAAAATTATGTCAGACTTTTTTCAAATTTTACTATTGCAGCACAGCCAATGCATTAGGACAGAAATATGATACCTCATGAACCACAGCAGCCTATGTGGTGCTGCAGTCAAGCATGTTAAAGTATCCTGGCTTAGATCCATCAGAGGAAGAATGGTCATTCAGGTTGCAAATCCAAATGACATTCCAGCATTAATTGAGACCATTACCAAGATATAAAATTTAAAAAGGCACAGTAGTGTGAGCTAAGGTCAAAGTATTAACTTTGGTTTTAATTTTCTTAGCTGCCATAGTTGGCTGCTCACTGTTACTTACATGGTGATGAGCCAAATTCTCTTTTATAGTGTAGTGCTTAAAATATTGCTGAAGTGACTGGCAGTATGTTATGCATTTAAATCTCCCAAATTATAGTTTCATTAGACAGATATCACTTGCATAATATGGATAATTATATGTATCTGTATCTATATCTATATATATGTGCAATTAGGTAACTAATGGAGCACATGAAGAGATGAAGAAAGAGTAAATATGTCAGGAGACAAAAAACAGGGACCTGTAATGGTAGACATCGTATTCTGGATATCCTGACACATTTATTGTACTATAATACTGCAGCCATTTCTGACCTGTTAAATTTTATTGCATAAGGATGAAATTATGCTATATTTAGGTTCTGGATTATTTCATATAGATATCTGATGTATTACATTATCTGTATGTTTACAGGGAAGGCTTGTCTGCTTGTTTATGCCAATTTATGAATTTTACTTTATATAAAATACTGACCTTCAATATGCTAATCTTATGAAATATTTCAGGAATATAAATATAAACACTGGCTTGATTGAGAAATGAAATTTGCAAAATATTAACTCCTTAGTTTTGGAAAACACAACATAGGTTTCAGATGTTTTATTAGTTTGCTTTGACATTTATTTATTTAAAATACTTTGCAGTTTTGATCAAACAGCTGAAGTCTTTATGTTGGTTTCTTAATATGGATGTATCTTTCTTTAAGAAAAAAAATTGTTGCAAGAATCCTTCTTACAAAAACCAGTAAATTTAGACTAATCTTACAAAAGTAAAGGAAAACAATGTTTATTGCCTGTTTACTTTGCTATTAACATCTGAAGCTGTTATGCTTGTGGCTAGGATAAATGTGCAATTTTCAGATTAAAATATGGGGCTTGACTTGTTATTGAGCTTTTAGTTGCAACATAGTCAAAGATTGTATTTCTGGAAACAAGTTAACCATTTCCCAGACAATGATTTACAGGAAATTTTAGATCAAGGTATAGGAAGACTGTCTGTGGTAGAGTTGCTGAGTTTATTAGTTTTGCTTTTTAGATCATGACTGTCTCTCCAGATTTTTTTCCTGAAAATACTTTGTGTGTAACATAACCAGGCAGTTATTTGCCATGATTGTAGAAAGCAGAGCCACATTTGAGAACCAGATCCATGGAGATTACGTGACTTCTGTTTGGTCTCTGAGTGTTTTTTCTTTTGTTTGTTTAGAGATTCATATAATTCTAAAGACATGTGGTCTTTTTTTCTAACATCTTGCTCATCTTGTCTAGAAAATCATTATTCTGATTTTAAGTCTAAAAAAAGCTTAAGATTTTACTGGATGTTCGGAAGAGTATTTCATATCAGTTTTTGAGTTACCTGGAGATTTTTTAAGTTTTCTTTTTGTTGTCCTATAAATACTCAGCTCCTCAATATAACATTAACAGCTGTCTGAGTCTTTCTTCTGAAGCTTGTTGTGCAGTAACTGTGGAGAGTAAATACTCACCACACATCAGGTTGAGCCACTCCACACTAATTAGGACACTGAATGCTGGTATTGTCACTATCTGAGAAAATGAGCAGGTGAGGAGGTACTGAATGCACAGACTCTTCCTGGTGATGATAGCCCAAGGGGGAATGAGTGCAATCTGGAATACAGCCTAAACATGAGAAGAAGCTGTGAGGGTTGTCAAACACTGGCACAGGTTGCCCAGAGAGGGTTTGGATCTCCATCTTTAGAGATATTCACAACCTGACTGGACGTGGTCATTACAAATGCTTATGTGAAACTTCTACCTATTAACAGTCAATTATTTTATTCCTGTGTGTGCTGGTTTGAGATAAATTCAGAGGAAAATATCCTCTGATAGAAAGTAGGTTGTAGTCACCCCTCCCCCATTTGTTTGGGAAAAGAAATATTTTTTCGGAGGAAAGTGAAGAAGAAACAAAACTATTTATTTAACAAACATGCAAGAAAAGAATAATAATGCTAAATAATAAAATTTTTTGCTGTGGAGAGAAACTTGGAAGATTTTTAAGTTTTTTTTGTGGGTGTGGTCTCTCTCCTCTTTCTTGGAGCCGGGGTTTCAGCACAGGCGCCTCTGGGCCTCCTGGATGTTGTTTTGGTGTTGTTGCACTGTTTTAGAAAGAAGAAGAAGCTGAAATTTTAAGAAAATAAAGTTTAATTCTCCATCTCTCTCTGGAGAAACAGAGCTGAAAGTTGGTTGGAAAGCAAGGAAGGGTGCTTTTTCTTTTTTCTGCAGCAGCAGCAGTTGTTTTTCTATTGTAGAAGAATGCAGAAAGGAGTAGTCAGAGTGACTTTGGAGCACAAAACTGTTTGAAAAAGTTCATCTGACTCTTTTTCTCTTGCACTCAGTTTTAAAGGCACAAAATTCATTTCTGGGCATAGAGCAGGTGACATGGGATACACATCATAAAATCACTGTAAAACACTATGTTATGCAAATAGAGGTTTTTTCTGTCTCATTTCTCACCTTAGAGAAAGCTGGTCTGCAAGTAAATTTGATATTTGAATCAGAAATGTGTTCCATCATTTTAAATCCTGTTCATTTTTTTCATTTTCCCTTCCCCCAGAGCCTGTTGATTACCGATCCTATTATAATTTTGTGTCAGGCCATTTTATAGCAGTGTTGTACTGACATCTGTACTCACCTAAATTAACCAGTATTGGGGTGGGTAGCATAGCTCATTCTCCAGAGTAAGTGTTATGACATCATTAGTTTGATAATGATACATTTCTTTTCTCCAGAGGTAGAAGTACTCATAAACTCAAAGGAAGAAATTTGATGTCTATTAGCTTTTTGCATGCTGGACATACTGTTATGTGATTATTATTTGCTCAGCTCTTTATAACTTCACTCTGTGGCAATACTTGAAGGCCACTAGTTCAGCACTCCAAGCTACTTGTCCGAAACACATTAGGAATTTCAGCACTCCCATCAAATGCAGTAATGTAACCACAGGTTAGCAAATCTCCTTGAATTGATATTTTATGTGATGGAGAGCTTCTGCCCAAATTGTTGTGAGCCCTCCCATCTTTTTTCTTTGTTTTTCTCAGCAATTAAGCAACATTTGTCATGAGGAGCAGAAGAGCACAGAATTCCCTACATAATCCATGTCAGATTGCTGTGATTGTACTCTGGTAATAGTTTAAAGAGCTGCTTGCATATTTGTCAGACTTACAAAGTTATTGTATAACTCATCTGAAAGGTGGATTCCACTCAAAACTCATGGAATTCTATGGATTGTGGTGGTGCAGCTCTTTCTTTAGTTGTGGACTAGCATGTTATTCAATGAAATGTGTGCATCTTCTGCTTAGTTCTAGACATAGCTATGTATGAAATCAATCTGAAAAGGCACTTTTCAGTGCACTTTTACAATGAAAATTTTCCCAACAATACAAAAAAGAGCTCTTTGCAATTTTTTTGTGCCAGTGGTGGCAGCTGGGGAGCTTGCTTTTACTTGCCTGTGACTTTCTAGGTACAAAAAATGTTCAAGTAAGGGTTTGGATCTTTCTCTTGAACTTAAGTGCCTGTTTTGTGTTGGTTGTTATTTAATAACCTGAATGGGTTTTGAGATCCTTTCTTATGGTTTTGCAAGTTCACTGCATTCTACAGGCTCTAAAGTCTTGTATATTGGTGACTGCTGGAGAAGGACCTTAGACTTCCTGATCCTTAAAGCTGTCACCTGATACATTAGATACATAAATGGTTTTCTCTGTGTGCCTGTGATATTAGCTATCAATAATTTGCTTTTTTCTCTTAGGAAACTGTCCATGTCAAGTGTAGCCGTCCTGGTCATGCCTCAGTAAACAAGGCTTTCCAGTTTGAGAGGTGGGTAGTCCTGTGTAGTAATCTGAAAGTCTGAATTGCTGAAAGATTTGTACAGTGAAGACTAATTTTTTTAGTGGGCTTTAGCTAGAGAGTAATGCTCTTTTTGGTTGGGTTTTTTTAGCAGGGAAGGCAGAGGGGGGGAAATTCTTGGGGTTTTTTTAATGTGATAATTATATTCTTCCCAGGACAGAATAATCCATTTCAGGCAATAGGTATCAGTCTTCCCTCTCAGTAAAGACTACTCATTTAAGTAACTACGTTTAAACCTGTATAGGGACTTATTTGACCCTTTTCACAATCTGAGTAGCTGTCATGATCTTTGCAACATGTTGTGAGATAGCAGAATGTTTTAAAGGTAAGGAAGTGTTGTTTGCCTTTGAATACTTAAAGGGAGCTCATAAGAAAAGGAGCCAAACATTTAGTAGGGCCTGTTGCAATAGGAACAAAGGTAATGATTTTAAACTAAAAGAGGGTCAATTGAGACTAGATATAAGGAAGAATATTTTCACAATGAATGTGATGAAATGCTGAAATGGGTTTCCCAGAGAGGGACTAGATATTCAGCTTCCTGGAAACATCTGAGATTAGGTGGGATGGGACTCTGAGTAACCTGATCTAGTTGATGTCCCTGCTCATTGCAGGAGGATTAGGCTAGGTGACCTTTAAAAGTTCCTTAAAACCCAGACAATTCAATGATTCTATGAATTGAGGTGGCTTGCATGATTTCAGCATTAGACATAGAGCATGACTGTGGCAGAAACTGGACTGAGCGCTAGTATGTGTTGATGTTCAACAGCCTAACCATAGGCAGCAAGGCAGAGGAGTGGCATGGGAACAAATCAGTACTCCTCAAGGGAAAGGCTACAGTGTGACTACTCTCCATATTCGATGCATCTGGATATTGCAATGGCTCAGGAGACTGTCTGCTTTAAACCATGCTCCAAAACCCTCTGGAAACAGAATACATGAGAACAATTTCATGCTTCCTTGCTTGAACGCAAAACTTGATTTAAAGTCATATGTACCCAACGTGAATTATCTGTCCTGGTTTAAACTTAATGTCTGAGCCTGTTAAGCTGAAATTCCTGCTAAACATTGTTAGTCATTGACTCTTTCCTCAGGGAGTCCTTCTAAAGTGCTGCAGTTTTCTGCTCTCAGGAGAATGGGGATTGCTCTCATGTAGACTGTCAATCACCTGAAAAATCCTGAGATAATGCAGATCTTGGGCAAGATTTACTGATCCCATAGGTTATAAGACTCCTTTGATTTGAGGCATATGAGATCTCTTAGGGTCCCCTCACATGCCTTTTAAGCTGCTCAAAGTAATTCCTTTCACTCTTCAGATGTACCTAGCCCAGCCATACCAGTTGAAGAAAACACAGAATAATGCTGGAATTCAACTCTGTAGAGCAGCACAGTTAATGGTATTGACACAGAACTCCTGAGGTGCTGTGATTCTGGAAATGTGGTGTAGATCCTGGTAATCAGGAAAAGGGTTAAAAAAATGTAAATCCCCCAAAGAATGCAGTTCTCCAGGAATGTTTTCTTAGTGTCCCAGTACAGCTATTTTTTTATAAACAGAAAAGCATATGGTTCTTATGAACTCTAAAATGTTTATTTTTTTAGCAACGTTTTATGGAACTAATAAATGTCAAAATATTTGATTTCAGCTCAAGAAGAAAATTCCAGCTTTCAGCATGTTATGCTTTTATAATTTTATTGGCAAATCAGTTAGCAAAATAAAAAGGAAGCTCAGAATTCTCAATGTGAAATTCACATTAATCAGTACACAGGGACAATCTATCATTCTGGTAAAAATACATGGGGTTTTAGAAACAGATTCTTTGGATTTGCAGCATCTTTAATGGTTTCAGATAGATAATGAAGTGAGTGTCCATGCTTCAGCCAAGGCTGTGGTTACAGTGTAGCATAAACTAGTTCAAGACTACTTTAAACCACTTTATTTCAGTACAGATAGCATTTGAACCACAGCAGCTAAGTAGTGGCAGTAAAACCCCTTTAGGAAGCTGAATAAATATTTGAATAGTTACTGTAACATGGAAGCCAGTGCCTTTCCTCGGGTCGGCTACTGCAGCCTGACCCTGACATGGCTCTACTGATCCCAGCTGTGGCTGTACTTGGAAGAAGTGGCCTCAAGCTGCACTAGGGCTTAGGTGTGTGTCCAACCTGTGTTTGGGTTGGACATCAGGAAGATTTTCTTCACAGAAAGGATGCTTGAGCACTGGAAGGGGCTGCCCAAGGAGGTGGAGTCACCTGTGGGACTGGTATGGGTTAGTTGACAAGGTGGCGTTCAGTCAAAGGTTGGGCTCGATGGCCTTGGAGGTCTTTTCCAAGCTAATTGATTTTGTGATTCTACTTTGCTGTGCAAATGAACTGCTGAAACTGATTGATTCTAGTCTGGGTTCTAGCCAGTAACAATGTGTTTGCTTTTTTGGGCAACAAAAGTCATCAACTGTGAATGTCCCAATCTTTAAAATGCCTTTCTAAATATTTTTTTCTTTTTTTCTTTTTTTTGAATTTATGTAATAGCTCTGAGATGTTTTGATGTGTGAAGAAAAAATATTTCAACACGTACTGAGTTATAGACCTAGTTGGTTAAGATGGAGGACTGGGTGCTAATGAATATTTCATTAATTGCAGATGATAGATGAAGCAGAGAAAAGTGTTTGGAAGTGCTTTTGCTGTTTTGTATTGACCTTGCAGATTTGATGTGCAAAGTTTACTGAAGCATATGCTCATGTGCATGCAAAGCAGGGACAGAGTATTCGGTGCCTGTGTCCTCCCAGTCCAAACTGTGCCACATCTCTGCATATTTGTTGGTTTCTCAGTGCGCTATGATGGCACATCAGTGGAATGGCAATACAAGCAGTATTTGTCTATCAAGCCAGACAAGTGCTCCATTTCTGATTAGAGAGAGTACATTTTCATGCAGCTTACAATTAGTCTGTGGAACACATTGCCACAGGATGTTGCTCTGGGCCAAGAATTCAGCAAGATGCAAAAAGAAACGGAATGCTTATTCTAATAGTATTTTTTTTGAAACAGAGATTCAACTCATATTTCAGTTTTGAGGCCAGTATACAGCTTTTAAGGATTAGGATGCAGCACAGAGATGAATTATTGTGTTTCTGGCTACCATATTGTTTCTTGCTCTGAGCTCTGGCTGCTGTCAGGAAAAATGCTGAATTCAGTGCATTGGCTCCAATTCTGTATCTTTTTATCAGTGATCCCTCTGTGCAATCTTATTTATGAAGAGTGTGAATACAAAAACTCTGTTTGTGCAGTCTATAGACTGTGGCACACAGGTCATGGACAGTTATACAAAGAGGCTTGAGTAAATGCTGAAGAGCACACTTTGTCTTCATTCAATTAGCCCAGTAGTATTCTGTACAGTCTGTGGGATGCTGTTAAGTGAAGTGTACTGGTGCACGCAGAGAAGTGACTATGCTTTGTAATGGTTGCTGCTACCAAAACTCCTCTTTCTAATTAGCCCTTTTGCTGTGAGCTATAAACACATATCACCTATTGGAAAACAGAGCTGGACAAAAAAAACCCAAAGAAACAGAAAACCACCACAGAAAGATACCAGAAAAGGAAACCTTTTCAAAAGCTAAACATTCATACCTCAAGTATTTAACTGTGGGTAATGACATTCATGTTTTAGATTCTCTTCATCTTGTATAAACAATGGGTGCTGCAGGCTGTAATCTTGGGGAGGATACATTTTTGGTGTGCTACAGAAATGAATGAGTTTGGATATCCATATTTTACGATCAGAATTTCCTCTCTCTGATTATTTCCTATTTTCAGGTCTTGATTTTATGTTGTACAAACCTGAGAGGGTTGGAGGAAAGATTTCTTTGAAGATAACTGTTGGGGTTTTTTTCTTCCTTGCATTCAAAAAACATGAAGTTGTTTCAGACATCATTTTGGCCCAAGTATTGAACTTTGCTCTTTTCTAAGAGGTGGAATAACTCATGCAGTTTAATTTTCTTCCATTCTACACTCCACACCATTATGTAAAAGAAAATCTTCCCTTGAGTGAGAAGTGTTGATTTCAGAGTAGGTAGTTCATCAGGGGTGGGGATGGAAATACCTTAGGCTGATAGTGCATCCTTAAACATGACCTTCAGGAGCATTCTGATTTCTGCTGTACCACTGAGTCTTCTGAGACAAGTCCTCAGCAAGTTTGCAGCCTCTGTGCCTCTTTTTTCTCCCCCCCCAAACTTTACCCACATCTAAAGGGCAGTACAACCTGATTGACTACTGTCTTCCATAATGTGATACAAAGGAGGCCCAGGCAGCAGGGCTATTTCACATTCTTGTAGGTGGGGAAAAGTAACAGGGATCCAGTACAGCCTAAGAAAGGTCTCTGTGTGCCAGAGGGGCAGGCAGGGGGTTTAGGATGAGGTCAGAAATCCACCAGTGTACACCTCTGGGTCGTTTGCTCCAAAACACATGACAGCTGCTCCCAAAATGTGAGTGAGAACTTCAGAGCTCTAATTTTCAGTTCTCTGACACAGAAATGTCAGCAGGTCCCAAGTTTTATGTCACTGGCCTACAGTTTCTATAGTCTGTGTTCTTGTGACAACATTTATATTTTTTCTTTGGTTAATTATTGCACTTTGTTCCTCAGAGTTTACAATGATTTGGAGTCTCAAGATGCAGTATTTGCAGATGTGGCCCCTTTGCTAACATCTCTCCTGGATGGGTAAGTTAAAAGGTTGCAGTCAGAAAACTAAAGTGCAGAAATCTACTGATATCTATCAATTAAAAAAATACTTAATAGTGGTGATGTAGTCAAGTTTTAGGGCTTTTCAGTTCCATTTTCCTGTTTTCTTTGTACTCAGCCCCAAGTGAATGTTGTTTCCCTGTGTAAACAGTGAAAATATGGTTTGCAAAATTTAGCAGAGGAGACAAATTTGTAAAAATAAAAAAAAAACCACAGTTTTTTCCTCTGATCATCTTCTGTCAAGCTGATGCTTCTAATGGAGGATGTTGTCTTTTTTCTTCATTTTCTTGTGGGTTATGTTTTATAACTTTTTCAGTTGCAGACATTATATGATAAATCTTTTCCAACAGTGTTTTCACTGTGAACGCTGTGTTTAATGCAAAAGGCCTTCCTGGTTTTGTGTCCAGCACAGGCCATCGGAGGTGGTGCGATCAGTTCCTGGCTGAACCAGAACTGAGCATTCTCAGTCATTCCACTGCTCCTTCAGGCATTGGGTGAAGACAGAATTCTGGTTTAAATACAAAACTGATCAGTAACAAGCACTAACAAATATATGAAATTACTTCTAGCTGCTGAAGTTCATAAAGTGTGATTTTTAATAAGTCCTAAGCCAACTTAAGCTACTCTTGCAAAGAAGCTTTGAAGTGCATATTGTTATAATCCTTGAGGCTTGAACTGAGATTTATACATAACTTCCTTTCTGCTCCTTTTTCATCCCTGTTCCAATACCACTTAATTATATGGTGTGGCTGTCATGGACCTTTCCCTTCCTGTGGAGGAAGAGACAGTCCCCTTCCATCCACAGTGGCATAGTTGAACAGTGGCAATCCTTGTTCCCAGCAGCCTGTGCACTGAAGTTTCCAAGGCTCCTTTTCTTAAAAGCATCCTTAAAGAGGTATCTAAAGATTCTGTGAATATTGGGAATTCCATATGCCACAGAGGGGCCCCAAAGGGCTCCCTGGCTTAGGGAAGTCATGGATTGCATTCTTCTTGTTTACTAGTGATGAGTGACCAGTTTCTTTAGCTGAGCAACCTAGGGATGACTAGGTTGCAGGATTTTAAAGAAGTCTCAAAACAACTGCTTTCTCTCCCTACTTTTCCTTTTGCAACGATCATAATTTTGCCTTGGTTCAATATGTCCTTAAGTGTCTTCAGACCTATCTGATCTGTACCTTGATCTGCTGTACTTCCCACTCCTAATTTTTACATGGGGAGAATCCTGGCCTAAAAGCTGATTTTTTGTATTCAGTTAGGAAATGTTCTGTTATTGAAAACAAAAGACCTGTCTTGTTCTTTCAGAAGTGCTGTTTAAACAGAAGCAGATTCTCAGGAAAGGCGAGTCCGTGCATATGAGCACAGCAGCCTTCCCACTGTAAATGGGAAACAGACACACTTAGTCTGAACCTTGAACCTCTTTGCTGCTCCTGATTGTTTTAGTCTGGGTTCTAAAGTGGTCTGTAACAATTTGTAGCTTGAATAGAAGGGAGTGTTCTCTCTCATTTTCCTTATTTTTTTTCTATGTTTTTCTTTCTTAATGGATTGTTTCATTTTTCAGTATAAATATACAGGAAGAAAAGATTGTTCCATATGTAAAACAGACAGAGTATAACAGGCTTCAAAGTTTACCATGAGCCATACAGGGCCAACAAGGGAGTAAGATAACTTTTCTTTTCTTTACAGCATTGAAGAATCCAACTTGTTTGTTTATTTTAAAGAATAAATTTCTCCTCCTTTAATTTACTTTAAAAGTGTTCTGTCCTAGGGATAGCATTGCTAGAGTGAACACCTACACTCTTTTCTGGAGAGAAGTGCTACAAAACTATTGGTATTTTAGCTTGACAATGAGAACTTTTCTAAACAAGAATATAACTGCTACATATAATAATAAACAAAGTGGAGAAGAAAAAATATCAGGGCACATAGGTGAATTGTAGTCAAAAATCTTCAGACTTCTCTATTTGAAATCTTTGTGCTTTAGCTAGAACACCAATGAAGTAAACTATAATAAATAACTACTATTATAGACGTAACTATAGAGTAATCCGCTGCTTGTCTTCTTGTTGGATCCCCCAACAACTCATTATCTCCTGTACCTGCTTAGATATGATACTGTCTTGGCCAGTTTTAGCTCATTTGGGCTTACTGAAACACTATTTTGGCTTTGGCAGAGAAGTTACCACTTTTTGAAGTAACTTTTTCTGAAGTTACCACTTTTCTTCAGAGATTTGCATCTCTGTGTCTTCAATGTTACAATCCTCTGCCCACTTAACTTCTAAATCATACCATCTGTATCGTGTCAGAACTATTTTGTCCATGATTCTTACTGTCTTACAACAAGCAGCAATTAAGGAAAATTTGAATAGCTGGACTGTAGGAAAGTCCTTCAGGAGAGACTTCTAAGAAGACTAATTCTGTTTTTCATAAGGAAAATGACCACTTGCAAACATCTGGCTCCCTTTCTGGTTCCAAAGATCTGTTTAATTTTGAAATAGGGCTAGAAGTCTCAGTAAGGTGCAGGCTGGCCAGGCAGTGTGCATGAGGGGTGGAACTGTGAAAATTACTCATTGTTAGTCTAGCTAAAAACTACCAAAATTAGCATGAGCTTTTCTACTGACTTATGTTAGCAGTGAATACTTCAAGAAATCCCTCATTTCAGATTTACAGCCTTAATTTCTATCACATATAATTTTACTGTAGTGCTCTTTATTTTCAATTACAGTTACCTCCTTTACTTCATCAAATCTGACTAGACTCCTATTTTATACTCTGCAGTGGATGCTAAAATCTGAAGGGACATTGCTATAGATTCATTGTCTGCAACTTTGACTTCACATTCCCAGAAGGGGTACCCAGGTATTTTCCATGTGGCTTATCAGCCCACGTTTCTTTCTAACAAGGAAAGCTTTCAAAATAATCCTCCTGAAATAATTGCTTCTAGGCACGTTTAATATGCAAAAAATCACTGAAGTAGCCATGTAAGTATTTCATAACTTGAAACCATGCATTTAAAACAATTAGATGAGGGGTGTTCATTGAAATATGCTGGCATGGGCTTGAAACTACATTTTTGATACAAAGAAAAGCATCAGATGATCAAAAGCAGCTTTTTCAGGTCTGCCCACAGAGGAGGTAGCTTAGGCAGTGAAATTTTATTCCCTGTCAGAAGAGGAGCAAGCCCATTCTTGCAGCTCTCTAGTAGAGCTGAAGTTTCTGCAAACTGTGAAGCACTTCTTGTGCATGAAGGTTCTGCTAATGTCGTATCTCCGAACAAACAAGATAGTCCAGGGAGAGAGCACTCCTGTCAGCATAACTGCATGTCTTCCAAGGGTTTTACTGGCACAGTGCTGTGGTCAACCTTGAGGTGCTGGCAGGGGCAGCAGAACGGGCACAGCCAAGAAAGGGCGAAACTTCAGCAGCACAGAACAGTGTTGCTCCTCCACACAAAGCAGTACTGTGGCTGGATGCATCTGTGTCCACCCACTTATTTTACTTAAGATGTTGGCTTTGATCTGATTGTGTTAGTAACACACTTTTGAGATTGGATTCATACATCTCAGTTCAGATCCCTGTGGCACAACAGTGCTCACAGCTGTGAATAATTATTTTTCTATTATTATTTTCAGTGCAGCAAAAGAGGCATTTTCAGAGTTCTGTTCATTAGACATATTTACTTGTCTCCTTCAGAAGATGATGTTTCATAGGCGCCTGTTCCTCCGCACTGATATTGTACATTTTAATTATCTACTTGTCCTTATCAGAGTAGTTCCTGCCGCCTTTGTTCCAGAGTAGTTGTGTGCTTACTCATTCTGAACTGGTGCTGTTGGTTTAACATTTGTGCCTCCTTTTCTTGGGGCTGTCTTCTCTGATTGAAGGCTTTGACTGATAAGCCTGCCTGAAAAAGGCTATGAGAGATGAAGAGTTCCTAGCTGTTAAGATGCAAGTGCAGTGCTTTGCAGCACAGCACTGTAACACAAATCAAGCCCATCAATGGTTTACTGTAAACTGCAGTGTTTCAGGAGCTGATTAACAAGCAACTCAGTAGTGCACAAGCTGGAAGTTGGGCAAGCAAGGAGGTCTGACAGCATCAGTCATTCCAAGCTAAGGATCCCTTAAACTTCTTAAAAGCATCCCCTCAACTCTGCTTAAAAAATACTATCTGTTTAGGTGATGTTATGAACAGTAATTACTGTAAGACTTTGAGATCTGCAGAAAGAAATCAGGGGCAGTGTATTTGTTTTCTTGCTTAAGTTTGTGTTCCCAAATTGTTTGGAGTTTGATTTGCCACCTAACAGACACATTTGGTAATGGAACAAATAGATTACAGGGCTTTTATTTTTCAGGTACAATGTGTGTATCATGGCTTATGGGCAAACTGGAAGTGGGAAGACATACACAATGTTGGGACCACAGTTGGAGGGGAACTTAACGTTCTCCGTAGAAGAGGAATCAGAACTTGGAATTATTCCCCGAGCTACCCAAGAAGTGTTCAGGTAAAAATAAAGTAAAGGTTTGCTGTCAGTGGCAGTCATTTTAAATTGTATAGAAAGGGTGAAATAATCTTTGTAATGTATTATAATTGTAAAATTATCATTTTAGATTTCAGCTTCACAGTGGTTAGTATTTATAGCTTCTCTGACCACTGTTTGATATTTGAGACTTTATATAGATTTCTGGTCGCTCTCCTGCTTAATCTGATTTTCTAAAACAATAAGATTATGCAGTTTTACTGTGTGCTATCCATCCATCTGGCTTTCAGACTCTAATTAAACTTTTGAAAATATTTTAACCATAGTTACAGGAGTCCAAAAGATTATTAAGTTCCTAAAATTTTTGTGAGAATTGACAATTGGAATACATGAAGAGGATTTAGGTTAGAACCCAGTCCCAAGGAAGAAGGATAGTAGAATTTTTAACTACAATCTGTTCTTGTTTTAAGAGTTCTTAGATTTTTTTTAGTTGAACCTAATACAGGATTGAACTGATATGCTGCTATGCTATAGTAGGAGAGCCATTACAAGTTTTTCCAGCCAAGCCTCTTTCTTTTGGACAAGGGTATGAGATAAATAACCAATTTTGTATGAGAATAACTGTCTAACTGTAAATACTCTCCTGAATAGAGAAGCCCATAATTTATGGATTTTCTGAGGCTGTGAACAGATAACTTCTTACAGATATAGTTTGTCATCTCTGTCTCTTCATTGCTTCCACTCTGCCAGATTTTACTCTGAGTTCTGAGTGCAATAATTGCCAGCAGAGTAATGATATAAAAAAAAAATCATGAGGTGGGAGGCTAGTGGAAAAAAACAAGTTGGCATAGCTGTTTGGAAAATTAAATTCTATTTACTTCTTCACGTATAAATAAACTGTATATTCTGATTCTTCAAGTTAACATTAGCACGTGGATGAGGCAAATCCATGGCTGCAGATACTTAGTAAACATTTTTATCAGACTATAATTATATTACAATTAAAGAATAGATCTCTATTTACAGATTGTTCATTAAGGGTTTGACTTCAACAGTTTGGGGCTTTTTTCTTCAATTTTTTTTTTTTTTAATTTTTTTTTCTTTTTTTATTTGCCAGGCTTATTTCAGAAAAGCCACCAGGAAGTTGCTGGGTTGAGGTTTCTGTTGTAGAAGTGTATAATAATGAAATTTTTGATCTTCTGGCCAAAGACAGTTATGGAAGAGTATTTGGCGTCAAACGTGATGTAGTCACAACCAGAGAAGGGAAGAGTGATGTGCCATTGCTGACTCACGAGTAAGTGCATGGCTTGTTCCTTTGTTCCAGATATGATCTGGTGTCAACACCGTGAAGAGCTGGCACCAAACTGCATTATAGGCACCAGATTGCTTCTAAACAATGAGTCCTTACCATATGCAAAAGAACAGCTCTGTTCCTGTTACCTCAGCCTATTAGATTGCAGTTGGCTGCAAATGTCAAGATACTTCTAGAAATAACTGTACAATTACTTTGAGTTATACTCCTGTGATAAGTGCTTTCCACTCAGAATACCTGAAGTTTGCTGCATATTTTGTTGTTGCTGGATCCATGGCATCTTGTCAGCTGTAGAAAAAGAAGGGATAATCTAGTCACAATGCACTTTCCATTCAGTCTTACTGAATTATAAAATTTACAGATTATAATAGAAATTTTTGTACTAGTTGCAAATTTTAAGCAGATGTAGGGTTTTAGCTCTCCATTTATGAGTTAAAAACAAAAAATATAATAAGATTTTAAGTGATCTTTTAATACAAATACCCATCTTAATAATTGCTTAATGTTCTGTTTTCATAACTGGAGGTGTTAAAGCTGGAATTGTTGTGTTGGCATTTGAACTGGTAGGTCTTGAAAATTGAGGTTCTTCAAACCAAAAGCTAAGAAGCAGCAAATCTTCTCACCATTCCCTTTTAAGATGTACCTTCCCAGCATCAGTGTATGCCAGGTTTGATCCTTATTTACACAACTTGACACTGTAGGGAGGAGTAGGGTATTTAAGGCTATGGCTATACTTACTTTAATGCCTTCTTTTACTTACTAAGCATTACAAAGACTTGTTCTAGTACTCCAGGGAATGATTCTTGGCATTATGTAAGAGTGGCATACAAAGCAAGTGTACAGTGCTTTCTTGTTATATATAGAAAACTTACCTTGGGTAATTAGATGTTAGAAATCATGTGTTCATAAAAGTTCATCCATTAACACTAGGGAATCTGTTTCAGATACTTCATTTTAGTAATGGCTGTGTTGTTTATCACAGACTGTCCTGAGTGGGAAGGGATCCACAAGATTATGCATAGAGTCCAATTCATGGCCCTGCACAGGACAACCCCAAGAATCACGTTCCAGTACCTGGCCACCCTCTGGGTGAAAAAGCTTTTCCTGATATCCAGTGTAAACCTCCCCTGATACAGCTTAGAGGCTGTTCCCCCAGGTCACCAGAGAGAAGAGATTGGTTCCTGCCCCTCTGCTTCCTCTCCCAAGGAAGTTGTAACTGCAGTGAGGTCTCCCCTCAGTCTCTTCCAGGCTGAATAAACCAAGTGACCTCAGCTTCTGCTCACGTGGCTTCCCCTCTAGGCCTTTTACCATTTTTGTGGCCTTTCTTCAGGTCTTACACTAATAGTATCAATATTAGCTAGGGAAAAAAAAAATTAATACAAGCGGCACCAGAGATGTGATGGTACCCAGTGGAATTAAACTGGACATCTCTCTGTGAGCACCCAGCATGAGAACAGATTCCAAAAGGGAGCCTGTGCATTATTGAAATGTCTAAAAGTGTCCTGCTCCTTGACTAAATAATGTTTGTGAAAAGGAACATGTTGCTCTATTGAAAGGTTTCAAAGAGCATTAGTATTTTCTGTGTTTCCAGGGAAATGTGATGTTTTTCATCACCTCTCTATAATAATTCTTGTCGTGGTCTAATCTCTACTTTTCCAAGGGGAATTAACAGTCAGATATGAAATGCATCCCATGCCAATTAAAATAAAATGCACCCTTGTTTGAAATAATTTTGTCCATAATTTTTGTTTGCAGACCAGTAGTTGGTTTATGTGGGTTTAATGCTATTCCCAGCAAGCCTTGGTAAAAATACAAGAATGTACTGGAGGATTGTGCAAACATACTTTTATTCTACCTAGTGATACACATGTATTGATTTGTGCTTTCTAGCAATTTATTTGCTCATAGAAAAGTGGGAGCCCAGAGAAATTGTCAAGTGGTTTTCTTCACTATGGGAGCTATAGAACTCCTTTCTTTCTATGAAATAATATGCACTGGAATATTCTTGGAAGGATTAACATTTGTATCTGGCATATGCCTGCTCTTTGGTCTTGAGGTTCAATACAATTTCCATAGAAGTTCTGCAAGCTTGATTGCACTCTGCATGCTCCATAAGAACATGGAATGTATGAAAAGTGACTGGTGCTTAAAGTGGTGAATCCTCTTATTCTTTCTGCCTGTATTGTACTGACTGGTGGGTTCTTCTCTGTCTCTATTCTTGTATTTCCCCAACTGTGACTCTACTCCAACTTTTAGTATCTAGTTAAGGCTCTACTGTCAAGGAATGAAAAACTGCTGAAAAGGCTGGGAGCAGAACTTAATCTGTATGTGCTGAATCCTTCTTGGAGGAGCTAATCTTTTTCCTTTGACTAGACAGGAAAGGAGCCACATGACTTAAAAAATGAAGACAGGTTCATGTAGTGTAGGCATGATGGGAGTTGAACTTTCCCTGTTTCATCAAAACCTCCAAGTAGTTTTTACTTATGGTACTTCAGTAACTAAGATGCTGGCCTGGAATAATTTTATTCCTGAAAAATGCCTGTTCCACTTCCCAAGGGAGCTTTGGATAGTTAGTGGGTGACCCATCTCTTTTCATAGCTTTTGGGGAAGGGAGAGGTGAGAAGCAGCCGGACTTGTGCCATAGAAACAAAAAAAAAAAAGAAGCTGCAATAAGGTTTCATTTGTCCTTCTAGTTAATAAAATGACTGCTCTGTTTATTTCTGTAAATTTTAATTTATGGCAAAGGAACCTGGCACCTTGAACTAAAACTCTTAAAAGCCACTTATCTCAATCAGTTAATACTAAATTCTAATGCAAATATAAATAAAAATATGGACCTGTATCTCACTTACAATGCAAGCAGTGAAAAAAGTCCAATTCATAAACAGGTTATATTAATAATTACACAGAAAGGTTAATAAGAAAAAACAAACCCAAACAAAGTAAGGGAACCATTGAATGAGGCCACCCAGCTGCCCGAAATCTAAAGTAAACAGCTGCTGCTTTGAATAAAAACACATCCTCATTTATGATAATATTTCATCTAGAATATATTGGCCTGCTGGGTCTCATTGGCTTCTCCATATATCCATTAAAGTAAAGTAATCCCTTTCCTACTAACATGTTCATCTTACTGAATCACAAAACTCTTTCTTCTTTTATAGCTCAATTGACTTTGGAGAACTGTCAGCATCAAATTTTTAACGTAACCACAACAGGACTTCTCTTTGTAGAATCTGGTCCTGGAACGTGTGGCACACAGAGCACGATGAAATCGTAGAGATTATACGAAAATATTATTTCTGTCAGTCCTGCTGAGGAGCTACTGTGCCAAGCTCACCACACTAGGCTGGGAATGTTGCTTGTCTTCAAAGGAAGCAGCAGCTTCCCAGCAGTAGGTGACCAGCACTAACAGCACACCCTGAGCCCTGTCTCCCTTGGCAAATGCAGGGATGGGGCAGCAGTTTGGAGCACTGACCTTTTGCCAGCTCCCAGCAGCAGTTTGCAAAAGCTGACAGCTTTTGGTGCTGCATCCCAGCCAAGGCTGCTTCCTTGTCAGGCCTTCCAGTGTTAGCTGACTGGCCACTGGAAGATGCAGTTCAAGACTTGGGAAGGCAGGATGTGTGCCTCCTTGGATGGGAGGCAATAGTCAGATCACCCCAGTATGAGGTTCTGACTAGGAGCTAGAGCCACTGGTTCTCTGCTGGCACCAGGTCAGACGAGCAGGAGACATCCCCAGTGGGTGCCCAGAGGCAGAGGTGTCACAGTGGAGGCCAGCATGTGTGGCTCAGGGTTGGTAGGGGAAGTCTGTAGGGATTGTTTACCTCATGCAGCCCTGGATACACAGGGAACTGCACTGAGGTGACTGCTTCTCCTAAGTGCTTGTAGATACGGTGTGGCCAAATGCTTTTCTGTTCTTCAGATGCCCTTGCTTTGTTTTTCAAGGAAATTGTTTTAGTTGAGTATAGTTTGTTTTCTTTTGTTCTTCTGTCTCTAAACTCTTCAAGTATGGCTCTTAGCACAAAATAAGTTTTTGCCCAGTGTGACTTTTACTGAAATCAGACAAATCTAAGTCATAAAGACCTTGCCTTTTATCACATGCTTTCTTTGGCTGACTGCAGTGTTGTGGAACCAAGCCTGTGCCCTGTCATGAGAGTTATTAATGGTTGTGCTGTTACAGAGCATTCAATGACCAGGCTATGATACGGAGTCATCATTTATAGCCCCACCTAAAAACAATTGCTTAGGTGTTCTGCCTTCAGTGATTATTGAAGAAGGCAACCCCGAAAGAAAACGGTAGGCACTCCTATCTCATTTGTTTTAAACATTGGAAACCTAGGGAAAATCATAGTGGTTTTTTACTTTACCTCACCAGTTAATTTCATTTTCTGTGTTTATTTCACTATGTGTTAGGTCTTTGCCCTTTGATTGATCATATTTGCAGTACTTCCTTTAATAGGAAAAGAAAACAGATTGTATGAGATAAATGGTCTATGGAAACTTATGTCTATCTATTCTGACATTGTGCTCATTGAACAGTGGAACTGAATTTTTTCCAGAGATTCTGGATTTAATTCCAAATGTGAAATATGCCTTTGAGAGGCACAGAGAAATTTTGGGGGTTTTGCCTAATTCTGGCTGGCAGGCCACTTCTGCAGCACTTTCAGGCTGCATCAGAGATCACAGCTTTTGTCTTGAATTTTCATCTTTATCCCACCTGAAAAAGTCTAAATACAGTTGTTTGTGCAGCTCAAAACTGAGAGTAGTATAAGGAGAAGAGCAGGGAAGTGGAAATGCTGACATGTCTCATTCAAGTTGTCAGCTTTCTTGTGTGATTTTTCCTGCAAGTAAATTAAATATCCTTTCTGTTTCTTTACTTCTTAGGACTGTTGAAAATGCATCTGAATTTTTGTATCTAGTCAACAAAGGCCTACAGCTGAGAGTCACGCACCCAACACTGGTGCATGCTCATTCCTCTCGTTCTCATCTGGTAGTGACATTGACCATAACCACAGTTGTCTTTGGAGATAACTTTGGTAAGTAGGATGTTACTAAAATACGTCTAGAGCCAGTTGTTTTTTAGAAAAACAGTCTGTGGACTGGGAGATTTTCATATTGCTTTTTCTTCCTTTTTCCAGTGTTTGATACATTCCCTCAGTTCTTTTGCATTTTTCTAACTTCTATGTGTCTCCTTAAATAACAGACCTTTTTCATGTTTGAATGCTACTTTCAGTTTCATAAAATCTTAGCGCTTTTGTCTTAACTTACAGAGTTGTTGAAGTTTTATTGCATGGGGCAACTAATGAATAAATGTTATCAGAAAGTCATAAGATAAGGTATAAGATAGTAAAGATCTCAATAAGATAGCTATTCAAGTAAAGTAGTTAAATCACTTAGAATTACCAATTACATGTCATACAAAGTTTGTTGTTAAGCTAACCATAAATTTTAGGGATCATCATATGCTTTTGGGTGAGAAAGAATTAAAATTTTTTACCCTCTGCTTTCAAAAATGTCTGTCAAATTCAGAATATTTTGGACTGTTAATAATAGGCCACTATATGAAAGGACAAAATACTTGTCTAATTTACTGTGGAAACATTGACATTTCTGCTTTTCTCTACCACACCAGTGGCACAAGATTTACCAGTTTGTTGATTGAGGAACAACTTCCTTTTGGGACTCTGGGGGGAACTTTGTTTTCTTTTGCTCATGCTACAATTTTAGGCTCTCTGCTTTCAGTGCTGTGGTCCATCTCCTTCATACTCTGCAACAACAATATGATTTTAGAAAGTGTAAAATATTTAACATTTTTTTTACCTTAGATTGCTATCAGAAATTAAACCAACAGTATCAGCAAAGCAGAACAAACAGTGCCCTCACTTACCTATGGGCCTTGCCAAAAGACACAGTTACTTCACAAGTTGCAGCTCCAGCATTCCTGATGTAAGCTTTAGCCAGCTCCAGATTCTGGTCAATTAGACTGATGGTACTTCTCTAAACTCAGGGTTTGCACCATTAGCACAGCAGCCATCTTGTCTAGTCCAGAATTCCCTTTGCCACTTCTAATTGCAGCCACCCCACTGTGCCCTGTTGCCTGGCAGCAAAGCTCCACAGAAATGTCTAATTGTTGTTGAATGCATACTCTGGCTTTTGGCTCACAGCACACGGATGAAGATGTGCACTGTAAGGGAACAGTGCAGCACCACAGCTGGGACCTCACTGCAGCAGTGTGTGACAGCACAGCCTGTCTTGTTCAAAAGGAAAGGATCCTGATTTAAAAGCCAGGATAATTATTATTTAATAATAATTAATTTATTATTAAATATCTCACCATCCAATATCTAAGTCACTAAATAAAACGTTCTAAAGTCTGTGATTAGTTCTGCACCTAAAGCCAGGGTTGAGAAGCCAGCACTTTTTCCAAGTTTGATTAAGGCAGCAGTTTGATCAGTATTATCTCTTGTTTGAGGAGAGCTGTTTCTTAATTTCCTTGTCTAAAACTGAAGAGGAGTGAGAACACCTGGTTTGATAGTGTATGGCCTGAAGCCATTTATTCTGTGTAAACCAACACAGCTGCTCTGCCTACACTGTGAAGGGCTGGCTCATGGTTTAGCAGCGGCCTATTTGGAGAAGTAGAGAGCTCAAGAGACAAGTCAGTCTGCTCCTTAGTCAAGTTTTGCAGTTGGAAACTTGCTAGTATTCCAACAAGAACTCTTTAAGCACCCAAGGAGGTCTGCTATCTCTATGACCTGTAGCAGAATATGTGCCTTTTATTCTTTCATGTCTTTCAGAGAGAGAAAGAAAGAGATAGATAAAAATGAAAACACTAAGAAAAAAACAAAACTGCTTTGAGAAATCCATTTTGCATATATTCCTGCTAAGCTAATGTGAAAGCAGCTTTCCCAGAGAATCTTTATCTTCCTTCCCAGCAAAGAGAGAAAGTGAGATGCTTCTGCTGAGCAAGAGGAAGGATATTAGTAGGTAATCAACCTGAACAAGTGATAATAATGCTATTGAGGCTAATAGCTCATCATGTGGAGGTCTTGCAGTGGGATGTGAGAGCTGAAGGAAGTCTAAGGGGAACAGCAGCAAAGGACAAAATAGAAGAGGCAGGATGGAGTTGTTTGGGTTTTTTTTGCCAGAGCACTGGCAGATGATGTTTCAAGTAGAACCAGTTTTCAGAGCCTACTGCTCCAAAACATCCAAAATTTCAGTCTAAGACTTTAAAAAAAGTCTCTTTAAAGTTCTTACCGGACTCCCATTTCTTGTTTTCCACATGGATATGTGAACAATGGGGATATTGGATACAACACAATCTACACCAAAACTTGTTACCAACTGGTACAATCAGTTTGATGAGTAAAACCTTAGATAAAATAGAAAAAGTAATTTAGCCCTCCTGTGGCATGGATTCTGACTTGTATATTGCTTCTGTTAGAATAGCCTGAAGCAGCAGACACTGTGCATCCATTTTTTTTTCCAATCTCAATTTTCAGTTACAATGAGAAGCTCTTGTTTTCTTCCATTAACCAGGTACTTTATGGGAAGAGGAACAAACCAGTCAGAGACTAAATAAAGAGGCTTCCTGCACTTTTCCACAAAAAATGAGAGACAATAAATCTACCTCTTCTTCCAGAGCCTCTTCTCCAGTGCAACTTGAAGCAACTGAGAAAATGAAGCAAGTCAAAACAAGACTGCAGCTGGTGGATCTGGCTGGGAGCGAGTGTGTCGGTGAGCAAAGGTGTCTATCCGTGGGCAGGGATCCCCGGGGATCTAGGTTACAATAGTTGCCTTAGTTCTTTATGGAGGGATACATGTTACCCTGCTCTCTCACAGGGGTGGTTTGAACCCACAGGTCCTGGCACAAACAAAATTTTGTGGGCTGACTGATCTGGTTTTACACTGGTGTAGTTTAACTCAAAGTATGACTGTATAAGCTCAGAATAAGCCCAGGATGGTTACCCATACATCGATATACTATTTGTTCAGACTGCTTTTATTAGGCCTGTTTTTCTACTCTGAAAATTAGCATGCCTTTGGTACAGAAATGTTTAAAGGGCATAATTTATTTAAATATTACAAATACATGTAATAATTGAAATCATCATGTGTGGATTTTTCTGCTTTATTATGGAAAAAGTCTTGGAGGAAATTAGTGTTGAAAAGATAATATTGTTTTCATTGTTTCTTCAAAGCATTTTCCTCCTTCCTCCTCTATGCACATAATAATTTCAAAAACTTGATTATTTCCTAAAGGACAAGCTTTCTTACCAAGAAAAATCATGCAGCCAAATATATCATTCCAGAAATAATGTTTTGAAAAGTGAACCAGTATTATGAAAGAGCCTTTTACTTTACTGCCAAGAATTCTTGCTGTTGCTCACTGTTATACTTTTGTTCTACAGAGAAACTTAATATAATACATTATTTTTTCATTTGCTTTAAATGCTAAAAACATGTAATTGAGCAACAGGGTGTGTGTTTGTTCTCTCAGTTAAACCAGGACAAACATTTCTTTGGTTTGGGGCTAGGCAGCCCAGATCCTCCAGTGAAGCTGGAAGAGCTGTGCTGACATCCGTGTCAGATGTGGCCCAGCACATGCAGCCATCCACTGTGCTGGTCGACATAACTCTGCTGAAGGTGAGGGCAGTGTTAACTTGTAATTGTTTTAAAATGTGGGCAAATCTAAGTGAGCAGCACTACCTCAGGCTTCTCACACACATCAGCACCTGGCCCTGTTGGCTCTACAGCCAGCCTGGGTCATTTGCAGCATTTACAAGCCAAGTGGTCTCTTTTTCACAAAGTATGTTTCACTTTGAAAACTCTGTTAAATGCTTTGTCAAAGTTCATCTAGCCAAATGTAGATAATCAGCAGTTTAAACATGTACCTCCTCCCCTATTTGCAGTTTTCTGCTTTAGGGGGATAGCTGTGATCCCAGGAGTCCACTTTTCCTTGATATACAAGAAGCCTGGGGATGGCTGTATACATAATGACCCCAGTAATGTTAGCCTGAGATTCATCCTATCTTGGATTGTTATCCACCCTTTAGCAAGATCTTCCAAACTGTTTTGCTCTGTCTCTCTCTGACAAGAGACTCTACCACTCCAACCTCATCCTCTCCCACAGTCACAGTTCTCCAGCCCTCCCTGCCAGGCTCCTGGGATTTTTGCTTTTACTGTACATTTTCATGTACAGTAAAATGTAAATTTTAAAATGTACAGTAAATGAAGGCCTCATTTGCCCTCCCAGTTTGGAAAATGCTGGCCTAAGGGAAAAACAAGATCTCTAGTGTTTCCCTGTACCTGTCTAGAGATGGGTGAGTAGGGAGTAGAGGAAGTTGTTGGCCCCATCTGATCATCCCACAGCCATCAGCTCTGCCTGACATGGATCATGTGCCCTGGGTATGGAGAAGTGACTGCAGGTACATCTGTACCTCATCCACTATCCTGAAGAAAGCTTGAATTTGAATAGAGTGATCCTAAATGCTAATAGCAAATTTCTCTTCCCCAAATGGAAGAGATAAGGACAGCAGAAATTAATTACTCATAACTGCAACCTCATCCATGCTGATCAAAGAGTTGAGCTTGTAACGCCTCTTTGAATTGGTGAAATGTGTTGGATAGACCAAACCTTTGCAGTGTTGCTCAGGGTCAGCATAGCTACATACAACCATGGTGGGTGGGTGGTAGAAGGGCATCCTTTTCCTTTATCCATTTCCTTACAGCAAATCATGCCATAAAGCACCACCTCATAGGCTTAGGTGAACACAAATACTTGACACTTGTGGCTGTAGTACAGTTTTGTTTCTGCAGCTTGTGTTATCAGTGCTTCTCCTCTTTTTCCTAAGGGATACAGACGGGGCAGCTAACTCTTATAAAGAATTATGGAACAAAACAGGCTTGTCTTTGGGGCCATTGTGGACTCCTGTTTTCAGAAGCAGTGTTGTTTTGCTGATCTTAAGGTGTTGCTACTTTCTTGGTTCCTTGTTCTTAATACATATGGAGCCAAAATTGAATTGTTCATCGGAGGAGATCAGCTTTAACATAAGATGCTTTGGACCAGCTGTAGACAATGAATCTTTTTTAACCTTTCCTCCACATTACAGTTTCGAAGCAGCTTTGCTTAGTGTTACCACTGCATTTTTCTACACTGTACCAGGAATGTCTGGAGTGACAGGGGCAGCACTGAGAGAGACCTCCTTTATTAACCGCAGCCTCTCTGCCCTGGCCGACGTTCTGGGAGCGATAGCAGAGCAGCGAGCTCATGTCCCATATCGGAACAGCAAACTTACACACCTGCTTCAGGACTCTGTAGGTGAGGGATTATTCTGACTCCTGTTTAACAATATAGATTTCGTCTCCTAATTTTCCCCCCACTTTGCTGTGTAAAACTAGAAGATGATCTTATACTCCTCGCTCGAATGTGGCCTCTATCGCAAAGACTGGCTCTGGAGTGTGTGGGTACACAGTGACAGTTCTGAACTCCTTCTGAATCTGGCTAAACCTTGCTGTTTCGAAAGCTCAGTTGAAGAACAACATCTCAGTAGGATCATGTAAAGGGTAAAAATTGCATTTCACTGGCGTTTCATGTCAGGTACAGTTTAAAAGTTAAACTTCAGTCTTTATTGCTACAGAGTATAATCACATGCTTGCACATTCCTTAACATTGTGCCCCATAGCAGCAAGGGAAAGGAGGAAGACAGGACATGGCACTGTGCTGCAACTTCTTTTTGTGTTTGGGTCACTTCCTTTTCTTTAGCTCCTCATCTACACAGAAGCAGTTTTAAAGCAAGTGTTATTCCTGCATATTATCATATTGTCAAGTTTGTGTCCATTTTTCTTTGGCCAGCAAATATTAGCCCTTATGCTTTTAATCTCCAGTTCAAGACATTGACAGTAAATGAGGTAACAATTCTTCAAAGTTTCTGAAATACTATGAATTTTTGCTTAAGCTTTGACTTTCACTTAGTACTGAAGTCCCTACTGTGAAAAGGGAAAGCCAAAAAGAGAAGTGTTGTATGGGTGCTGAGCTTGATTTTAACCCATTGTACGACTTCAGTGAAGTGTTGGAAATGGCAGTTTCCTCCTTTGTTTAATATTGTCTGTAAACTTCAAGTCTGTTTTGGTTTATGGTCACACAAGCCATTTTGCCATTACCCCAAATTTACAAATATTTGACAAAAATTAAGTGCCCAGACTCATAACATACATACTGATTAACTGGTGAAGCTAAAAGGGGAAAAAATCTACATTAAAAATTGTGAAATGCTTGGGAGCAAATATCATACTGTTAGATTATAGACTTCCCATGAAGGAGCTTCAACAGCCCTCTTCAGGAGCAGTCTTCTGCTTCATGAAAGCAATGGTAGCCTGTGCTCAATGTTGTGTAGATCAGTATGGTACCAGTGTATAACTTACCAGAAATAATGAGGTAAATAAATATGTTTTGTATTTTTCCTGCTTTTAGGAGGTGATGCTAAATTGTTGGTGATGCTGTGCATCTCTCCCGGCCAGAAGTACTTAACAGAATCAATGCAGTCTCTGGGATTTGGAACTCGTGCTCGGCAAGTTCAGAGAGGACAAGTCAAGAAAAAAAATTTCCCAGTGCCGAGTAAAGCAAAATAAAATTTAAGACTCTTGTGGATTAAAGTATCATTAATGAGTTCCTCAGACTGAAATATCCATTGTTGTCCTTAAGCCATTCTTTTAGATATCAACTGCCAGATAAAATAAACAATCCTCAATATGGCATTAGTGATCAGTAAACCTGCTAATGATGTTCTTGCTCCAAAGATAATAGCAAATATTCACAACAGCTACCAACCATGGTGGAATGGCAGAAAAATAAACTGGTGGGCTTTAAGATGTGGCTTTGGTGATGTGTTTCCTTAGTTCTACTTGCCCTAAGTCAACAGGGCCCTGATTTAGGGTGCATTCTGTTTTCTGAGTAGAAGTCAGGAGTCTAAATATCATTCCAGTTCTTCAAAACAGAAAGTGAAATACTTCCTCCCAGCTTTGATTAAAATGAGAGATGTCATTTTGGATTGCTCTCCTATCTAGCATGGATGGGGTCATTCCTGATGCACTAGCAACAGATAGGAGTGTAAAGGAACCCATCTGCTGTACTGAATGGGGTTTTGTTCTCTGGTTTTAGGTAGGAAATAATGGTGTTAGTGAGATGGAGAAAAATGAGTAAGGCTATATATCTGTTATCCCTCTGGAATGTAGCTTAGAAAGCAAATGAGGGATTACACAACTTTTTGAAAACACACTTAGGTTAAATGGTTGGAATGAGTCCCAGCTCTGCTGATTTCATTAAACCCACAGCTCTGCCTGTTTGGGGGGTATTTTTACTCCATGAATGCTGAGAGGCCCTGAACTGCAGATCCTAATGGGACCCAACTTGTACAACTGTTGTAGTAATGTAGCCTATTGCTTCACCTTTATTTCTGAAGCAAGTTAAACACATCACAACCTTGAAGCAGTGCCTGCAGATTAAAAAGGAGAACCACACCAATAAAACACCAAACAGCAGCTTGTGATATACAGTTTGTCACCTGCAAGAGGCTTTCACCCTTTTACACCAATGGAGAGACAATATCATGCAGGGTTTGTGGATGTAGTGACACTGGGAGAAGTTTCAAGGAAGTTTAAGCAATATTAGAGGTGAGAAGTAGCTCCAAGATGAGCAACTGGGTTCAAGCAAAACCTAATATGTTCTGTGCAGTAAATTATTGCTCAGCAGAGACCTCAAGATCCATTCCTAATTTTTTTCCACCAGCTATTACTCTGCCCCTAGACTGGGAGAGAGGTCATTGTTAGGTCACTGCAGGAAGGCTTAAATTGCAGTGGCCTGCCCCAAAAGCTGGAGTTTATAGTACTCCAAGTCACTTAACCTTCACAAGCACAAATATTTATCCAGAGATTATGTAGCATACTATTATTGGAATTTCACCCTTGAATATATAACAACTGCTGTGTTGCTTGCAGTGCTCTGGTGCTCAGAACATAAGTATCCAACCAGAGAGCTGTAATAACTCTTTCTTTCCTAAATAATGTCCTGAGGGTAAAAAATGCCCTAACTTTACCCGATTCCAGCCGTAACAGAGGGGTAGAAAAAAAATCTGGCCATGGGGACTTAGGAAGCTGAGTGGTCAGTAAAGCAATCTCAGGTGAGAAAGTGACAGCCTGGTAAATGAAATGCAGGAGCAGCTTCAAGCTCACCTTGGTCTCTGGACAGCTGAGGTGTCTGTAAAGCAGCCTGGATTACAGCTCAAAGAGAGGTTAAATAACAAGGGCTGATTCCACCAGCAGTTATAAGTAAGTTTCTCAAGTATTTTAAGGATTCGACTTTTCTAAGTGTTACACAGAAATGCAACTTGCCATGAGCTGTTGTTTCCGTTTTCTGAAAAACTGTCCTTCAAAACTTTGGGTTTATTTATAATCTGTGTTGTAGGAGAAAAGCAGCAACACTTATTATTGAAGCAGAGAAATGAACCTCTCAAATATGAGCAAATACCAAAAGGTTACATTTCTACATTAACATTAACTCTGCCGAACTGAGAGTATGCAGCATTCCCTATTCCTGTTTTCCTTGTCAGCACAGCATATCACTCACTGTTTGACCTGCACAACAGCATGTACAGGATATGCAGGGCAACAAGGTTAACATTTTGTTCTAACAACTTTCAGGTTTGGAATTTCCTGGGTTATAGAGATGTGATTGCTCAATCGCTGTGTCAGAAGGGAAAAAGGGTAAAAGTTGTAAGGGTGAAATGACTTTACTCCCACGTCTAAGCTGAATTGTCTTCTGTCCCAAGAGTCACTCAGGCCTGCGAAAGGGGGATATTCAGACATGAAACTGATGTCTTAGGGAGCAAGCAAAACAGCATGTGCAAGGCCCTATACTTCTTTGCTGTAATTTTTCAGTGTTTAAATCTTTCATGCTTTGAAATTATGTCTATTTTAGAAAAGCAGATGTGACAGATACTCACAGAGCTGAACTCAAGGTTTCCCTCACTGACTAAAGCCTATCCTGATAAACCAGTCCTCACTATCTTGGCACTGTAAAGCTAAAACACATATACCAACACTGGGAGAAAGAAACAAAAGTGTTATTTGAAAGCATTCTAAAATATTGCAATAGAAGGGCATAAGCACCAGACAAGAGGTGTTCTTAAGAGTGCCCATGAAGTCTATGTGCTTAAACAGCATTGCTCTCTGCTAGAGCAGGGGCACAAGCAAATGAGAGTATAAAGAACATAAATCAGGAGAAGATCCTTTCAGTGAAGTCCACAAGTGCATAATGCAGCATTCAGCTGGTGTGTTGGTGCACTGAGGACAGAGTGCTCTCAACCCTGCTTCAGACAAGTCACTGCCTCACTGTCTCAGAGTGCTGCTCATTATAGAGGGGTGCTCTTCCCTGTCCATGATCCACATGCCTTGGTGGCAGTCAACACATTAACCTTCCACTGCTGGGCTCTCATTGTCCTCCCTGGACCCTGACTTTCTCCTGTGACAGTTCAGTCAGTGCTCACCTATGTCACACCTCCCACTATCCTCTGGCTGGCCCTAGGAAATAGGCACACATCCACATAGTGCTTCAAGGCACCACAAACCCCAGCTGCCCATGGAACTGCCCTTCAGGAACTCCTCTTTAAATTATGCTGCTGCCTTCATCACTCTGCACAGAAGCCGAGCAAATAATTTCAGCAACAGTAGTCAGAAACCTCCAACTCTTCCTCAAGAGCCTGCCCACTACAGAAACCACAGCAAACACAAGAGAATTTGCTCTTGTGAATACTTTTGATACACAGCATCCTGGTTTAGTGTCCAGGTGACCGNGCCTGCCCACTACAGAAACCACAGTGTCCAGGTGACCAAGGAGGCAATGGTGTTGAAGCAGAACCAACACAGCACCTGCCTGGAAGGCCCAGGGTCTCACAGTCATGCAGATGTACCCCACAGCACCTTAAAAGTGGAAGCAGCTTCCACACTCCTAACCCATAGGCCAAGCACCCTCCCAGAAAGCAGAAACTTTGGATCCAGTTCCAAGACAAACATTTGAGCTTCTGTCTGTCCTAGCATGTGTGAATGCTCTGACTTGAAGGTCATTCAGCAGATCTGGAGATGGGGCAGGGAAAATGGACTCTGCAAGACCAATCCCCAAGGCCTAATAGCAGCAAGTGCTTGTCTAAGGTAATATACACAGATATGTGTGCACGTAGACCTACACAAAGTTAGCAGAAATCTAGACTTATCTATACAGATAAGTATATCTATATAGTATATCTATCTATCTAGACAATGACCTTCAAAGTACAAGCCCAAAATTTGGCCCAAAACTACAGTTTGGTGCCCACATTCCTCTGTGGTTTTATCATTACAGATGGAATTTATCAGCTGTGGTTGGTGGTTCGCCTTGCAGCCAAAGGAAAGGGATTAACAGGATAGATCCACTCTCACCAATACCTCTGCCTTTCAATCTAGCAAGGGAGTGCAGGCAAAGGGTTTAGAGCCCCAACTCTCAAGTTTGCCGCAGCCAGGGAAACTGATTGCTCAAGGACCTAATCTTGAAGAACATACAACGTCTGTGGAGGTGTTTCACTTATGTTTTTCAGCCTTGAACCCTACTGTGCCTGCCCAGCTCTCCAGTGTTGGCCCAACACGTGTCTTTCAGCCTTTGCAAATCTGTCCCCAGTTCCCTTGCAGCACCCAGCTTTCTGAACAGGGCAAGGCAGCATGAAATGAGGCAGAGCAGACCACATGGCACAGGAGCAGGTCCCTATCAGTTCTCTCTGAAGATGTTTTACTTGGCACCTGCAAGAAACATCTTTGTGCAGGGCAGTTTACCCTTTTATAGCTTCGAGTGCTGAAATCACACTGCAGTTCACAGCACTCTGCACCCCCTCCAGACAAGTCCTGAATCTTCCTCATCACCTAGGAACACTTATCAGCAGAGCCCAAGAAAGCACTGTGATCCACGATTGCTTAAGAGAGCTGCATATCATCACAGGATTAAAGTGAACCAGTAATTAAACCAACCAGTGCATTTTGCCCACCCTTAAACAAAACCTTGACCTATGCTGACGTTTGAAAATTATATATTTAATTTCCATGTGTGGCTTCATGACTTGGCAGCAGCCACACCACAAAGAGAGCCTGCTTTTAGCCAGGCTAGAAAAACCATAATCAGCATTGGAAAGTTCACAAAAATGTTTAATTTGTTATTAAATTGCTGATTCCATTTTATGAAGCACTTTTCCAAACCCTTGCAAAACGCTAGGAACAGGCAAAATGAAGCGGTTATTGGAAAAGGCTTTTGGCTCTTGCTATAAATAAGCAGTTGCAAGCTGATGGGCTTGCAAGAACCTTCCAGCCAGAAGAAGAAGCAGCAGCATCTGGTTATGGAGGAGCAAACCGGCCCAGAGTGCAGGGATGCCAAAAGTTCTGCAGCATTTCACAAAACCATCTTGGCATTTGAATAAGGACATTAACCATAGCCCCAGCCAGATCAAAATGCCACACATCATATAATGGAGGGCACAGGGGGATCTAATTGAAGGGCATGAGCAAGGGGAAACACTGCCTACAACTATTTTTGCCTTCTCTTACATCCGCTTTTATCAAGCCAGATTTTATCTTGCAATGCATCTTCCCCTTTTTATTTTTTTAAATTTAAAAAAATATCTAAGATTGATTTTGAGCCTTCTTGAATTCATCCAAGTATCTCATGAGATTAGCACATCTTATCCACAGACTTGCAGGCCTAAAGTTGCACCTCTGCTAATTTCCCTGAGGAACCTCAGTTAAGGAAAATTATCACCCACTTCTTCTCCCAGCTCCCCTGGCTTCAGATTTGCAAGTATCTCCTCCAACATGTATCCCTCCTCTTACTCTTTTTATGTTACATGAAATTGCTATCCTGGTTGGGATGAGTCAGTGCCCAGCAGTTCACTTAAAGGTAGCACCAGGAGTGGTTTTCCTTTTCATTTTCCTCTGGACTTTACTAATTACTTGTGTCCCTCTTCTACATAAAACAAGACAAAACAAATAAGAAAAAAAACCACCAAGAAAAAAAACCCACCACATTACTATAAAAAGTTTTGGAAGCCACACCAGAAGCTTTGAAGTTCCAGAAGACAGAAGATGATAGCTCCTCCCTCACTTGAGCTGTCTGGGTTTTTTGTAGCATGAGCCTCCTCCACCTCCTTCTGAGCATGCACATACACACAGAGGTTGTGCCCACTACATTTTCTAAGCTGTCGTTTTTGATTATATAAGCTCCAGAAAAAACACAGAATTCAATTAAAAATGGGAGCATTTTGCAGGGCAGCCAGTACACTAGTGAGTACTCCTTCTTTGGGCTTTAGTCCTGGGCCTCCAATAATTCCATCCTTTTGGCTGAGCAGAACCAATGTTCCTGTCACAATGTGCATTACACATGCTCTGACAAGTTTTGTTTGCATTTGAGATCCAGATGTCTCCAGTCCTTTTCTCCTGACCCATGGCTCATGCCCTCCCCAAGGTAGATGGCTCAGTGTGAGTGGATGCACGTAGTCATCTGTGGGCTACCTAGAAAGGAGGTAGATGAGAAGCCCATGCTGCTCTGGCGGGCTCTGCTGCCAAGGCTGAATCCATGGAAAATGGTTAGCAGGTTTACCATGCTGATGTTCAGTGTCTCCTAATGTAACCAAGCGTAGGCAGTCGGATCTGACAAGTTATTTCACAGTGTCTGACTTGTGGGAAGCACTTCCCAGCAGAGACACTTCAATATTGCAGTATCTAAACAGGGACACCTCATGGAGATGGCACAGGGCTCAGCCCAGAGAAACAGCAACCCGGGTGTTGGGTACGTGCCAGGCAAGGCAACAGCCACTGCCTGGGCTACCTCCAGTGAAGGCAAGGGGCCGTAAAGGGCACTGTACCTCTGGACAGCCCCCACTGATGGGAAGGGAACCCCCCAGCCTTATGGAGAGATGTTCCCAGTCCACTGCCCTCCCAGTCTCCATCCAGAAGAAAGGCCGACTTCTGCTTCCTTACCAGAATCTGATTTACTTGCTAGATTTGGCATAACACTTGCAACAGCGAGGGGTAGGATGTAACTGTGATGCCTGAACACAAGAAGTTGTACCTGCACATTCAGCAGCATCTGCTCTTTTGTTTGCCTGAGAAGAGAACAAGGAGAGAGGACTTCTGATAGATACATTGATGTAGGCACCACCTGGTTGTAAGCAACTCACAGCAGCCACCTTTAGGACATGGGATGCAAGCAATAGGCTTACAGTTTTTTTTACTTACAGCACAAATACGTCAATGTTAAACCCTTCTTAGGACCTTAGTCCCGTAAATCCAGACTCATCAAAATGTCACAACCTTTGCAGTCCCAGCTGCATGTCATGAGCTCAGCTCCTGTGGCATACAGACAAAAGGCAGGAGAGTTGGTGAATAACAAAAATGTTAAAATGTGCAGTTGTATGAGGACATGGAGCAGAAGACAATAATCCAGCTATTTGCACAGTCCCAGGAAGGGTCCTGAAGCCCTGGTAAAGAAACCTCCTCTGGCTAAGTTACAGAGCAGGGAAATGAAACACCTGGGGAAGCTGAGCACACAGGTACTGCTCCTGATCCTCACGTCACCAGGACTGCCCCCAGCCTGGTTGTGGAGCTTGTACGAGCTTACAAGTAGCTACAGGGATTACCTCGGGCTGTATTCAGGCCATCAGAGCAGCTGCTCTCTCTCTCTCATATTTCTCCATCCACCTCCTCTTACTGGAGGGGAGTACCCATGCTCACTCCTGCTGTGTCTCTCCTGAAGTGAGCCCTGCATGTCCATGGGATGGTGAGGTGGTCCTGCTGCAGAACATCCCTGCCAAGCCAGGATAGAGGCAGAGCCACCAAGGACACCTCTGCCTGTTTGCAGGCAAGTCTGGTGCTGCACAAGGCAGGACCAACTGCTTTTGGCCAGGACACCTTTTTGGAGACACCAGCCAAGCACTGAGGATCCCAACACCCCCAAATGCTCTGGAGGAACCAGAGAGGGTTACACACCCCAAGGCCAGGTATGGACAGCACACAGGAGTCCTGCAGCCAGCTGTGCTCTGGGCCACACGCAATGTCACAGTTACAGGGTGGTGTGGTGATGGGAAGCTTGAAGGCAAGGACACACCTCACCACAGACACAAGAAAACAAAAGTATCCAGGCTCAGAAAAGGCCAGGGACTTTTGGACACCATCTACTTCCCAAAAGGAGTGGACAGGGAAAAAGAGAAAAGGGCAGAGACTCCTGAGCAAGCTCTAATAAAGTAATGGCAGGCACAAGATACTGGAGATGTCGTGACACTGACTCATACAAATTCTGACTCACTGAAGTCCTGAAAACAACCCTGGCAGATCAGATTTCATTGACACTTTCCACCAGGCAGCTGAGGTCCCATCCTCATTGCTGAGATTTTGCCAGATCCTGGCCAGAGTCTCAGCTTAGGCACCTGCTTTTGATAGAACAGGTCTGAGAATCCCCTGGAGAAATCCCTTGCTCTCTCTCTCCCACTCTCACCAAGTGGCACTGCCACCAGGTCAGTCCCTGCAGGTGTCCCACAGCTACATCCTGCTGTCCCCTTCACCTAGCTGCTCATGCTGCCAGGCATTTGTGGCCCACAGCTGGGCAGCAGCTCTAGAGACCAGGACTGCAGAGCTGTTCTCCCAAGAGAATCCCAAGCTCCAGGCAAGATGAGAGCCACAGATGTGATAAAATAAGGGCAACTGGGGGGTAAAATAGATCCTGGCCTAATGATGCAGTGAGCACAGAAGACTTATCGAGGTCCTGCCAAGTTACTGCTGCCCTCACCTATGCCAGTGCTGCCCATAGTCCTTGCAAGTTATTCCTTACACCAGCACATCCCAGGGAAGAGTCAGCAGTTTCACCAATAGGACACACCAGACAGGAAGAAGGTAGAAGCATCTGATATGGCTCTTTAGAGTGAGCAACACTTGGAAAAGACTAGGAAGCAAGCAAGCCTTGCTCCATCACTCTGATGCCTTGAGGTAGCCACCTAGAGATAGAGACTAGACAAAAGTAAGAGACTAAGAGTAGGTATTTATTTGAAGGGCCTTCAAAGGTACACCCTGGGCAGTCAAAAGGCTACACCCAAGATGGATCCTGGGTCATGAGTTCTTCACAGTTTTATAAGTTTTGTCCATTTGCATATCATATATGCATTTGCATATAATTCTCCAATTATAACTTCAGTTAATGATGTAATTACCCCAATTTTCCCCCCCTTTAGAGGCTTTAGTTTACACATTTTGGGGCCTGGTGTCCTTGAAGAGCAAACCTGGAGAGGTTTGTTATGTCTAACCAGTATGAGAGAACAGTAGTTAACAGACCACGAAAACTTCAGAGTTACCCATTAAGTAGTACAGGATTTGAAAAATATAAAATTTAAAACCTAGGGCATCAACCCCAGCAAGGCCTTCCTTACTTCTCTCCTGAGCAGCTCATCCACAGGACCACATTGGAACATTCTGGTCACTTCTCCCAGGGCTTCTCCTGAGACCTTCTCTCTTACTTGGCTCTTTGTCTCTAAAGACAGCTGATTTCCTGTGTGCCTTGCTTGCCTTCCTCTGGAGCATACTCCTCCTGAACCTGCTACCAGCTGCAACAAGTTAAAACATCTGAGCCACTAGGAACCCTTTGTGATTCCTGCTGTCAGGCAGAAGAAGGTGGCTTAGGGACACCAGAAACTACTTCATGCTCCTCCACACGTGGGATGTCACCACTTCACCATCCCTGCTCTCACTGTGCCTTGTGGGGCTCTCTGTTTTAACCATTCATCCTGAAACGGGAAGAAACTGTACTTGGAGTTTTGTGGGCACCTGCCTGGAGTCAGAGAGGCAGCTCTGAGCTCAGGACAGCCTCAATGAAGCAGAGCCAGAGTGGCGGCAGTTGCAGTCTGGGGCAGCAGCTTTTACAAGTCTTTAAAGTTTGTCAGCCTTAAAGGTACTTGTGCTGTCCAAAAGCTCAGCTGATGCTCTTGGGAAAGAAGTCTGTAAGTGCTCCTATCCACCTGTTTCTCCTGAAAACAGGAAAAAGTCTGCTTTATGGCTATGGAGCTCTCCCTAATTTTGCCTAAGCTGCCCTATGTTTTTCAATAGTAATGACGAAAAGTTTAGAGCTCAAATGGATTTGTGCTGAAGCAGATTGGAAAGCAATGGTTTGGGCCCTCTTTGTTATTTGCAGAGCACGTTAAGCAAAATCATACACAGCTGCTCCCACAGCAAACCCTGCTGCTCATCCTGCTGCAGGATGTGGCTAGCTAAGCACCAGTACTGCCAGCCAGGCTGGGCTGGGACTGGCCGGGGCTCACCCACTCCAGGGGATCTGTCCACTCTCCCAGCCTCAAGGCACTGTGTAAGTGCAGGCTTGGATCTAGATGTTCCAAAACACACCTGTACTTGAGGCTCTCTATTGCCCTTCTGGCATGGGTCCCTTGAGTACTCCTATGGCCAAATTTTCCCTTCAGCCAGGTGTGCTGGGAAACATTCCTTGTTCTCCTTACAAGCTGCAAGCCTTATGCAAAAGCATGATTCAGGGAGCTAAGCTTCCAAAGAAAACCTAGAGCACTGCAACACCTGCACAAACGGGCGGACAAAGTGGGCAATACCAGCACTGTCCCCTGCCCCCTGGTGCCTCACCAGCCTTAATGCACCCAGTCTGGTGACTGGCATGTCCTTCCTGACCATCCCAAGGATGGGATGGAGCTCCCAAAAATGCATCACACAACCCATTATCACTTTAACATAGGAATTATGGGAGCCCTCTCTTCATGTCTGACTAAAAAGACGGTAGGCAGAAAGTTTGCATTAGCTGCAGAAAGACCATATGGGCAGAAAACCCTCCCTGATAGCAGCAGTGGTGCACTGTGTGTGCCAGAGGAGAGGAGGGGGACACTGCTGATGGCACTGGTCCTGCAAACACAGAGGGTTTAAGGATCCACTTCAGGGTACGATACAGATAAAATCCAGGCTGGCTTCTTGTGCCTCCTCCATACACGTAGAGAGACATTTAACCCTAGAGATAGGAGTGCAGCTCATAAGCCAGACAGGAAAGATTTCAATACCACTGCCAGGAACAACAATAAGCTGCATCACAGACCTTATTTCCTGCAGTGGGTACCTCAGAACAGGGCAAAAAGCCTCCTCCCTCTCATCCCTGGAAGTTATGCATAGAGAAGGGAAAAACACCTGGCTTCCTACCGTGGAAGTTCTTGCTCAGGAATCTCCATCCCAATAGCCAGAGCTCTTCTGAAGGCATTGGAGTGTGAGAGGGTGCTGAGGGGAAGGTAACCCCAAAGCCTGCAAGCAGCAGAAGAGCAGGGAAGGGCTGCCTTGATGCAACTCTTCCAGTCTGAAAGCCCTTGATTTGACAGAGACCCATAGTCAAGGCTTTCTTTTTTACAAGGGTAGAGAACATGGATGTGGGAATTGGTCTCCATTGCCACGACTGTCAAACAGCTCAGGCTGTTTATCATCTGGTTGTAGCAAAGGGGCCAAGTGGCTAATGCAAAATAGTTTTTCCTACATTGAATGCTTTGCTGTTACTAAAGTTGTATTTTCCACGTGGTGGCTTGAGACTTAAGGCTGCTAGCATATGCCATGCCCAACTATCTTATTGCATTTTGAGAACAGCATCAACTGGAGAAAGAAAAACAAAGATTTGTATAAACGTATTTATGAGATTTAAAATAAAAATGTGATGTTTATATTTCCAGGAATAAAAACAAAGCAGAACTTTAAAATACCACAGCTATGCTCTTCAATAGCCCATATTCGGCTGCCCCTGCAGTCTGCCAGAAAAGATAAATATGATTTTTGATCATTACATCTCTGCAGTAGAACAACAGACTTCCCATGCAAGGCTTGCTATCTGGATCTTATTCTACCAACTACAATCTCCTCCTTGCAGAGTCAGACTCAGGGTTCAGGACAGATACAGCCAATACCTGGCTCTCTGGCAGCATGAAAATGCAGCATGGCCATGGGATGGAGTGTGCCCCCCACAAAATGAGCTTCAGGGCCAGCAAAGGAGGGATGGGAACTACTTTGAGCTGGGTTTACTTTATAAAATGCTGTTTGGATGAGAGAAGTGAAACAAGATCCTTTCTGTACATTTCTCCATCATCTCATTGCTTCCTCCATGCCATCCCTGCTGACCAAAGGCATTCTTGCTGACACCAGACTCACCCTCTCTTGTGCTCCCCTCCTGCTGAAGCCCCGCACCAGTCAGGGCTAGCACAGAGTAGGCCATGCCAGGAGGGTGCTGTACAAGAGGCACCCCATACCTGTGCACTGTCTCTCCAAGCCGTGGGCTCAGCCACTGTGCCAGCTGCCCCTACTTCAACTTGGGCTGAAGGCAAGGGCAGAAGGGCCCAGCTGTGAACAGACAGCAGCCCAGCATTAATATTCAGCTACACAAGAGGGTCACGGAGGTGGAGTTGGATGGTGGGCAAGTGATTACAACGGCACTCAGATATCATTAAAAATTCAGTATGGAATTAAAAATTCAGTACATCTGGTTTCCTGGGTGCACCTAGGGGAAATACCCAGTGGTGCTGCCCTGATGCTGCATAGGTCCTGCAGAATGGAAGCTCGCTCCAAAGACGAAGCAGCTCAGCACAGACAAAAGCTGCTTCACTTTGGTACTTGGGGCTCCCCTACACCCAGTCTGTCTCCAGCCACGGCTTGTGTGTGAAGGCAGCTGCAGGCACCGGCTCAGCACACACGTACAGCCCTGCTGTCCCAGCTACATAATCTCAGTGTGCAGCTGCCCGGGCCCCTGGGACTTCTCATCCCGTCGAACGGATCTGCCTTTCTTAAACCAACTTGTCGGAGGGGGGAGGGTTCTGAACTTTTGTCAGCGTTTCATGGCTCAATCATCCCGTGCCAAGGATGGCCAGAGGCTAAGGGGCATCAGCTTTCTCCCCAGTGCAGTTTAGGTACACATCCCTCCTTGCAGAACCCCCTTGGACCGCCGAGACCTGTAACCACTCCATACGCTTCTTGTGCGGGATTCAGCGAAGACGCGACGACCACCGATGGCTGTGGGCTCTGCTCAGTCAAGTACCGATCACCCCGGGCTGCCCCGTCCCAGGGGCGACGGTCAGTCTGGACCTCGCAGGATGCTGACAGAAGCGGCCCGATGTGAATCGACACCACTTGGCCACCCGGCCTCGGCCCCGGCCCCGGCCCCGGCCCGGCGGCACTCGGGCCGCGCCCTCGCTGTCCCAGCTCATCTCGGTGCCCCATCGCATCCCGCTGCCGCCACGGGCCGGGGAGAACCCCTTCCTCCTCCCCTCACCCCGCTGGTGGGTGTCCAGGAGAGGCATGAAGGCAGAAGCCAGGCCTTGGGCACCACGAGCCCGGGAAGACACTCCAAGAAGGGGAAGGCGTCATAGCAGAGGCTCCGAGGTATAGGCAGAGGAGACAAGGGTAGGTAGGGACGAAGGAGAGCTGCTACAAAAAGCCTGGGAAAAGTAACCAGGAAACACCTGACCCAGACAGAGGAACCACCTTGCTGGTGGGCAAGGAGCTACAGCTTTCCCCGAGAGGCTTTAGGACCAGCGTTCAGGCTCTTAAAACACTGTATCAGCCTTCAGTGTCTCAGACTTTGCTGCCAAGAAATCCATTGAAGAACTGTTCTCACTTCACCCAAAATACCTGGGTTGTTTTACCCATCAGCTTTAGCACACACCTTCAGGTCTTACTTCCACGCAGTTCCCAGACCTAGCACACCTCAAAACAGATGTAGTGTAGTAATCACTTTGTCCCCATCTCACACTGCAGCACTTGACTGAACCCTCACAGGATTTGCTGGTACCACGAGAAGCCCCATCTTCTCAGACAGACTCATTCTGTATATGTTTTGGTCAGCAGCAGTCCACCCTAGAGGGAAAGAAAGTGCTAGTACTTGCCAAGCAAAGAAACAAAGAGAAGTGATGAAATCCTTCAAATTTGGGTAACTTAATATTGATCTGTTATTTAGTTTTACCTCCTTACAAAGCTCCACGTGTAATTAAACCACTCTCTTCCAGCATCCCCAAACCAAAGTTCAAGGAATTTCTGAAGTCCTTGAAAATTTATATACTGGAAATATAGTAGGTACTGGACAAAAATATTAGGTACAAAAAAGGAAATCGTAAGAATAGAGGCAACACTACGAGAGCGAAGTACCTAAAGAGTAAATTTCTTCCGGAGAAAAGGAAAAAAACATTTACAAGACACTCCCAGTAAGTAAGCTTCTTCAAGAAGAGATCCAAATAGTCATACTGTGGCACTACTTCACAGATTTATGACCCAAGAAAAGAAAACTTTCCTTTATCCATGCCAGACTCCAGGTCAGCAGGTTAGGCAACTTTGGCAGGGTGCTCTTCAGCAGCATTTTACATCACATGGTGGCTGTCCTTGGACACAGTCCCTGGGAGGATGCTGACAGGATCTCTCTACACTCTTGGGAGTTTACACGCTTGGTTTTCTTGACTAACCACCACGAGCAGCTTAACTTGTCTCCTCAGTCAGATTCAGCCCCCTTTAGTGTCCTGCTGACTCCAACCTGCTCAGCTGTGTTCTCAATACCTGACAAAGGCCCCTTTGGTATTGTGCTACTGAGAATGGCAATGAGGAACAGGAGTTGTACCAGTGACTACAGTGCCTCTGGGTTTGTCATCACAAGCTGAGCCCACATGGATTACAGTCTGGCAGCAAATTAATTTCTATAACCCACCTCAAATGGAAGACAGCACTGGACACACTCCTCCTCAGACATAAAAAAATTTACTACACAATTAACTTTTACTATCCATACTTTATTGCAGGTGTACATATAATTATTTATATTGTATTTTAAACAAGAAATTCCTTTCATGGAAAGGAGAAACTTTTACCATTAAAATAGAGTGATTATAACATGAGTATTTTACAAATATGTACAAATATTGGCATCTAGTTTCTAACATCAGCTGATAAATGCTTACACACTAACATCTACCAGACTATCAAACCCAAAAATAAGAGACCTTCTAAATTCAAACAAAAATAAATCTATTACTAGCAGAAAAAGGTGGTTTTGTTTTTAATATGAATACAAAAGTTGCATAATAGATATTCACAGTGCTCGTAAGATATTGATTCATTCTCAGTCTACACACAAAAGTGTCTGGTCTCCCCTTCATATGCATATGTCACTTACAGTACTGGAGGGAGCTACAGAGACCACTGAGAGAAGATGGTCAGACCTGTAGAGTTTGCCTTCCCTACCAGCCACAAATAAATACAAGAATCCCCCAGGTATGTACAAGGCAGTGGATGCTCGTGCAAGAGTTGGTTACACTGTTTTCAGGCATTGGTGTATTTTGTAACCAGCGGCAGCAGCATTACAGCGCTTCACCAAATCCTTTGGACACCTGGTAACTGCAAAACCAGAACAGCGAGCTGCCTGCTGGCAATAAACACTTCTGTGACGTGGTGGGGCTGAAGCAGATATGGATGTGATTGTCTTTGAGAGAAGTGTGCGCATGGTGCACACTTATTTTATGACACTTTCCCAAACAACCATACCCACTGAATTTTGACCTTTTTTCCTGTTAACATCCATTCCCAGATGTTACCCACAAGTAACTGTACATCTGCATGGGTGGGAGAGCAACAGGTTAGCAGGGCCCTCACTCCAGATCTCCCCCTCACCTTTTTCATGGACAGGCAATGCTGCAGTAAGAGCCACCTCTCCAGCTCCGTGGTGGCTGCAAGAGCAAGGCTCCTGCATTGCTGCAAGGATGCTCCCTGCAGTACAGCCACTGGCCTCCTGGATCCTGGCCATGCCCATCTACCGTGGCTTACAGTCAAAACAGGACCCAAGTAACAGAGAGTGACTGACAGTGGGAGGCTTGACTGGACTGTTCAAGAGCAGCCAGCCAGATTTCCTTTACCCATTTAGATCCATTTAGGAGAATTTATTTTGGATGCAGTAAACACACCTCAAGTACTTTGCAAAGGCATTTTGGCTTTGTTTGAAAGAAAGGAAAAGAGGCTACAGTGAACACACAGCTCCTAATTGTTCATTACAAAAAGAAAGAACAGCATGATCAAAGAGGGCACAGACAATTAAGTCGTGGCAACAGTGAGCCTGTGCCCATCATTCATTCCTCAAACACACAGCTTGGGTTTGGTGCTGGATTCATCTCAGAGGATGGAGAGCTGCTGGTCCTACTTCAGTAAATGCAGATGCACCTGCACGGCCTGTCTCTACATCACACTCACACAGAAGTAGCAAGATGATGGACTCCATGGATTTGCTTCTTTAATGACTTATGGAATGGAATTTACCTGACCTTGCAAGCCCATCATCAAAACAGCAGCTCAAACCTTCCTTCTCATGGTCTGGCTTCCTTCCTTTCTTGATTTAGGCTATCTTCAGCTTTTGATGACCAACACTGCACAACACACACTTCTCCAACCAGCAACATAGTATTCCTCTGCTTCTAGAATTTGCCAAAACACACCTAGAAGGCTGTCAAAAACTGGGCACAAAGCTGGGCCTTCAAGTACAAGCTTCCCAGTGCTGGGAATTGATGAGGGGAGGAAATCAAACGTATATTTATTTGCATGTAACAAGATAGAAGGATGTTTTCCACACCAAATGCTTGAATAAAAGAGCATAATTATGATTATTTCCCTAGTGAGAGCCAGCTCAGCCCACTCCACCACTCTCAAGATCACCAAACAAGTACCCTTGGTCTGGCACCCAAACACCCTACATCAGCCCTGGAGCAGCACACACATGTATTTGCATGACCTATCCATGACTAAGTAGGACACAGTCACTCTGTCTGTCCTTTCAAAGTGACTTTCTCCAGTCCTTACTTGCCTCTCAAGCAGAGGAAAAAAAAAAATCTAAGGAACAGATTTATTAAAAACAAAGAAAAGAACAACATTAAAGTATGAATCAAAGCAAGGGGTGATCATGCCTGGACAAATTCTCCAGTCACACTCCTTTCTTCAAAAGCCAGTTGATTAATGCTCTTGCCCTCTGTACTCTCAGAAGCAGCCAAGTAATTTGCTTTATCTCCTCCCTGTCTCCTTAAAGATATAATGCCAATCTGCATCACAGCAGTAGTAGACAGTTGACAGACAGTTCCATTTGTTGCAATAAAGAAAATAAAAAGACCACACATTGTATTTGGCTGGATGCTTACAACAAAATAACAATAACAAAATAAGAAGAAACACCTGGCAGAGCAGGTCTTGTTCCCAGTGCAGCAAATAAGCAACGTGTGTTCATTACAACTGAAACAGGCCAGACACTTCCATGCACAGCCCTCCAAATGTGCTCAGAGTATATCCTGGCCTGACAGCTGTGGGCAGTGCTGCAGCATCACAGACTGAAGACAACCAGACAATCTGTACACTAGCATTAAGAGACATGGACCACAAGAGAAAAGCAGGAACATGACACAGACTTTAAATTTCTTTCTGATCAATCCATTTAGACAGTTTACTAGCTCAGCGTCAGTTTTGGTCCACCTTTTTTTGGTTTTTATGTTGGTTGTGTCACTGCCAAGGGTGCAGGCCACTTCCATTTTCTGCTCAGACAGACACTTCCAATGCCAGTCTTAAGTGCTACACTCCAGCTGATTTGCCCTGTAGCCAGGTCTGCAGAAGTGATGCCACTTACTGATACGGAGCATAATAACAAAGCCACTCACCACCTCCTGCAAGAACCAGAGTGACATCACATGTGTTAATGAGGTATATATTTCCATGATGAGCTGTTTCCTGGTATGGAAGAGCTCCAATCTCATTACACCACAAACTCCTCTGGGACCTGGTCCTCTCCCAGAAGATCCAAGGAGAGGCAGTTCATGGATCGCTTCCCGTAAAGGGCAGACTTGGTTTTGCAGTCTGCTGTGGAATACACGCAGCCGTAGATAGACAGCTTATCCTCGAGGCTGCAGCCGAAGGTGTAGCTGTGGGACGTGTCTGAAGACAGCGTGGCACTTAGCGACGGGTGCCGGCGCTTGTACAGGCGGATGTCATCCAAACTCTGGCTGTGCTGGTCCGTGCAGCTCCTGCTTTTGGGCGGTCTGACCTGCCAGTTCAGCAAGACACACACGAATAAAAACAATGAGCTCGGGTACAGCCTAAGGATGCTGGCTCTGCCATGCTAAAAGTTTCCCAAAATTGTTCTTCTGCTCTTTCAAAAAAGCCCCACCAGCCTTCTGAAGGATGTTGGCTTAAAGAAGGAGCTGTGCACAATTCAGAAATTACAAGTGCATTACGCTGTCCTGCACGTTGAACCAGATCCTGATCTGTCTGCACTGTGTCCTCTGTGTCCAGTACAATGGATGAAACACTTGACAGATACTGACACCTGAATGACCTCACACTTCTTGGCAGATCCACGCAGTTGTCCTCAAATGGACAATGTGCACTTAAAAAAAAAGCTACCCCAAGTGCTTGAACACACTGAGTTAAGTCTAATGAGCTGAAAGGAAGGTTCAGAAGGCAACCATGCAAACTAATGGGTTACAGTGTCCAGTAATTGCAACAAACAGTTTCATCTACATAACATTGTTCCATAAAAAGCAGCAACAAATCAGCAGTAATTCCCAGAGGCACCATCTTGCTACACAAGCCTCTGTGAAGGAATTATTGACCATTTGAGAGTACTTCCAGATTCACCACTTGTATTTTTTTTTTCTCTGCCTCTTTAATAATCACCTCTTAAATGCTAATATTAAGGCTAATTTCAGGAATATCATATTGAAACCGAGACATTTCTGTTGGCACCACAGAAAACTTCCTCCCAGTATCACTTTTCTCACTGCCATGGGAGGGGAATTAAAAAACTACCCTGAGCAAATCCTGTGCTGGCTCAGCTGTACTCCCAGAAATAGGAATATGCTGCACTGTCTGGTCAACGCTAAGGAAACCTTGCAGCATTTAGTTACACGGCCTTGTAAGGAAGGTTTTGCTAGTTTTCTAAGGAGGCAGCAAGTACGTGGCGCACTAAAGTGACAGCCAGGTCTTTGCAATCATACAGACAGCCCTGTGTTGAGCAGAACCATTTTTATAAAACAGATACCTCATAATCATTTCACAGCATAAGCATGACAACAGCAGTAACTTTAAAAACATTACAGCTTTAAGCAAGATGCCCACATCCAGCCATGAGCTCTAAAGTCTTCCACTCAAATAGAGGAATAAATTCATTATGATTTGTACTGTATGGTCTTTAGCTTTAGAAAAAAACCCCAAGATTTTATTCAAATCTCCTTATTTGCTGAATAAATGAAAGTTTCTTATAATTTTTGACTGGGTCCAGAAAGAAACATGAAAAATTTGAAAAAAAATCCTAAGAAGTGATTGAAGTTTTTATTAAGAGTTTTAGAATTCTCTCAGCGGGTAAGGCCAATTTGAGTTAAGAGAGGGAAGAAAGGGTAGAGATGCTTTTTTTGTGGTTTTTGCTTTGTTTGGTTGTTTTTTTTCAAAAAACCACAACATTTCTACCCCAGTGGGTACAGCTATACTTTGAAAAGAGGTCTTTAAAAAGACATTTTAATAAGCTTCTTCCAAATATAACTTCTTCTATGACGTACTTTACCATATATAGTTTCCCTTTCTCAAGTGTTTGATGAAAAGAAAACCTCAACAACAAAGACTTCAGTACACAGTGTATAATCACACAAATGATACAACAGCTAGAGCATGAGCATTTGGTTTTGCTCTGATGTAAGCTACTTCTAGCTTCAGGAGCAGGAAGACGATCAAGTTTGTAATTCACATCCAAACTGCATAGATGTCTTTGCTCTGTATTGCATAGAAAATCTGGAAGTGGTTGATTTTCCATGTCCCATCCAAAAGACTAAGGAAGAAAATAACTTGCTTGCAAGATCTCCCTGCTGATTGTTCCAAACTTTTCTATACTAATCTGAACCCAAACGCTACTCTTATCCTATTCCTGAGAGCAGCTGCTGGCCAGAAGCTGGTTTTGATTACACCATGTGAAAATCAGTCAAATCCAAACTAATTGAGGTGTCCTGATTTACAGCTGTCTCCATTACACTAGACCTTGGTTCAATGTCCACACAGACCCTCCTGCTGAGCAACCTCTCCCTTACCTGGTGAAGGGATTCCACACTTTGGCCTCTCATTTTGATTAGTGTGACTTGCACCACAGACAGAGATTCCTGATTTATAGCTGCAAAGGAGAAGCAGGAAGTAAAAAGCATTGCAAGTTTAAGGTTTTGTGGGCTGTGGAAAAGGGAAGTTGTTCTCACAGGCCACATTCAAACAGTGCTATCCTCTATAGATAAATATACATCATTAAGCACCCTCAGTGCCCCACAAGTTTTGCTCACGAGTACTCATTTTCGGCCCTAAAGATCAATGTTTGAAAACTTGCAAGAAAACAGTTTCTTGCCAACTTGTCCCATTTTCACCCTTCTTGCTTTGTTATAAAGGCTGTATGTATTAAGGCCAGCTTCTGCATAACCCTGTTGTCTACCATTCCCTGTATTACAAGCCACAAAACTTCACCTAAGAATTCCTGTGACCATCCCATTATACTGTGGTTGAACCCCTTGGCTGTTTTGTGGCATACAAGACTTTAAAGCATATTCCTTCCCTACAAAAAGGTTTACCTCTGTTATCCTTTTGTCATTAACTGCATATAAGCTTGGCACATCTAGAGGAGGGAGACTTTGAGGAGCACAGAGGAGAGCAGCACTGTACAATGCAGAATGCTGGCCTTTAAACTCTAGATCAGCTGCCTGCAAATCTTGTTGCAGTAAGGCAGTGGATAGCATTGGCAGCTGTTTGGAAGGAGATAACAGTTTTCTTAGATCCCTCAGATTATGCCTGTTGCTAGAGCTTTAAAGAATAGCATTGAGCAGCAGCAGAAAGCCATCTCACCTTGGCAGCTAGCAGCATCTAGAGGCAGGGATTCAACAGATTCTCCCACAGTGGCCTCCTCTAACTGGTCTCCCTCTAAAGGTTCATCTACAGGCATCTCCTCTGGCTCATCTACTGCCAGCTCAAGCTCTAGGAAGAGAGCAGCAGGAGAATGGTTAGCATTACAGTTGTGCTCCAAGCTGCTGTACAGTCTCCTACTCCCTGTTCTCCTGCAGAAGACAAAAGTGGGCTTAGAAGTTGCTCCACCTGTCCAAATTCTTTACCATCGTCCTGAGTGTCATCTTCGGCCTGCCCTTTGCTGCCGCTGTCAATGCCAGAGCTACCGTAGCTGATGGTTGAGCTGCAGGATTTCTCTTTCCTATGCACTCGGTCAATGCTGAAGGGCTCGTCCACCGACATTTCCACGGACACGCGGTGCCTGGAGTCAGCCTCGATGCCCGAGGTGTGGGAGCTGCCGTGGCTCCCCGTGGACTGGCGCGAGAGGCGGTTATCCCTGCGGCTGCCGCCACTGCTCCCGCTGCCACGCGAGTTCTTGTCGCACGGGTCCAGGTCCATGTCGAGAGTGTCACTGATATAGGACTCCCGGTAGCGCTTCTTCTCTGAGGAGGAAAGAAGGGAGAAACCAGCGAGAACTTTAAGGAAGGGTGGCACATATATTCAGGAAATTCTGTAGGCACAAGCCAACAACTAAGAAACAACTGCTGCAGTTACTGAACAAATACAGGGACAGCTTTGTATTTTGTTTGCTCAACAGATGGATGCTCAGGTGGTTGTTAAAGAATTAGTCACACTCACTGTAAACCCAGCATCTCCTAAATTAGAACAGGCAGGTAGAGGCAGTTATGATACAGAAACCAGTAGGTTTCAGAGTGAAGGTCAATAACAACAAAGCAAAAGAAAAGAAAACAACAAAAAAAAGGAATTACCTAGTTAACTTCAGCGCTCTGTCTTTAAAACCAGATGCAATGATTGGTTCTTGAAATACCCACCACCGTGTGAAGTCAGCTAAGAACAAGATTCCTGTGGCTGGTATTTATTAATGGTTTATTATTTCTCCCATGGTTTGTATGTGCTGAGAGTGGTCGAGAAATCCATGAGACACTAACAACCCAGGGCCTTTAGCCCACAGGCACTTGATCAGTGGCTCACTGATCTACGGGGGACTGGCACGTGCCACTGGTTGCACCCACACAGCTCAAGGCCACTGCTGTAACCCCACTGAAGGGAAAGACAGAAATCACTTAGAAGGAGATATTACCCCTCTACTGCTCTCACACAAACACACTTCCTGATCACAGCCTACAATGTGGGAGGCATAAACGTTTCTTAGGAATGGGCTTGAAATGTATCTAACACCTCTGTTTCTATTATCAGCTCCCTGATAAGGCAGAAACACCATTAATTAGAAGAGAGCATGCACCATGAAACAACAGGAGATACTAACACACTGTACTCTTTCCCTTACCAAACTCACTTGGGTGTTCCCTAACATACCTTCAGCCTCCTCCAGTTTTTGGATCTGCTTCAAAACTGGCTGAATATTCAGAAAGAGCCGGTGGCTGTTGCTGAGTAGCTGCAGCAAATGCCGTGACCTGAAGGGGCAACCCGTGTAGTAAACCAGTTTCCGTGCAGAGGGCAAACCATCTGGCTGGATTTCAAATTTTTTCCCCTGCACAAAGAGAAGAGATGCCAAAGAAATGAGCAAGAGCACGTTTTCAGCCACACAATTACCAGAGATAGCCGTGGTCTTATGCATGCAAGTGACAGGACCTGAGGTGGCAGCACAGGCAGTTTTGCCACGTCCCAGGTTGATGGCCACTGGCAGATGGCCTCCCTTCCGTCATACTCACCAGAAAGGCCAGCTTCCCGATGTGCGACCAGGGAAAGTCATAGAGGAGCTGGCGAACGTGATTCACCTCCTGCAACACATCAAACTCAGAGTGACACAGGGACTGGCAGGTACAGGGTGGAGTCAGCGATGTGCAAAGAATTTGCAAACAACCAAGAATTTGAGATATGTGGAGCCTGGTGTTCGCAGGGGAGGCAGAGGAGCCACGGTGAGGGGGGAGGACAGGGGAACTGGGCAGAGTTAATGCTACACCAGAAGGCTTTCACAGCAGTCTGTTACCTGATAGATGTGCATTCCTCTCAGGGTCAGGCCCAGGATAACTGTCGGTCGATCCTCCTTCTTATCCTAAAAGAACAGAAGAGTCAAAGGTTAATCTACAAAGACCACGCTCTTGTTCTGGCACCTACTGCAGGAGAGGTAGCAGGACTCCTCGTCGGGCAGATGCCATCAGCTCATTTGGTTTTTATTATGTTTTTAAAGTGCACCTTGCCTTGTTGACCCCTGAAATATCTAAAATCCCCTCATGCTGGGAGGCTCAGGCATTTCACCAGCATATGTCCTAGCTGCCCTGGACAGGGAATGCTGTAGCTTTAGTGATTTGAGAGTACAGACAATTATTACTCTCAGAGGTACCTTGTAACCTCTCTTGAAACCATGTCCTGTCTCTGCTGTCCCCATGAACATGCACCACTGTTGTTCTTCAGGTGACAGAGAGGCCAAAACAGAAGAGAAATCCATCCCTCTCTCCTTGCCACAGCACTGCTGTTCCCATCCAGGGATTTGCTAGATCTTAGGTATCCCTTGGCTAGAGGGCGATAATCAATGCCCAGTTACAGGGACATTCATTCTAACATTCGATCTTGGTGTTGGGAGCAGGTGGTTTATTACCTGGGTTGAAATACTGTCTGACTTTTAACTCATGCTGCATCTTGGTATGACATACTTGGTTTCTAATCAGATTCCTTTGCTTGAAGACCAAAATATATAATGAACTAATTCTTTCAGCCTCTCCTAACACAGCAGTTAGGGAGGTGAACACATACTTTTTGCTAGGAGGAAAAAGTAGGAAGAAGAAAATTTTGGGGTAAAAATGTATGGGCTCACAGAGCTCAAACTTTATGTCACAACTTTCTCTCCTCATCTGGCTTGCAAGATACAAGCCTTGTGCCATCAGGTTACCTCACCCTTTGCCCTTGGTACCATCCTTGTCTTCAGTCCAAAGTCACTAAGAAATATTTTCTGCCTCCGAAGGGCAAAGAGCTTTGTAAATCAATATTGGTCTGAATGAAAGATATGGGGTGTGTTATGTTTTCTTTTACAGTTCCTAAACTCAGTAGAAGCCCTGAGGAGGGTGTTAAGACAAAAGTGACTGCTTTTGAAATCTCAGGGCAGCCAGCACACCAACACCTTCACCTGGCACTCCTCTGCACTTGATCAGGTGATTTGTGACCCAAGTGTCATCTAGAAGGAGGATCTCTCACCACAAAATGTGATAACTTGGTCACGCGGCAGGAATAAGAACATATTATGGATCAAGCAACACATGGAGGAGTACACGATGCCTAAGTTCAAGTTAGACAGGAATTTGGATATTAAGAGCAACCAATTTCACAGCCTTGGTGTTTTCAGATATAAAATGTATCATGTCCTGCCAACTGAATTTCTTACAGCATTCAAGTGTAACTAACTCTCTTGTGACTGCACTATTAGCAGCATTGAGCATCAAAACAGAGGACAGAAGAGAGGTAGGTGAGCATCTATATTTTGCAAGACACTAAGCATGGACTACAGATGAAAACTTATTTTCTCTAGAAAATGCGTATTTCGTCAGTAACTAGAGCTGTTTGGTATGTTCGAAGGACATGGATACTTCCCAAACGTAATTCCCACTGAGCACAAAAACCCCAAAAGTTTAATTATGAGTCTGACAGGGTAGAGTATCTCCATTTGGAAAAATGCATGAGCAAGTTTCACTCACGTAAGTAGAACACAAAGTTTCTCATTAGTCCTATTTCTAGATCTACACTCAGCATGTGAAAATGAAGCACCTTCTGTTTAAGCAGGCTTAGGTAAGGAGTCTAACAAGCAATAATGCAGGAATCTAAAACTGCTGAAAAGATCATACAGCTGAAAAAACACCAACCACTCTGGCAGTGTTGGAGAAGGAAGGGGATATGAAAGTTGGACTGACTCAGTGTCACCTTTGGTTGTCACATGACATTTGTTTGTAAAAGCTGGCCAACCTCTTGTCATTATTTCAATGAACTACAACAAAGAAAAAAGCGGCTTCACTGATTTCCCTGGTGCAATTCTACTGACAGGCAGGGACAAAAATGAAGTTTTGCCATTCCTGTGGCCAGTTTCTTGGCTGAGGAACAAAACTACATTCCAGATATATCTGTATATTGGCAACAGATTTGTTTGTGGGGACAGGCGTCATTGGCTGAGCATTTTAAATTTGTTTGGCCTCTCTGAATCAGAGGCAACCGTCCCTCAAACAAACAGAAAGAGAAAAATGCAATGGTGCACTCAATTAATGATGGGAGAGAAGTTCAAAATAAGAAGCTCTTTGTTTAACCTTCTGCAGCCTGTAGAAGTGGACGGGCACATCTTCCAGTAGGCAGGACTCCTTAATGAACTTCAGCACTGCTTCCTTAGCGCTCAGCCCTTGCTGTTCTCGGTGCATCTCTGGGGCATGTTTCAAGATGTAGTCGCTCCCCCTCTTCGCAATTATCTAAACCGCAAAGAAAACAAACAAGTCAGCAACTCTTCAGCAATCCCCACGAGAGGCAGCTCTGATCAACAGCAAAGCAGTGGCTGGAGGTGGAGGAGGTTCATGTATTCCCTCAAGAGGTTTGCCTCTACCTCCCTGGAGGATAAGCATTTAAAGCAGCACTGATGTCTCCAAACAGATCATAGTGGCAAAACTGTAACAGACTACAAGACTGTAACAAGACTACAGAGTTCCTGTCAGCTCTTTTCACTTTTAAGTATTGGGATTAGTTTTCTCAAGTCTTGGCATCCATAAATGTTTATGGGCAGATAACAAATACTGATCTGCATGCCAACACAATCAGCAGCAACATCTCCAAACAAGCAGAAATGCTAGGTTTTCCTTTTAAGACCAGAAACTACACATTAGGCTTATTTAGCATTTCCATTCTCAGAGAGGTGGATAACACTATCTCAAGGTATTTTTTTATCTATTGGGAGTGGTTGGCAGGCACGTGGCTTCATTAAGCAGCAGAAAAACCTGCACTGGGCCTTTTGCTCCTGCCCTGCAAGTGCCCAGCTCCCATGTTTGCCCACATGCCTTCTCCATACAAGGCTACTGGGCAGCTCAGCCCCCTCTCATGCCCAGCTGGTTCCTTTCAGGCTGTGAGTGGCAGTGACAGGTAAGAGGGATGATTGGCTGAATTCACTTCACAACATCCCCCATCACCAGGGACATTTGAAACCGGATTGCACCAGGTACCTGAGAACATCCTGCCAGAAACAAACTGTCCTGGCTCAAACCAACCAGACCCCATCACCACCCAGTTCCCACTTACATTTTATATTAAACCCCTCGTTTACTCTGTTTCCTAACACTTCTGCATGCCTTGCCAGATTAGTTGCCCTCCCACGAGGAAGGCTGGCCTTGGTGGAGGACAACATCGATGCCATCAGCTGTGCAATGTCAGCAGAAAGAGATGTGCCAGCTCCACAGTTCAAAGCTGGGTGGGTCAGCCCAGGGCAGCACTGCCTCTCCTCACTGGCACGAGACTTGGGGCAGCCCTTGGCCAAATGATATGAAGCACGTGTTGGAAGAAGTGATTGTGTTGGAGGAGGAGATTGCTCACTATCTCCCCATGGGAGCCCAGGGGCAGGGAGAGAAGCGTTCCCATGCCTGCCAGATTTTGCTGTTTGTAATGATGTAATAAATCACCCACATACTTGCTTGGGGTTGTGGCTCAGTGCAGGTGAGCAACAGTCTGTGATAAGCCCTTTAACTGCCTCAGAAAGAGCACACAAGACCCACCTTTTCCAGCCCTTTGTTAGCTACCTCCTGACAGGCACCCCATAACAAGGAATGGCATGAGATGAGGGCTTGTTGTCTGGGAGAAAGGCACACTGCTGCACAGCAAGGCTGGCAGGCTAGGACTTGTGCATAAAAGAGACTATCAGTCTTCAAGACAAGTCCTGTCACTGTTCTGAACCTTCTCCCCAAAGCAAGGGACAGTGCCATCTTACAGGGGAGATGCAACTTGCCTGGGACAAGCAGCCAAATAATAGAGTCTTAGCTGATCTGCCCTCATTTGACAACTAAATCAATTCTTGGTTTTAAGTCTTGAAAGGCACAAGTCATATGCACATGCTTATAAACAAACATGCAAACCCTTTCTCTTTCTTCTTACTGCACTTGAGCCAGAGATTAATGACAAAGCAAGCATCAGAGGCACTGCACAGCAGTACTATCCCCTAGGGTTTGGATCTATCTATCTCTGAGGCAAGCATTACAGAGATGGGAACAAAGGGCAATGGACTTGGCTGCGCAGCCCTGAGGTTTTCTGGAGAGCTTGGGTTGTGCAGATCTTGCTGATGTACCACTGGAAACACACAACCCTTTAAGCCATAGAAGAATTAATCAAAGACAGCTGCACTGTCAGAATCATTCATGTGACACCAACACATTCCATCACCAAGGAAGGATGTACCACCCCTCTCACTGATGAGTGCCCAGGAACATGCACCTACATCCAGTGAAAAGACAAAAGATATCTCCTGATGGAACTGCAGGGTGACATTCTACCTGTCTGCCTGATCACTGCAGTGGGAGATGGGGAAGTTGCATGGCTGCAGTTAGGAACCACCTTGGCATAGCTCTTGCTGAGTGCATAATCTGTTGACAGAAAGATTCCCACCCAAACTTACCCATTGTGGGAAATAAGCCTGAGGTTCAAAATATTTGCCAGCATGGACCTTCTCCCTGTAGTTGCCCAAGTCTGCCTGTAAGCTGTAGGCAGCCAGCAAGAAGTAGATTTCTTCTTTGTGGTTGCAATGAGACCTAAGTACTTGCTCTTTGAGATGGCAGTAGTAGAGCTGCCGTGCCACCTTATCGCTGCAAGACAAAGGCAAATTTACTTTAAGAACAAAGTTCAGATAAGGCCCCTCAAAAACATCACGCTGCTGAGAAAAGGGAATAAACTTTGGCACATCTGATGCGTGCCAATGCCACCCTGAAACAGTTGTGTGTATAAGGAGCACCAAACCAAGATCAAGGTCTTCACCCACTAAGTGTTGTACAAACATGAGAAATGGTAGCTTCTACCTTGAGGAGAATGAGATCTAAGAAGCTAGGGCAGAAGGCAGATGAAAGAAAAATCACATCACACCTGTTTTGGAGACTGACTACAATCAAGCACTTCTGCTTCCCTGGAAAGCCTGTAGCAGCCAGGAGAGTCAACTCCCTTGGACTCCCAGTCCTGTTTCTTGCACACCTGTCCTCCTTTCCCCTCTAAACTTGGCACTGCTTTTTTGTTTCACCTTGCCTTAGGCTCATGATAATTTTCAACAGCTAATTCCCTGCAAGGTAGATCAAAAGACATGGGAGCCCTGGGCTTGTTTTTGTCTTCTTCCTCAAGCTGCTAAATAGGGATTGTCTAATAAGGCATAACTATGGCGTAGCCTTGATAACCCACACATCCCCTGCCCTCAGAGCTCATGGCAAGCAGGCTGCTGACATGTATACGCAGATGAGGTGCTGGACACTACAGTCTGCTTGTAAAAGTGTGCATGTACAGTTTGAAGGGGCCAGATAACTATCTCTGCATGGCTCCACAAACCTCTCCAATTGAACTAATAGTGCAAGAGAAATATGCCTGTGATGGTGAAGGTTATGTACCTCAGGAGTGGCAGAATGATATGTAATCTCCCTTTATACAAAAATAGCAAAATGAAATGAAAAACACTAATCAGCAAAGCAGACTCCATAAGAAAGAGTCCCCTGTATCCAGAAATGAAAGACTATGGAGAGAGAAAACATAGAAAACCACAAGCTTTGTTCAAGACAAGAACAAATGCCAGAAATTTGGTAAAGATTTTAATCCACCTAAATGATCCCAGCTCCTGGCTTGCCCTGGGGACAGAGCCACACCAGAAACACTGATGTAAATTAACTCTGTCAGTTGCTCATTTTTAACTACCTCATCCTTTGTTCTGTACCATGGGTGAGGGTAGTGCTGTTTTGAGTGCAGCCCATATTCCACGTGAATGGACTACAAATGCAAAACTCTCTAACTTATGAAGTAATTTCTTTTGTCCATGTATGAAAGTCCATTTCCAGGAGTACAGAACATTGCTCAAATACAAAAAACAGATCCAAAGTATGTGCTTTGGAGTATAAATAACTATTTTTGGTATATTCATCAGGTGCTTTTAGTGCGACCAAAAGACACAAGCAAAAGAGTGCTAATCGTGTTTTGATAATGTCGTCATTAATTCCACCTGCTCTTCCAACACATGTGGAAAAACAGTCACAATTTTCCTAGGGATATGGAGTATGATTCAGGCAGAAAACATTCATAGCTGAGTGAGGAAGTCTGTGAAGGCCTTCAAAAAAAAAAAAAATTCAAGCAGATTATTTATTTCAATGAGCTCACAGAGATGAGCTTAACAAAGAAACACTATTTTTCTTTAATTTTAAGAACATACTGAATAATTAAAAACACAACAATTACCACAGAAGGGAACTTACCCTATTACTCTTCCATTTTCTACATAGTATTGTACTCTAAAGAATGCAACAAATGGAGGGCTGAATTTCTCTGTCCCCTAGAGCAAAAACAGAAGACGAGTTAAATTATGATCAGCATCCAAAATTCCTGTTACCCTATCTGGTAATGTTCTCTTCTCCAAAGTTCACTCCCCATACTGCTTTTCATTTTCTACTCTTAGCTCTCAGCAAATTTTAGGAGGGAGTGTTACTGTCTTGGAGGCTCATGACAATGAGGCATCACAAACATTCAGACAGGTTGAACAACAAAATATCCTAGGAAGAGCTGAAGATTTTTGGTGTAAGAGTCTCAGTGTAGCCTGGGGACACCAGCCTGGCCCAGAGTTACCTAGCTCAGCACCTGGCAGCACCACGAACACATTCGTGCTGAACGCAGCAAGTTTACCCCAGCCTCCCTCGAAGCGCCAGGCGAGGCGGCAGGGCAGCATGCCATGCTGGCACGGCCCTGGCGTTTCCAGGGCACTCCTAGGAGCAACCATCCATCCCTGCACCACAGCACATCACTCAGCACAGACACTCGCACTGCCACGCTCAGCGGTCGCTGCCTGGGGCTGAGGTACACCAGCCTGGCATCAGCTCCCTGCCTGTTGTTTGCCAGGGCTCGTGGCTAGTTATTCACACGTTCCTGCAGCCACAGACCAAAAGGCAATGTTGGTGTCTGCTCCACACTGGGGAGTGCTGTTAGAAGAAAGCCAGCATGAGTCCTGTTGTTGTAACTACAGCCTATCTTTCTGACTTTATAGGCTTGTTTAAACAGGAGAAAAAAAAATAAGAAAAGGGGAAAAAGAAGAAAGGAATACCTTACTAGCTCATTCTCTCATCTTTCCTACTTTGCCACTTTAATGCTCACACAAATAACTTTGCTCCCACAGGCAGTTCCAAGGCTTTGCTGGTCAGACCCATTTCACTGGGAAAAGGTACATGGCATGCCCTCTACATCTGATGCAGACAGCTTCCTGACCATGTAAATATCTTCATTTTATTTAAGGAACTTGTTCACAGTCACCCTATTTTATAGGTGGACTGGGCTTTCCACCTGAAATCTCTTCATAGGAATTAAATTCTTGTCAGTTAACCCAGTCCAATAGGCTAACTCATCTCACACTGGAGTACTGCCGATGGCAACCCATTCGGTCTTTTATGATTCACATCACACCAGAGGTTCTTATCCTGACCAGAAAAGTGTTGCAAGAATCCAGTCACAAAGCAACCTCAAAGCACAGCCCATCCTGAGGCAACCAGAAACACATGCTTTGGGAAGATCTCACTGGCTGCACAGACAGCCCTCCGAATGACTCTGGCTGTCTTTGAAGTGACTCTCATTCATCTGGGAAAAGCAGAGCACATGCTTGGGGATATGAGAGATCCCCAAACATCACTAGTCATCTACAAACTTCTCTAAGCAGCAGAAATGGCAAGTGCACCTACTCTGCAAAAGAAAACCCTTAAGCAAGGTGGAAAAAGTCATAATGACCCAATTTTAAGATATCTGAAAGCAACTGCATGCTATACTTTGTTCTAGACTATGGCTCCTCTATTAATGACACACACAAACAGGCATTATTATGTCTAAATGAACAGCATTAAACAATTACATAGGCTTGTCTTTATTTCATGTAGCTTTTCCCTCCCTTGTCGGAGCTAGCTAGCCCTAAAGAACTAGGACTCTTCTCAAACAGAATATCCTTCCTCTTCCTCCAGTGTCCTTTAGCACTTACTCTGGGAAGAGTCACAACTCCAGTCATTTCCCTCATATCAGATTCAAGTCACAAAAAGTTATTTTAAGCTGTTTTGCTTAAGGATAAAAATAAGGTCACCAGACTAAGTTCAAAGGGAAAACTGACCAACTCTGTAGCAGCCAAGCAGCAACAATGTAGTTACTATTGCTCAGGTACAATTGTGTAAGGGGCAGTTTTAGCTCTTTTACTTAATTGTACAGCTGTGCACAAGTCACTGCATCTTGCTACTGAAAAGTATTCTGCAGACCATCCTCAATAAGTGCTCTATGGACATTAGTTTAAGAGTTTTCATTTTACTGTGTATTCCAATAAAGAAGCAGCAGCCTCCAAAATTAAACACCTCTCTTACTTTGGTGGTCTCTTTCTTCCATTCCTTTGGAAAGTATTTGCTAAGCTTCTGTTCCAGGTCCATAAAAACATATTCATTATCTGAAAGATAAGAAAAAAGGTATTTAATGTTAAATAATTATAATTTTTTAGTCATTAAACATTTAGATGACACTACAAGTTATTTCTAAGCAATAGATTTTAAAATAAAGCTGACCAGGGAATAGACAGGGCAGGGTAAAAAAAATAAAAAGAGTACTCTTAAGTATATGTGCTAGTCCAGACAGCATGGGAGGAAGGTCAGTCACACCTTCAAGAGATCCTGAGTTAAAGGTTCCCAAACACCTCAGCCAGAAATGCAGAATTCCTGCTTTATAATCAAGAAGCCATTTGCAAATGGGAAACACCATTTTATCAAGCTAATTGTACTGTCAGCTCACCGGATTCAGTTTTTTCTTGTTATTAAACAAGCAAGCCCTACCCAAGCTTGTATTCTGCCATCATGTAGCACCATGGTCCAACAAGACACAAGTAAGTAAACTGAGCTGGATATTTGACAGGTTTCATCCTCTGCGTGTGAAGGGGATCCTCTGAAAGGGTGAGAAACAAGAGAACCAAACACAAACACCCTTCCTCAGAAGGTCTGGTGTCTCCTGCTCACACCCAACTTCTTTCATACAGAAAAAAGATGAACGGAAGGAAGGAAAACCTGGCCTGCCTCAAAAGGCCTGTAAAGGACCAGGTCTCTCTCCACCCTAGTGAGAGTGAACAAGACACAGCCTGAATGGCACATCGTCTTGAAAGAGCTTTGTGCTGCTTTCAAAGCTGATGTTTCGTAACACTGCTTACCAATTATCAAATATAAACAACTCAGCCAGCAAAAGATTTTTTTTCCTTAGTCTTCAAGTCTCTTAAAGAAAAAAAAAAAAAATGACAAGACCTGACAGGTGTTTCAGGCTGCAGCAGCAATGCCAGCTGAGCACATTCACCTGACCAGTCCCTCTACTCTTTGATCTTGCTTAGGACAGTGTTTTGACAGGTGACACAAGTGCCAAGATGAAGAGCTTGCTCCTTAGACATGAAAGGAGCAGGAGAAAAAAGGGGAGGGAAAAAAAAGAAAAAAGAACCCTTCACAAAACAAACTTCTGCCCCTTAAAACCAGCCCAGACTTCCAAATGAGAGCCTGCACTTGTGTCTGTATGGCAGACACAGGCCTGGCATGGTCAGTGTCACAGCGGGTGTTGAAGGGGCCCTGAGCTACCTCTCAGTCACCCTTCCAAAGCATTCCAGATCCTTACAGGGGCAGATACTGCAAATATTTTCTTTGCTTGCTTTCAAAAAACAAGGAAGCAAAACAACCCTTTATTGCCACCTCCTTCACCTCCCACCTCAAGTTAAAGAAACCACACCTGGTGCTATCCAGAACTGGCGCACACGTCACCCTTCTAGAAAACTTTCTGTAAAATATCAGTAACACTGGACACAAAAAGGACAATGTCCAAAAAAGTCCTGTTTCCGTCTCCATGCTCTTTCCTGCATTGTGCTGATTGCAACTGTACTTTTAATATACTTCCACTTCTGTTTATCACATTACTTGACATATCACGCGCAAAAACAAAACAGTATTTATCAGCACCATCAGAAGGGCTGTATGGAATTACTGAAAGGGTCGGTGGTGGGAATTTAAGTGCTGTAACACACAACATGATATAGAAATGATTTTTGCTGTTTTGACTAGAAGAGAAAGAGTTTTTATCATCAGGGATTGCATCTTGTACCTGCCTCTTCACTTATGCCTGTAAGATAGGGTGGCTGGAGAGCTACACTGGCCCCAGCCCTGCCTTCTCTAGGCCCATTAAGATCAGATAACACTGCCTTGAAGAGGCTGATGGAAGTCCTGGTCAGTGAGAGAGAGGAGAGTTTGTTCATGTTACGCTTGTCTCTGTCCCTTGTCAGCTGCCAAACTGGTAAGCATCACTCCATAAAGCTTTTATTAAAAAATAAGTAAAAGCCCATTTAGGAATCAATTGCACAGCAAGCGACAGGAGTGGGATAACACGAGCATGGCACCCAGTCCCTCCCTGGGCTTTTGTAGCCCCAGAGCAGGGCAAGCGCTCCACTACTGGCTCCCCACATGGCATGGGGCTGGTCCTGATGGCACAGCAAAGCCTATATTGGCTCTGCCAGCACTGTGGTCTTTAGCTGACACCTTGTTAAGAGCCTATAGCAAGTTGTAGGGTCAGTTTTCCTTTCTAGCTCAAGAATGATCCCATGCCCAGAGGCATTGAGAGAAACACATTAATTTTTCCTCAATCAGGAGGGAAAAATGGTAACATCAAGCACAGTGATATACCCCAAACCATACCATCACATCTGAATACCAAGTCAGAAAGGGAAAAAGTGGGACAGAACAGTTATAGCAAAACTGTTTGTTACCCACATCCCACAGCCCCTATTTATCTGTCATGTTAATTAGGTTAGAGATGATTTTGTGAGGGTCCAGATGTCATACCTGAGGACTCCCGTTTATTATCAGGCCTAATGAGAGGTGCTCATAAACCACAAGAATAAGCCAGGCTACAGGAGGATATATCAATGCATCATCTCTCCCTGGGGTCCCACTCCTCCCCAGCCCAGTTCAGCATCCTCCCTTCTGTGCAAGAATGCAGCACTGCATTCCTGCCTAAATGAAGTTAATATTGCTAGAATGTCAATCTGCAATGTAAGCCTCCATCTACAAAAACAAGGAGGTATTTCCCTCCACAGCCCTACTGGTTTGTGGATGGCTTTGGGTTTTTTTTTCCTTACACTGGATTAGTAATGAAACCTAAGAGATCTTTTGCCAGATGCTAAAACTGTCTGCTTTGAAAATAAGCATCTCTAACAGATATGAGGACATCAAACTGCAGCACCCCTGAGCAATGCTGTAGAGGACAATATAGAAATGCACAGATGGCCCCCTTTCCAGGGAAGAATAAATCTGATCTGTGGATCCAAACGGGGCTGGATACTCAGCAGGTACAAACTGTCATTGCTTCACTGGTCTCAGCTGAAGGACAAGTGAAAGGTACTAAGAAGCTGACTGAGAAGCATGCACACATAAAAATGCACTCTCCTCCACCTGCAGCTACTGACACCGAGTTCATGAATCTCATCTCAGCACTGTAGGTGATCTTACAAATACATCAGCTTCTCTTGAAAGGCTCCCCAAGTATGTCAGTACAAATACCAGACCTGGAACAACTCACCAGTGCACTGCACTGCAATCCCAAAAAATGCATCTGGATAGCCCCTTGCAGTAAGGCAATTTACACATTTCTCCCAATTTCACCTTCAAGAATTCTCGAATGAGATTGAAAGTTTATGCTGTAAAAATCACATTTCAAAATAAGCAGTTACCAGAAATGAAAACCACTTCCACTCTGCAATATTAGCTTAGCACATTTAATACATTTAAAAAAATATAGGACACGCATTGTTGCAAAAAAATAATAGGCCAGGTCCCCAGCTAGAAAAAAGTGACACAGTTCCAGTGAGTGATGCAGACTTACAATAGGCATTATTTACACTGCAGGAAAAATGGGAATAGAAAATAATGTAATACAGGATCAAATCAGTTCCGAGTCATTGTTTACCTAAAGGCCATTATTTTGTGTTAACCAGTTCCTCCTCATCTCATTTTTTTATGAAAAGTTAGTTCTCTGCATAAAAGCTAAGTAATGGTGAATGCCAAAAACCTGTAGTTCTCCTGTGCTCATTTTGGCCTAGGAGCACCAAGAAATTCCATAAAGGTGTCCTACCAGGAGTCGGAGCTTAGGCCCCAAAGGCAGCCAGGAAGATCCCATTAACAAATTTGGCTGAGTCAAGTACATTTTAGCAACGCAACTAGACAGTCCAGAAGAATAGGATTTAAATAAAATATGAACTAGTGCAAAGCCAAATTTCCACATAGCAAGCATCTTCTGTCTAAAAGAGAAGGGAAAAAATTATCCATGGCTATTGTGCTTAACTTTTCCCAGATGCTTCAAGAAGCTTCATGGCAACACCGCCATGCCCCTGAGGTGCAACACGAAATAGAGTGAGAGCAGGACAGAGGGATGCTAGGGTTAGGGGAGAGCTGAAGCTTAAAAAAACTGAAAAACAACAAAACCTCCACACTAAAAAATACCTCACAACACGTGCTCTGTTGTAGACCTCACATAACCTGAGCATCAGCATGGATTTTTTGTTTGGTTATTGAAGAAACACTGACTGCACACTCCTTTTGCACGTGGAGCTCCCCAAGCTTCCAAGCCTTAGTGATTTGGGAAAACCACTATCCACATGGCATCTGCTCCTACCACCTCTACATAACTTCTCAATGCTCCTGGTGTTACCTTTCAAGCCAACAGAAAGAAATGTTTTCCACTTTCTGATAGCTAGTTTATTAGTTTACTAAAGGGCCTAAAAAACCTTGGTTCAGGACAACCTTGAGTTTTTAGCTTTAGCTGGAAAGTCCATGTATCCCAAGTGAAGGGGAGAATCACAACAGAAGCTGGGAGCAAAGCAAGGGAGGTTGTGGCTGAGGTCACTTTAGCTGGCATGGACACGAGGCATATGGAGGGTAGCATGAAAGGAGACAATATCCAGAAAACTGAGATAGTGTGGCTGTTAGGAACTGTTGAGGAGTGAGCACTGAGCTAAAGGCTCATTCATTCCTGGTAATGGACAGGTACTGCAAGAATTTTATGTTGGCATCTTACATTCAGCAACAAGGCATGCCCAGGCAAAGACCTCCAGACTTCAGCGGTGTCACAGGGGAACAAGAAGAAGTACAAGAAGAGCTGCAGAACCATTTCCAGCATTGCTTATCCAGGGGCAAACCAACCCCTTGCAATTCTCAGGCAGGAGAGCACTTGGCTGGATGCTGTGCTGATACCGAAGGAGAAACGATTGACAGCAGGTATAGGCAAAAAACTGCCTTCATAGGAGGAGACCATGTAAGTCCTTTCAAGGAATACTTTATATTCTCTGGACATCTGAACCCCTGCAACTCCCTCGAGGTGGTACATTTCTGCACGTGTTTTTCTTATATTGCATTCAACTCATTTGAGGTACCAAAGTCACTGTAATAGAGTTGTACCTTAGATTAGGATACAGGAGGAATTCCTAAAAGAGATACAACTATGCAAGCAGATTTAAGAGAGGACACGCAAGAAGCAGGGATAGTGAGGAAGGACTGGTGTGTAGAAATCATCATAAGATATTTCAGAGAACTTTTGTTATTTGTCTCCTAGAGACCCTTTGTTATAAGAGATACCCATGTAATATAAAGATAACATGGTAGCATATTCTGCCTATGAACTGCAGTACTGGGGGATATACAGATGCAGAAGAGTTAACTGGAGGCAGAGTGGTTTTGGTAGAGTCAATCACTGAGCTCCTTGCTAAGCATGTGCTGGGAAGGATGGGCCTGGCAAGGTGAACAGCCATAGCCATAAAAACCAAAATATCATCCTTGAGGCAGGGGAGCTGAAGCAAAGGGATTTGGTTTGTAAGAAAGCCAGCCTGACAAATTCATAAGAGGACACAGACAGTCACAGGGCATAGGAGCTGCAGTCTTGCTCCTTCCCAATTGAAGGCTTACATCTGCTTAGGTCAGGCAAGGTTTGCTCCTAGAAAGGCATCGCCCAAAACTCTGGATCGAAGGGATCTGGGTTATAACAACAAAGGAAGCCTGGCTGTTCTTTGTCTGCTGACAATCAGTTTTGTTTTAGAAGACTGAATGTGTCGCTGCACACACTTTCTGATAACAAGAGGGAAACCTCCTACAGGGCACTAGATAAGGTTGACCCCACAGGAGGATTTGCCATTAAGACCCAGCTGCTGAAGCCTATGGAACCAGATTGAACCTGGCAGGGTTGAAGGATCTTTCACTGAGCAAACTACAAGGGAAAAAAAAAAAAGCACTTCAGCAGCAGGAGCACACAAGGTATAGCCTGCCTGATGATCCATGACAAAACTAGAAGAGCAACGTGTCCCAAGGTTTGTGGGACCTCTCATTAAAGCACATTCCTGAACTTGATTTTCAAAGTGATCAGCTTCTTACAGAAACAACTTTTTTTCTCCCCATATATATTTGGTTGAAGTGGTTTTCCTCTCGAGAATACAAAAACAGTTCAAGAGCAGAAGGGATGAAAAATTCTGTCCTGACACTGTTACTGTTATCTTTAGTCCTGAAGCTTGCCCTCAGCATCTGCAACAGCCAGAAGAGAAGGCAACATATTTAGGCACCAAATTCTGGGAAACAGTCTCCAAGACCTACAACTTAGGTCTTACAGCATTCATGGTTTGCAGTTTGAGTGGTGCTTTGCAGTGCTCTTTTCCTTTTTGCCAAACTTAGGGGTTAAACTTCTGTTTACGATTAAGGACCCCAACCTCTCCCCCTCACACACATACTTACTATGAGACCAACTGAGCATTAGTGTATCTGTACAACGTCTGCAGGTCAAATGGGCTCCTAATCCAGATAATCCATGCAATGTGATTGGCTACAGTTCTGTAGAAATCCTTTAATTTTCATTCTCTTGCTACTGCTGACAGTCAGGGTTTTGTTGACAAATTAGCAGCAAAGTAATGGATGCAGGTGGATTAGAATACCTTGTTTTGCATGTGGCAGTATCAGACTGCCAAAAATAAATACACATTAAGAAACCAGGACAAATATCATTATTAAAACAGGATGGCTCTTTTTAAAAAAATGTCTCTTGGAGCTGCAGCACAGAGGTGAAAGCATGATGCAGGAGAGAATTATCTTGTTCAAAAACGTAGATGCTTCCTCTCCATTTTTTGGACACCTAACTCAGTCTTTCCTCACAGACCAGGCACAGGCCTCCCCTTCACAGCCTCTGTGGGATGTACACTGACTTGCTGCTCAGCCAAGGCAGTCAACTTAAGCACCCACAAGGCAACCCTGGGAATGCAAAATGCAGGCCTCCCCCCAACCTGACCTGAGAGCCTCCCTTTCTTGAGGTGATTCCTGATTGTTGTGAAGTCAAAAAATCCCTGAGAAGCAGGCAATGCCTTAAAGGCTACTTCCAAATGCCACACTCAGAGTGCTACATCTGCTATAGAAGCAAGACCTCAGCTCCACAGGCAGCAAGGGAGATGATCACCAGTCTGTTGACCAAAACAAGGCAGAGAAGAAATCAAGCTGTGAAACAGAAAAAGTATTTCCTTTCAGGAAAGCAAACAACCAACCCCCGAAACAACAAAAAAAAAGAGATGTTAATTCAGGCTGTAACTATTTTCCTTGACTTTTTAAAGAGCTTTCTGAAAGAATTAGCTGTTCCATAAAAGAGGAATACTTTTGTGAAGTGAGAAGACTGTTTCCACTTAAAGCTGTGGACGATATACTAAAAAGTCCAGTCAGAACAGCTTTATTATGCTCTTTGGGATGCAGTGGTTACAATGCATTTCCAACACATTGAAAGGCATCTGCCACAATAGGGTATTTAGGGACCAGAACCCCTGTGTGTGACAGGGTGAAGGAAATTGCTTCACAGAAAAGGTGTGAGGGAAGGAAAAAGCAGGGTATGGAAAATATGAAACAAGAAACATGTGAAGAGGGAAAAAAATGGGAGAAATAATGGAAGAAAAGGAGAAAAATTGAAAGAAAATAGAAATGAAAGTGCCCAGTCTTCCAGGAAAAGACAGGGGCTCCAATTTCAGCCAAGATGTCCTGCAAGTCGAATAGGCAAAACCTGGTGTTAAAAAATGTCACAAAGGGGAAGGCTCAGAAACAGATGATTCGTGAAAAAAGAGCATTCAGGTCCTCCTCACATTAAAAAAAAGAAACAAACTGTGCTGGTTTAAAGCACAGGTATATTAGGTTTAAGGAATCTGTCTTATGGAGACAAAAAGCTTATGTTCCTCTCAGTTTGAATGCTGCACACAAAAAAAGCAGTTCTTACAGAATAAGAGCATAAAGGAAATGAGACAAACTTAGAAAAAACCCTTATTTTATCCCACATATTTATAAAGAGGCAAAATAAACCTTATTTAGAAGGACTTATAAAAGACTACTGTAATTTCAATGAAATATCTAAAATTGCAGTAGTAAATGATACACTTGAGAAAGTTCTTGGAGAAGAGAAAAGTCTTTCAGTGCTTTTGGAAATGTGGGGAGGCAAGATAAACAAGACAATAGATCCATTTCTAATTACTAGGAGCTGGGGTGTGAGAGGGAATGCCAATGCTCACACCATACCAGAAATGTGATCTCTCATATCAATTTGCTTCTTTAAGGCATCATCTTAACACCATTTCCTGGCCAATACTAAGTCATACGACCAAGCAGATTGGACTTTAATTCATGGACTAAGAAGTTTTGTATTTCCCATATGATGTTTCAAAACCCAATGTGTCCCACATGTGCATTCAGTCCCTTACAATCATTCGAGTTTCGTCTCCACTGCCACATTCTTCGTGCATGACTTCAGAAGATAAGTAGTGCTTTCGGCTCCAAAGTCCTTTTAAAATCCACCTCCTGCTCAATACCTGTAGTTTTGAATATACTAACAAATACGCTGGCTAGCAACTCCCACTACAGGAGAGAAAGCAAGCCCCACAAAGAGGTGGAATCTAAGAACAAATGTGGAGAACAAAAGCCCCCCCTTTACTCAATTTGTCTGCCCACATACCAAAGATCAAAAGAGCTCTGGGAAGGCTCTGCATAATCTACATACTTTGTGACCTTTTTACAATCAAATTCCCCCCGCAGGCACAGCCACTGTGTATATATGCACACACTGTAAATACACGAGCAGCTCTGTGGATGTTTGCCAAGTCACTTGCTCGTGCATTGAGTTTGCTTACTTTTAACAATGCTGAGGCCAAAGAAGTGAGGCTCTTTAATCTTCACTAAATCACAAACTTGCTGAAAGAGCTCCTGTCCAGTGGCTTTGACCTGAAAGACACAACCAACCCAGTGTTACAGAAGGCTCACACACCTGGATGGAGCAACTCTTTTTCATGTAGGCCAATACATTTTTGGGTACTAATGCAAAACACCCAAACAAAACCACACCAGAGAACATGCTTTGTTTTCAGTATTATTGCTATTATCACAATATAATAACCATTACTAATCACAGAAATGAAAATACAGCCTTCTTGCAGATTTTTTTTTGAGAGGTTAAGAGGAAAAAGAAAAAAAAGCAAACCCAAAAGTTTTCATTCAGAAGAACTGGGAACCAAAGTACTCAAAAAAATGCAAGACTGAGTAGCTCATAGGTTACAGATATGGTTGCTCTGTACCCCACACAGAAGAGCTTGTGTTCTGTCTCCTGCTGACTTCTAGTTACACAGCCATTAACATCTTCATCTTTGGTAGCTATCACCAAGAGCCTGTAAGTCCTTGTCTGTTTCCCTGCACGCTGAGACCTTCCAATACTCCTGTCTTCTGTAATGCACAGACTTCCCCAGAAGGAGCACGGTTCTGGTTAACTGCATGTGCAGACTTGGATGTGTACTGTGATTGGAACATTTCCCCACTAAGTGTCCCCCACCGATAGCCTCATTTCCCCCTGTCCCACTGCACCTTCCCAGGAGTACTGACAAACAAAGCACAGGCACAAACAGAATGGCACCAACACAGATAACCTCAGCTCAGGCCAGGGTGCAGCCAACTGCAGCTGCAAAATGGGCCAGAACCTCGGAATTCCATTACCCCGCTGCTGGATGATGCAGATTAGCAGTGCCTGGAGGGGTATGGTGCAGTCCTTCCTACCAAGCAACAAAGATGACAGGGCAGAAGTCGACTGCTTAACTCTCCTACAAATCAATTGCCATCCTAATTTTTCAAGCTCTTTTAGTGTAGGTGTGCCACACACCCCAGAAACTGGCTTGCACTCCCCTCCCTGCCCCAGGATGTACCATGTCACTAGACATGGACAATGGGAAACAGGAGGTCATTTAAGTACTCATTTTCTCCTTGACAAGGCATCACTGGCCAGGTACTCTGTATTGCTTTATCAGGAGCTTTGAAGCCTGCACTACACCAATGCAAACATGTGTAAGCTTTGAGCAGGGAGGAGGTAGTGCACAGTTCTGATAAGACACAAACCCACATCTGGGTCATATTATGAGTCTCTGTGTGAGACTGCACCTGTCTCACACCTAAATGCAGTGTTTGCTCAGACACCAGGAACACACATAGGGAAGGTAAAGTTTGTCACAGAGCAGTCTCCCTTGCCAAAGACGCAAGCTCTGAGCATGTTCTCCTACCAGGGAAGGACTTGCTAAGAAAGATGTGACCTACCTCTCGCCATAATGGTTATACAAGAGTCACTGGCAGCACAGGACTCTCTGTAAATGCTACACAATGAGATGAATTTTCTAAGTGGCAAGTTTTCATACCTAAGGGAAGAAAAACCTGCTTTAAGATACTTAATTCTAGGGAACTGAGCACTTCAAGTGACAGTTTTGTGGCACTCAGCTCTAAACAGTGATTTAAGAAGATTTCTTGCATAGCAGGTATGTGACTACCACCTTGTCCATTCTCCTCTTGGCACTTCCCTTCTGTATCAAGCTCTACTCCCAGCCTTACAGGCTATGCAAAACCAATTACATTTGCAATTGCTGTTCCCTCCTACTACTTTCCCCTCTGCTCAAAGCAACCAGTGCTTCCCTTTGCATTTTTCATGTGGGTGCTTCTCTTTGGACTTTTCTCCCTATGTATATGGTTCCTGTGCCAAGATTGATCCCAGAAATGCTATGACTCATTCCTTCCACTGATACTCAGCTTTGCCCCATGTCAGGCTCAGGGCTTCTTTACACGTGAAATTTAGTCCAAAGTGAAATCAAGTACAAGTTTACTGAAGGTAACTGCTACTCCAAGGTTATTCTGTGTACAGATATTCACATGCATTAGTTACCTATGTCTATTTTTCTTGGCACATATGCTTTGAAACATCAACTCTCCTGTTCACAGAACAACTGAAAGACTTCAGACCTGTGCTTGCCATTCACCAACACACAGGACCTCACCAGACTTCCTTCACTTCAAAAATTTCTCCCACTTTGCCTTGTCCTCCTCAGGGCAGCTGGTGAGCTGCAGCACTCACTAGTTCCTCTCACTGCTCTGCTTCTCCTCATGCTCACAGTTGGTCCCAAGAAGGCAGTTTTACTCCTCACCATCCCCCCAAATTCATTGTACATTCAGAAAGGTAGACATCGAAGTTAATTAAGAGATACTCGATGGTGAGGGAAGAGACTTTAAAATGGGTCCTGCCCTTCTCTCTTCAACAGCACTATCTATGAAGGGCGTAAGACAAATCCATTTTAAAGAGCAGGCTTCAAATCTATATGTGACCACATAAAACACATATAGGTAAACTCTTATCTGGAAGGGTGGAATTTATATGGGAGGGGGGAGGGAGGAATTACCTGCATAAACACTGTGCTTATCATGGGAAGGATCTATAATTTATTCTGCTGGAAAGATAACCATTCCTACCTACCTCACTGAGCTGCAAGCTTGCTTAGTATTTGCATTCCACACTGAAGAGGTTAAAAGGCTTTGGAAATCTTTAGTAGTGGCATTATTCTCCTAATAAATGCATAAAGTATCACCTGTGGTTGTGTTAATTACATTTGGGTTCTACCAACATCACTAGAAAATTGCCTTGATGTTTCTTTAAAAAAGAAAGATCTCTCCAGCTATGAAATCTTAATTTTTGTTGCTGTTTTGAATGAATGTTGTGGTAAAGTCAAAAGCCAAATGAAAAGCTGTTTCTGGTGACTTGCCCAGCTGTAACAGGTCATGTTTCACTCTCTATGCAATTAGGACACAACTGTGTGTTGAGCTCTCATGTTTTGGCCCGGGCAGCTATTCCCTTTCACACGCAGGCATCTCCAAGTACATACTTTCTCAACTTCCCAGACACGAAAGAAAAGGGCATCCGAAATGACAAGGGCGAACGTCTTTAAAAGGAATACAAAGGGGTGTTGTGGAGGATTCCTCTGCAGGACCACGCGGTGATGCACAAGTCACCCCAGCTTTTTGGAGGGGCAGCAGACTGGGACAGAGCAGGGGAACAGGATGGGACACAGCACTTTTCCTCTGTCCCTGTAAAGGCTCAATGCAAAAGACCATTTCTTATGCTTATTAAGTATTTTGGAAGCATTGAAAAAGACACGTAGATGTAGCATTTAGGAACCTGGTTTAGTGGTGCACTTGGCAGTGTCATGTTTATGGCTGGACTCAATCTTAAGGGCCTTTCTCACCCTAAATTTATTTTACAATAAACTGCAGGTTTTTGTGATCCACCGGAGCATGAACCATTAGTGAAGGAACAGCTGCATGCTCCCTCCAGGCACAGGCTGTGAGGAGCAGGGACAGTGCCAGCCCTGCTGGTGCACTGACCTCCTGCATGCCAGCCTGCACCTTCCCCATGGCCAGCAGCTCCGCTATCTCCCATCTTTAGCCTCTCTGATAAGAGCTATAAGTAGGTGAGATTTAGGGTCAGCTGCAACAGACCATTACCCAGGCCTGTACACCTGCTGCCAAGAACTTAATTAAATCATCGTTTTCTGCCTTGCATAAAAGCCAGCAGATTGCAGAAGCCTTCTGGGGCAGTGGATGGGCTGGGTTTGAACTAGTAACCTAGAAGCAGAGCGTCCCAGATTTTGCTGTTAAAGCTTTATTCCATCCAGCCCTTGGGGCTGTTTCAGTTAAGGACACCACACTTACACACAGCAGGTAGGAAAATTCCGGCATGGATTTTGAAGATTAGCACGCATAGTTTCAAAAGCCACCATTTCAATCAAGTACTTCAAATAACAGCACACCTCAACCATCTTCTCCCCCTCCTCATCCCAAAGCAGGGGAGGAAACCTGCCCAAAACAAAGCCAGATCTCCCCAGCCCACACGAGTGCACGCACACGCTCACAAGAGAGCACTTATCTTTGAGACTCGCTTGTCCTCTGAATGCCAAGTGCCTCTTGTCAGCTCAGTTTCTCACAAGTTCAAGGAGCAGCCGGCGCTGCACAAAGGGGCACCGCGCTGTGCAGACACCATGCCACCCTGAGCTGCCAGCTGAGCCGGCCCTGATGTCACTCATGCACACTTTGAGACATTCAAGGCAGCAATCAAAGAAATGAAGCGACTTACCTCGATTTTTTGTGTGTACAAGTACTCAAGACGAGGGAAAAACCCCCACCCTCAGTGGCTGTTTGCCTTAGATTTTTTGAAGGGATCTGCAGGCTATCAAAACCAGGGATAGCTGGACACTTTACAAGAGTTAACAGTCATGTGTTGGCTACACTTGCTAAGTAATCAAGGTATTTCAGGCTCAATTTTTAAAAAATTGCTGGATTATTACAAGCAGCAAAACCACTCAAGTTAATAAAAAGTAAGTAACAACAGAAAAAGAGCAGAGGAGACCCCCATCCTACAACACAGCCACGACTTTTAATGCACTCTGAGAATGAGTTGAAGCTGCCCAATTAGAAAACGGAGCACCAATTACCCTAAGCTGGCTAATAGCCTTTCGGTCAGCAGACCAGCACCAGGCTTTGGGGAGAACAATGGGAACTAACAAAACTGAACCGTGGTTGCGAAGCAGTGACCTCCCAGCCTCCCTCCCGGCCACTCACCCCAACAGCCAGGCTGAGCTGCTCGCGGGTGGGCAGGAAGACGCAGACGCTCCGGACCTCTGGCTGCATCCTGCCTGCCAGCAGTGCCCTGCTCATGGTGGGCAGCTCCACAGGGACCAGGGTCTCCTCTCCAGACGGGTGTCAGGCTCCCTTCATCCCATGTACCTGTTGAAAAGGCGAGAGCGTCATTGCCGTGCTTCTGTTAGCACTGGGAGCAGCTCACAGCACGCATGTGATGAGACATTTAAAAACAAAACCACTCCCAACAGTCATCTATTTTCCAGGGAAGTCAACATTTCCACCAGCATCAGAGCACAAACCAGGCAGCGTCAACCTTTTAAACAGCTTGAAAGTCCCAGGAGTGCCATAAAGCAATGAAGTCTCCCTGGAATAACAACCCAGACTCAAGGTTTCCAGACTCACATAAGTGATAAGGCAGGCGGCACCTTGGGCCACTGCCTGAAAACACTCATGACATGGGGGAGTGCCCCATCCTGCAGCCAGGAGCCTTGCTCTCTCCCAAAACAGAGATTTCAATGGGCTCTCAGCAGGCACACGCCAGTGCAGAAGACTTCATCTATGGTGCCCTCCTCCTCGCTCCATCCCTACTCCTTGGGAAACCACTGCCTGAAATCCTCTACAGCTCAACCCAAAGGAGGAGGTAGAACACAAACTCACATGGCTGAGCTGCTGTATAACACCTTTTGTGAGATAAGCACTGCCAACCTCCACTCAAGGACCGACCCCAGGCTGCACAAGCACCTTACAGGTGAAGTTCAGATACAAACAGAAATAAGAGATGAGTTTTCTTTGCAGCCAAACACACAGCAGCCAACAGCATCTTCACTTTACAGCTAGGTTAGACAGTTTCCTCAGCAACTTGTTCCATTTTATGTACAGTCCTTTTCTCTCCAGTGCTCCCAGCATTCCTCTCAAGGAAGTATCCTGTGGCACCTGATGAATCCTTCAGGAAGGGGAGAGGCTCCTCGAGGGTGGGTTAGGTATCAATGCCTGCAGACACTCAAACCAGCAAGATACCAACCACGGGGTCCACTCCATCCCCACATGAGACGATGCAAGTCAGCCCCCAGCTGCCCTGAACAAAGGGGCTGACTCCCTCCCACCAGCAGCACCTGGGCACTCACCACCAGCACAGCAACAGAGGTGCTGCCAGCTGATGCCAGCCCCCAGTGCCCCCACACCCCGGGACAGGTGCAGACCCCAGCAAGGGCAGCCCCACACACTGGCTCTGGCAGTGCCACCCTCTCCCACCAACCCACAGCCTAGCCCACCTTCAGGGGACAGGTTGGGAAGGGAGCCATGGGCTTTTCCCTCACCCTCCACAATGGATATAGGATGAGGGACCAGCAGGGAAGCAGGCCATGTTATGCCAATACACAACACACACACACACACACACACACACATATATGTGTGTACATGTGTGCGTGTGATTACATATAAGTTTAAAAAGCATTTTGTGTTTAAAATCATGTTTGTCTCAGTTCAGGAGGAAATTATGGCAGAATCAAATTCTTGTAGGGGAGATAGGAAAAGCAAAACATCGTGTAGAATATAGCAAACAGAACTTGGATTTATCTCTCTCCCTCCAATTCTGTACGCAAGCATTAATTTTTTTTAAATTATTTTTTTAAAGCAAATACAAGATAGATCCAGGAGTGTCCTTTTGCAAATACAGAAGCTGTTCCATGCACCTCCTTCCAAAAGCCAGCATACCCAATGCTCCTTAATAACACAATTTTTCATGCAAGTTATGTAGAGCATTCCTTATAAGACAGAAGTACACAAAAAAATGTGGACAAGGAGGTTATTAAAGTAATTTTTTCAGAATAAGTGCTTATTCTAACAAGAACTAGGAGTTTTAAAAAGATTGCTCTAAACTAAAAGCAAATGAGAAAAACACATTTGATTTTCTGGGACAGGTGAAAGCTGCAATTAACTGAAATATTCATAGGAAGATTCTGATTTATCTTCTCTTACTGACATAATTATACTGACATGCTCTCTTAGGCTCAGGACTACAGACTTTTAACAGCTATATATAAATTACAGATGTCTACAGAATGACTTGAGGGCAACAGGTTGCCACTATTCCTGCCAGCTGATGTAATTTATGCCATAAACTTTATCAGCAGCATAAAGACCTCGGAGTATGAACTTTTCAACATAAGGAGGTTTATCTTAATTGTCAAACGGCTGCACTGGCCAGTACATGTTCCCTCTCAGAAGGGGATACCACAGCCAGTGAAGACATGGCTCAAAACTGAAAACAGGACAAAAAAGCGACCATAAAAAAAAAAAAACCCAAACACATGCACACAGATTCCTTTGGACAGCTGAAGAAACTGACTCCCACTTCCCCATAGCTTCTATAATAAAAAACTTCTGGAAAGTTTTTTCCCACACCTGCTTTTTCCATTTGAATTTTTAAGAGAACAGCTGTGGACCCTCAGAACAGGGAAGTGAGAAAGGCGGGAGAGAAGGTGTTTTTCTTCTTATGATTCAAAACAAATGACCTTATGGACCCTCCCACGATAGGTAAGGGGTTAAAGAAAAAATGTCCTTAGTCTGAATGGGGAGGTCAAACACAAGCCCAGCTCAACCTTCTCTTCTTCAGAGGTATGTTAGGATGTGATAAAACCTAATGAATCATTAACTTGCTAGCAATGCATGTTTACACCTTTTTTAAAAAAAATGTTGTGAGTCAAGAGTAACTGCCCAATGAAAACAAGTGACCAGAAGGAATGCTCTTACTTAAACATACACAATTTCAGGCTGCCCATATGCCATTCTTTTGTTTACCACAGATTCCAACCTCTTAACCTCAATTAAACCATAAAAGCTCCAGCAAATGCACTGCAGATGAATTAATAAAAGCTGAAGTCAATCATCAGTCTCTGGAACACCCTACAGGTTGTTTGTTTTTATTGTGTTGCTTTTTTTTAACTAACATCACTTCATGTTTTAGCTCCTGCAGAAGTGCATTTTGAGGTGTAATTGCTTGGTCAAAGGCCCAGCAAGTCTATCAATTAAAACAGTCAAAGGCACTATTTATTTGTATTCTTCTGGTATCAGACAGAAGGCTTATTAGTACCCAGAGTCGTGGCACAGCTTATTTAGCAGTGTTTATTTTACCTAAACACACATGCAGAGGGTCTTTGGAAAACATGCCTGTCATTAACTTCAAGCCTTCTCTCACTCAGCAGCTCAAAAATGGTCATAAAAAGGCAATTAAATCTTCCCCTCCTCTCTCGACAGACCCTCAAAGTTGCCTCCCAGCACAAGGCCAGAACCTCAGCAATTGCTGGGTCAAAGCAGGAATGGATAAGGTTTGCCCCAGCAGGGTGGATAAGAGCAGTAGAACCCTCCCCGGGAGGAAGAAGAGGAGTTGAATGAGAAGGAAGAAGCCTGTTTGCTTCAGGTCTCAGCAGGATGGCTCACCAAAACACCTCACACCCCCCCATATAGCCAATGTCACAATGTCCTGCCACCACTGAATTTGGGGCCACACCACTGCCAGCCTGTCTGGAAGAAGGTCTCATGCAGACAGCATATGGGTTTACATAATGAATGCCACTGTATTTTACACACTAGTTCACAGCACCACAGCGAATTGGGTCCTAATTCTCATTTCAGCCTCTACGTACAGCCACAACTACACCGCAAGGAGAAAAAGAGAATAGATGAACCATAACCATAACTTACCAACTCAGAGTACCAAAGCAAAACAAAGTTCTCATCTATCAAGATTAAAGCACAGGTAATTCTGTGCTTCTCTCACAAACACCTGGAAACAGGCTTTTTAAGGTTTATTACAGTAAAACATCTGCCTTTGCTAGAGCTGATAGAGAATGAGCACTCAGCATTTTCCTGATGAAACCTTATCACAGTGGCCCTACGGCCTCCCAGCAAAAATTGTCCAGAAACATTAAGACTCTTCTTCATATTTTCCAGACATCATCCAGAGATGTCTTAGGCTTCTAAGAACACTAGACTCTTAGGCTGCAGTTTCACAGACAGCTTAAGCAGCTTTAATCAAGGCAGTCCTGCAGCAAGACAGACAGACAACTGCCTGGAAACAAATCTGCCTTTGGCAGCAACCCACACTTGGGCTGCCTTGTACTCATGATGAAACACAGACATAAAACTGAACCCCCCCCCCACCTTCCAGGTATTTTGTCCCCTCAGATGCACACTGTAGGGCACCAGTACTATCTGCAAAAGAGAGTAATAAAGAGCCTGAGCAAGTAAAAAATGTCATGATGGCACATAAAAGCCTTTCTCAACAATTTAAAAAGTTAAAAAACTCCACCCACCTCCTTTGACTAACCCTTGTGATGATGAAAATTTCTCTGAGAAGATGCATCAACCAGGAAGGAACGGAAACAAAGTTGCTTGTCGGCAAAAAACAAGACTGAAGCTAAATACCTTTATGTCATGGCTGTAAGATGATGTGAAAAGTGCCACTTGTGACCAGCAGTCAGGACAACTAGGTCACATCCTGCAGCAAATTCCCAGAAGCACAGTGACTTTTCAAATGTGTCTACCTCAGCACCATTCCAGGACTAGCATGACACAAGACGCCACAAGGAGGTAAGGTACCAAATTTGGTATTCACATGCTGCTTTTGGGGTAAAATACACACCTGTCTTCAAAAACTGAGCGCTACTTGGTAGGAAACCCCTATTCAAAGCCAAGATATCTCCCAATCACTTGGGTGCTCTGAAGAACTGGATTCCAGAACCAGTGCAGCTTGGCTATGGACAGGTGCAACACTGACAGCAGAGACAACCAGCTGCAGCCCACAGAAGGGGGAGATGCAACTGCAGCAGGCCTTCTGCATCTGGTCAGGTCTGACCACAGTCCTCTCACAGGGGAGGCATGTGGGCCTGGACCCCACCTTTCCTTTAGGATTTTCAAGAGGTGCAATGCGAGATGCCTTCAAAAACTCCAAGGCTGTGAACCCAAGCAGATGTGACAGATGGGGAAATCACTGAGCATTGGTCCTAGACACCAACATCCTTTTTTCTTTCTTTCTGTACAAGCAGCACTCCTTGGTGACACAGAGCTTTAACAACAGCTAGGAAAATGCTTTCTCTCTAGTCTTCATTTAGACTTCATTGCAGGATTAGATGCAGCTCTCAGTTAGGCATGACTGCTCACAGCCCCCACCTTCGTACTACAAAGTCTTCCTGCCCCACATCAAGCAGCACAAGTGAGCTCTAGAAGAGGAAACGTGCTCTAGTGCTTGTCACTTCTTCTGCTCTGCACCCCCCATAACGTGGCCACTGTGCTTAGGAAGAAGGGATCTCCCAAAATTCTGTGGACACCCATCCCTAACCTGAGACCATGCTGCTGTGCTACTCTGTCTGTAGGCTGCCCTAGTCCTCAAGCTCAAACATAGGGACAGCTCTCCTAACCCAGGGATGGTGGCATTCTCTTGCAGCAAAATAAAAGTGACTCATGTTTTTGGGTGCCCTAACTAGTCCTCAAGGAGAGGAAAAAATGCTTAACAAAGGACAGAGCACCAAAGGAGGTGCTTCTGCAGTTTATGGAAGCGCAAGGGCAGGGCAGTGGCTGCAGGACCATGCAGGGTAGCTGCCACGCTTCCATCTATCTCTCCTATGGGATGAAAAAAGCACCTCAGCAGTTTGCTCCCTTTGAGGATAGAACAATCACTTTATGAACTTAATATTTAACTGAAACCAAAACTGAGTCCAGGAGCTCTTTGAAAGAAATAGACAATGACTATTAAAGGCTTCAGGCAAAAAGAGACAAATTAGGATCTCACAGGGATTATGTTTTTCCATCTCTTCCAAGTAATGGAAAGTGGCTTTGAATTTTGGTACACAAAAACATGCAGTCTTTTGAAATACATTATTTTATGAGAAGCACATGCAAAACTCAGCAATGTATATGTTTTAAAGAACATCCAAACAGTAAAGTCTGCATCTTGAGCATGCAATTTCCTTTCAGCACAGTTTTTTTCCCGGGAAATCAAACAATCTTCTTGTGGCAAGATCAGTGGATTAACTGATCCTCCCCTTTCACTGACTGGTAAAAGTAGTAGTGTGTACCCTACTGCATCTGACTACTGACATGTAGTTTCTCATTGCAATGAATTTCTTTCCTCCTGCATAATCTACTAATGGACTTGTTTATTCCATACCAATCACTTCTAAGTCTTCCTCATACTTCATAAATCAAGCACATTAATTAAAGTTTAAGGGTAAGTGGCAATTTAGGGTATCAATTGGCCTAGGCAACTGAAGAAGCACAAGAAAGAACCAGCAAAATATGGGATTGGGCATGAGCCAGCCTCAGTATCCATTACACCTCACAAAGAGCAGCTGCAAAGGAAGCCTGCTCAGAAATGCCAAGCTCCATTTTCTCAGCTGGATCCCCAACACACATCCCACGAGATCTTGCAAAAGTTAAGAGAAGTGAATTGTTGGAATAGCCATTCAGTAACAGCAACGTTGCCAGCCCCTCAAACACACGGACACGTCTCTTTTGAGATGGACCCTCAGGGAAATCTCATTCATGGGCATACATATGCACAGCCAGGAGAGCAGGAAAGACAATGCTAGTCCTGGACCTTGGTGTGGAGAACAACAACCGAGATATTTCAATTTAGCACTCCAGTGCTTGGTAATTCTGCCGTGTAGTGCAATCTTTAGTAAAGACCATTCGTCTTTTCTATCTAAGGGAAACAGGAGAGGCAAAGTACAGGCAGCAAGTTCTTTACAATAAGAGAAAGGGAGGCTTCCTTCACAGCTACTGCAACTGCCAGGAAACTTAGGAAGAGCAGGGATAGCAGCAAAAAGACCTGGCCTCTCTACTGGCTAAAGAGAAGCACCTTCCTGCAATGTACTAATTGCAAACTCATGACACCTCCTGACCTAAAAGCCTATCAGTTAATTCTCCAGCTGGAAACATATTCCATTTTTAGTCTGCCAAGGTTATAAACAGGATTTCTCCCAAGGGGATCTATTATACTCTTGCCTCGAGCACAACAGATGAGAGATACTCTTCTAAAAGCCTGTCTTTGCAGAAGTTGTTTTACAGGGATAGTATTTTTCACTTGAGCTAGGCTGGACTGATTTGGAACGTACCCCTAAGACTCCAGAAGTACTTTGCAGAGCTGTCCAAAAATTACTTCATTTCTGTTCTCACCAAGATCTTGTAACAGTTAAGCAGCAGACTACAAAGTCTTCATTAAATAAATAAATAAAGAGCAAAGCATAATTATAACTTCACAAGCAATACCTTGAGTTGCAGGACAAATAAGGAAACATGCTTTTTTAAAACAATGTAACAAATTCTTCTGAGTAGGAATAGCTTTGCTACCAGTAATAACCAGGTAAAAAAAAATAAATTGGCTTGCTTCCCCTGAGGAAGGGGAAAGTCCACTGCTGATCTCATTGCATCTGAATCACTATCTAAATATTCAGACCAACTAGGCAACTTCTGCATCAGTTTGCTTCTAACTTTTCCCCCCTCGAGCGTACAGCTAGTCTTGAACACATTCAGAGCAGAGAGGAATGCTGATTTATGTGAAGTGGACAAAAAGAACAGATAAAACTCCACCTGGAACACAGCTTGCCTCTTTACAAAGTATGAAAATGCCAATCTGCCAATACCTTGATAAAATTAACACAAACAGCAGGGTCTTTATGATTAGATGCAGTTTCAGAGACTGCACACAGCACTGCCAGACATCAGCTTCAGCAAAGCAATGGGGAAATGGGAAGACATGGACAAAAAAAGAAACAGAACAAAAAGCCCCCCAGCCTTACAGAGGGCTGCATTTTTGAGGTGATGCAAAATTGTGCAAAAAGAGGAAATAGAGGGGAAAAAAAGAAAAAGCAAACATAAGAAATGGTTAAAAAAAGCAAATTATCTTCTCCTGCAATTCTCCAAGGAGCAGCTACTCCTTGTCAGAGGATTTTGTTTGGGCCAAGCTCACTGTTTGTCTGTGCTCAGTTACTAACCACACACTGCAAATTAAGGTACCACTGCTTAACACCACTAAGATGATCAAGCAGCAGTGCAGTAACAGGGGACTTTCTGCAAGAAAAGAAATGTAACCCTGGAGCACAGTAAGCATGCAAGTAATTTACACTGTCTCACGTTGGAGGAACAGTGAGGCAACGACTTTACTACAAAAGCCAATGATAGAGAGCTAATCACTGGATTCATATGCTTTTTACCTGCAGTGTTGGGAACAGAAAAGTACTGTAGCTTTAAAGTGCTATCAGCTTTTATTTAAAAAAAAAACCCCAACCCAAACTCAAAAAAAACCCTAACCAAAACCCACAAAAATTTACCCATAAAAAACCTAAATGACATGGCCCTCACCTGCTGTCTAAAAACTTCTGTCAAAAAAAGATTTGCAAAAGAAAACCATACGTATATCCAAATATTTTTGGTGTCACAGGTGTTTATCCCATTTTATCAAGTTTGTTTAAAAATCCAGCTAACAACAACAACAAAAATTCTAAGGGGAAAACAAACTGTCCAAAAGGCATAGACAGTATTTTTTTGGTAAACCACTGCAAGGAATCACTACAGCTCATGTTCTTCAATAGCATTGCGTAGACTTATTTTTGTCTTAATCTTTTTTGTTTCCTCCCCTCTTTTCTTCCTTAAGGTGATCTCTACAAGGAACACAACCCCCACCCCCTTTTAGATTCCATTTTTTTCCGATTTGGCACTTCTCAACTAAAGCCAAACCACAGGCTACTACACAGACTCCTATCATCACCAGTGCTGAAACCAGAATACTTTGATTAAGAGTGTTTAATTGTACAACAATTAAATGAGAGGAATAAACAACAGTGAAGCCAAGGCGTTATGTTGTCATTCCAAGTTTTCCAGGAACAAAATAAAAATTAAAAAAGCTAAACAAATGAATGGGTCACCAATGTTCAAACAGTTGTGGTCTGGGTTTTTAAAAACATTTTTGAAATATTTATTGTCAGGGCCCGGGCATCACAGCAGTACTCTGAAGAAGGGACAAGGTTCAGACAGTGTGCTAGTTTTCTGGTGTGGTGGAAAAACACAGATGTGCATTTTAAATGCCACAGGGGAGTTAACCTGAGAGCCTGTCACTGCCGAACAGCAAGAAACATCTCTCGATGCAGACGATGACGACTTCTCAGCACAGGAAATCCAAAGCCTTTCTCTGTAAATCGTTACCAAAAAAGAATTCCAAGAGGTGGAGAGACAACGAGACTTTTTCCCTGCTGAAGCCCACCCCTTCTCGCGGGCGCACACACCTGCTGGGGACACGCTCCTCCTTCCCGTCCCGCCCCGTAGGGGAGCATCAAAGGCCCTCACGGCTGTCAGACCACCCAGACCAGCCCCACGAGATGCCTCCAGCCCCTTGCCCCCGAGGCTGCCCCATGGAGGAGGCCGCCCAGGTGCGGGGGAGCCCCGCGGGGCCACGTCCCTGTCACTCTCCCTCGGCACCTGCGAGGCAGGTGGCAGCCAACCGAGTACCAGCTGGGACGCGTCCCACGCTCGTGCAATCGTGCGGCCCCACGGGAGCTCTCTGGGACACGGCCAGCCGCCTCGGGTGTCTCGGCAGCCGCTCTATTGCTGATCCCGCCCCAGCATCACCCCATCATCCAGCACCGGCGAAACCCACCGGCAGCGCCCGGTCCACGACGCCGAGGGACGGATAAGTTACCAGGACTCCAGGCTCCTCCAGAGCCCCGCTCCCTCCTGTCCCCAGCCTGTGCCTGCCCGCTCCCGCTGCCTCCGTCCAGGAGCAGCAGCAGGGACACCCGCGGCGGCGGCTCGGACGGGAAAACCCCCCGACAACGTGACACAGCCGGAGATCGCTCCGGCCGAGCCTCGCACCGCCCATCCAGCCACCAAGTTGTAAATACACTTTCGCAGCGGCTGCCGGGCGGTGGGACCGACCGCCGCAGCACGGAGCCTCTCCCGGCCCCGCGGGCAACGCACCCCCGTCCCACCATTCCCTCGCCCCACCATTCCCTCGCCCCGGGCGGCGGGAGCAGCCGGGCGCTCCAAGGGTCTCTCCGCTCGCACCGCACCCGGGGGCTCCGCCGGCGCCGCTCCCCACGGCCGCTCCCGCCCCGCAACCGGGACCCGTCCCCCTCGTCTTTGTCCCCCGGCAGCTCACCGGGACCGCGTCCGCCCCCTCCCGCCCCCCACGGCTGCCGCGGGGCCCTGGGACACCGCCTCGCCGCTGCCCCGACAGCGGAGCCCCGGACTCACCGCGGGGTGGCCCCGGCCGCGGAGCTCCGCCGTGCTCGCCGGTGCAGCATCCAGCGAGGTTGCGGGGCAGGCGGCGGGCGCACGCCGGAGCCCGGGAGGAGGACCGGCGGCGGGGCGGGGCCAGGCGGGGCGGCACTCGGGAAGGGGAGGCTGCGGGGGCGGAACGGGACGGGCCCTGTGTGCCGGGGACGCTGCGGGGGCAGCCGCTGTGCGTGCAGTGACGAGGGGTTATGGGGAGGGCTGCCGGGCGATTTTGTTCTCGGAGGGTACTCAGTCCGCTATACTGGCAGCAATGAAGTTTGCGTAGGGGAAACTGCAATTGAGAGTGACCACAGCAAGTCACTGTAACTCGGTCCGGGTGGCTGTGCCGCAGCCAGGTTGGCTGGGCGGTGCTGGCAGGGGGAGATGGCGCAAAGCGTAAAGAGGTGCAGTGTAAGAGTCGAGATCGGATCTGGGAACTCCGCGCCTGGAGTTTCGGGCGCTGGGAGCCCCGGTGCTAGGGAAGGAGGTGCTGTGCTGAACGCACGGCATAAACCTTCTTGTTTCCCTCCCTCTTCTGTGTTATAATCTGTATATTTCTGAATTTCTGTAATTTCTGAAAGAAGGCTGGCATTATTTCAAGTTCTGTTGTGTTGCTTCCTCACAAGTAGCTTGTTGCTCAATTTCCCCACGCATTCGGTTGCATTCGAAGGTGCAGCCGGCATGGGAGCTGGACTGGCAGCAGGGGAACAGGTGGGAAGGCTTTTGCACAATGTTGCACAGCTCCATAGCAAAAAAAAAAATTGAGATTTGCCCAGGAGGAATCACAAGAGTGAGCCTGACTTGCTGGTCTGTCAATGGCCACCTGACAGGCTGAGGGAAGCAGGGCACCAGGTCACCTGTACTTACTCCCAGGTTTTGATCTTGCATTTGAGGTTGGACATGAGACTAGCTAAAATCTCAGCCTTGCTGGCATGGATAATAAAGAGGACAGCTTACTTTTGCCTCTTCCCAGCTGGACTGTAACAGTGAGGCTGCTATATGAGCACAGGGCACGTCTTATCCCTCAACAGTCTTCTGACAGAAAGTATTGGTGTCTTACTCATTATCTGAGCAAATGGGCAGGCACCTCATCATTTCAGGGATGGTTCCAGAGCTGTGGATCCTAGATGAACAGAGGCAACTGCCAATGGTCAAGGTGAAGTCTTTCATGGCTTGTCCTTTTGTTAAGCCAAGGCTGATCTCTGTATTTGCCCTCTCAGCACGCCAGCTGTTTCTAATACTATTCTGAGGTGCCTAATGTGTGGTTTCATGGGCAGCTGAGTTGGCATGACATCTTCCCTCTGTCCACAGAAACATGTCACACTGTCCATTTTTATTCCTTACCATTTTCTGTCTCCTTCACTCTCTTTGCTCATGGCTGTAGTACTTTCCTTAAATCAGGACTGGAGCATTTTAGATTGCTAAACTGGTGAATCTCACTAAATGGACAGAANTTTTTTTTTTTTTTTCTGGAAGAGTGGTCTGTTGTGCTGGTGAATTAGATTGTCTCATGGAGTGGTCCAGCCAGTGCTGGAGTCAAGCATCTTGTAACATAACCTACACTTGTTCACTCAGATTGCAGGATTGCATGCAAGGGCACAGAATCAAAGTGCAGGCTCTATTGTTGAACCTGTTCTTAGTTAACCTGCCCTGTACCATGCATAAAGCCTGCAGTGGAGCCACCACAGAAGTCTGGTCACAGTAGGACTTTCTGTCATGCTCTGACAGCTAGTGGAGAACTTGAAATGTTAGCAAACAGCTCTGAACAGTTGCTGAATGCTTCTGGGTTTTGATCAGTTGAAAAAGAAAATGTTACAGTAGCTTACAAACTCATGGCTCCAGTTTTGGTGACAGGATGCACAGGAGGGAAGCACCATGTCTAGGCTGTTGAGACAGTGGTGTGCTCCATGGCACACCACCTTAACCTGCTCTCCTCATCATTTGCACTAGAATCCTTAGGGCTATTTCCTTCACACAGAACCTGAGTAGGAGTAAGAAAAGTGTGGGTCATGTGCAGGTGATGTTCCTAATATAGCCATGATCATAATGGAATATAGTACAGAATGTCAGGTATGATTACCTTAATTGGAAGTATAGCAATTATCCCACATAGCTGGTCTTCTAGGACTGTGTGTCACCCTAGAGAAAACAAGCTGCATTTTGAGAAACATCAGAACTGCAGGAAAATTGAGATAGTGTTAGCCTGTTTGTTTTTGAAGGAGACATCAAAGTGTTGGAGACTGAAGAGATCTGTGTTCCACGGAAATACCGCTGCAAGTTTTCAAAGCATCAACTCCAGCTCTCCTTCTTGCAGTGCTGATAAGCGGTTTCATCCAGCTTGCTCTGTAAAGTGGAAGCTGGAGAGGGGGATTTGTGGACTGGTTCTTAAAAGCCGGTGTCTTCAGAAAAAAGAGCGGCTTTTGTAAGCTAATGTCTCATGCAGAGTCATGCTGGAGTCAGAGGGACCCCATGCAAAAATAAAAGTTTGCATAAGCAGATGTCTTTACTCATGGTCTTGTCTGCATTGCATGTAGACAAAGAGATCTACTGCAAAAGGGAAAGCTGTGGCTTGCCTTCTCTGTCTCAGAAAAAGTATCCCTTCCCTTTTCTTACAATAATTATTGCAATGCGTGTAGGAGACAATTTTGTTGCTACTATATATTGTCCAGTTCACAAGCAGCACCTCAGCTTGGAGAGAAATGGGTTGCTTGTAGAGTTTAAAAACAAAAGAAGTTTTCACTAATGATGTCGGGGAGCTGAAGCTGGCTTCAAGCTGTTCAAGTCATGAGAGGATGACTCAGAAGTCAGAAATTTGAGGCATTCCTATGTCTAGGGTTTAATCAACAGGCAAAGCGTTGGGAGGTAAGCGGAGGAAATCAATGGCAAATCAAAGAAGAATAGGTCAGCTATTCATTAGAGAAAGGATTGATCTCAGGGATATTAACGGAAAGGAGGGCATGAAATGAATCCTAAAGAAAAGTTTGAACTAACTGTGTCTGCAGCGAGCTGGCAGTCAGAGACCCTTACGAAAATTGCTTGACTGTCTTGCATGAAAGGCTATTTGCAGAACTGCATTCTCAGAGTCAGATTTAATCAGCTGCACACAGACATTCCAGCCATAGTGCAGCTCTTGCAGGAAAAGTAATTATTTGTGTATTTTTCATTGCATATACAGTCATCATAGGTATTACACATGAAATTATAATAATCTGCTTTCTGTTAGCATACATGCTGAAGCAAAATCATATTTGGTGATGTTTTCAGTGCAAATTACAGCTTTATTTTGCTGGCTCTTGCCTTATTCCTAGAAAATGATCAATAGCTTCAGTGGGACTATTCATCATGCTATGGCTTTCGTGATTAACATGTTGCAAAATCAGGTTTAATTTTGAGCTCTGGGGTAGGGATTTTTTTTTTTTTACACGTAAAATATCAAATTTATTTAAAATTGCATGTAAACAGTAAAAATAAAGTTGCAGTGTGGCTTATCTGCTAGTAACAGTATTGGTTACATTATTGATAATAGTCATCATAGCAAAAAGCAAGGTATAGATATAATTGATGAGGTTTAAGACACCAGTTTACATTAAATAAAAGTCAAATGCTGTTGTGCTGATCATTGACCACGTTATGCTGCAAGTGAGGCCAAGGTATGAGTCTGGAGCCATAAACTGCTCGTGGGCACTTGGAGGGCACTTGTGGCTCCTGTACCAGGGATGTGCCACGCGACTGCTGAGGACACGGGAGGTTTTACTTTATAGCCTATTGTCTCTGGTGCCATATATGTCACTGTGTATTGTATCTCCCATCCCAGAGGATCCTGATGTACTTTTTCAGTAAGTTTTTCATTTGACATTTCAACAGAGACACCTTCAGGTAGTAAGGGAACAGCTGCACAATGTTGCTCCGTCAGCAACCTTTGGAAACAAGGTGGGGAATCTTGGTAGGGAGAATGGGTTCATAAATCAAATTTGGCCCTAGAGAACAGAGGCTGTAACTCTTACCCTTGGCAGTGTTTCTGAACTGTATTGGGACTGTATTTACTAAAATGGTCACAAGCCATATTCTAAAGAGAAACCGAGTCTTTCAGTAACATTAAATCATTTAACATCATTATAGGCTTATGATTTTATTCTAACTCTGACCAAATTCTCAGAGCCCTTGGTTTCAAGATTTCCTAACCCAAGCGCTAATCAAGCCCAAACCTGTGTTCATTACACAGCTTCCTGAGAACCCAGCTGGTGGCGGCACGGCCACTGGCCATGAGGAGTTTGTCACGTTCTCTCTGACAGGACCTATCTGATCTATCTTTGCCTATAAAGGTGCTCTGGCAAGTTGGTATCTGCAGCTAAATACACATAGGGGGCATAAGCTTCTGGTACAAATTCCTTTCTGGGGACAGGAGTTGTCTACTGATTTCACCATACACTGAAATTCAAACTTTGAAGTTTTGGTTACTTTCAGATGACTTTGAAACCATGCCAGAGCTGTTGAATCCCTGTCCAGGGTTTCACAGTGCTTATAATATCTCTGCTAGGCTTCCATCGCAATACTAAAGTAATTTCATGTCCTCGGCATGGCAGGCACATACACACATTGTCATTCACTGCTCAATAAAGAGTTCTTTCCGGCTGTGTGTTCCCTGCGCATTTTCCTCTCTTGACCCCTAAAGACAATCCTGCCAAAGCCATACCTTGCAAAGGAGTAAATGGCTTCTGCCATCTCTGAACATGGGTTTCATAAAGGCTTTTCACTCCATTTTACTTCCTTTCAGCCATGTGTTTTGATTTTTTTTTTATCAGAATTACTGTCTGTAATATTGTTTCCCTATTTTTAACTTTTTCTTTCTAGCTGACTTATATATTCTTAATCAAAAATGGAGAATAACACCTCTAGATGATGGAGAAGGGTGGATTTTTTTTACATAAACTAATCAACTTTGGAAATATTTGGAACAATATTACACGGTTAAGCTTTTTTCTAAGATCAAATGAAGGAATTTTTTTTTAAATCTGTTATTCTCTGTTCTTCCCTAGATCTAATAATAGAAATGCCTGCAATTATAAAGTGTAAGAGTATTAATAAAAAAGCAGTAGAGTCAGGAAAGATCCATCTAGAAAGGCAGTAGAGCCAGAAAAGAGTTTTCTACAAAACCACAGATTTTTTTCATGCCCAAAGCATCACCCTTTCCTCCTTTTTGAAAATCCTGTATGTGTTCCCTCTGATCCCCAGCCCCCAGCAAACTGGGAAGTGGAAGAAAAGTAATCTTGGCTGCTGGGGTCCTGCCTGCAGCCTCCTGCCTGGGGAGCACCTTGTGCGGCCACACAAAGGAGAGCTGCTGTTTCTGGAGGGGAGTGGGGAGGGGGCTGGAGGGCACGGGGAGGGAAACGTGCCTGGGAGCAGCTCCACCAGCTCCGAAATCCTTCCTGCAGGAAACAATTGGCTGAACAGAGGCCACCGCTTGCAAATGCCCCGGTGGCCCTTTCTGTACATTCTGCTACCAGGCAGCACTGCAGATTTCCCTACCTTGGGAAATCTTGTGCCTAGATAAAAAAATACTGGGGGAACAAATGGAGAGAAAGCCAAAAATAAGCATACAATCCTGCAAGTTTAAGGGAAGCAAAGGGATGTGCTGTGTCATCCTGCTTCTTAAATGAGAAATGGGGGATAAAAGGAGAAAAGGGGCACATTTAAGCTGAAAATTTCCATGAAGTAATGGCACTGAGATGATTTGAATTACCCACAGGATGAATTTAGCCTGACGTGTAAAATCTATTTCTACCATTATCACTGCTAACCTAAGCCTATTCACAGATAATTACAGTCAAGTGCTTACCGTGCTCTTGCTCATCTGTTTTTCCCTCCTGCCCATTTAGTAAATGCATCAGTTATGTATTAACACTGGTATGCTGTGTCAAAGCAGCAAGAGCTTTGAAATTAGGCGGCAGGAGCAGAATATAATATGACAGGAAAGAACCAGTGAAATCTGCAAACAAGGGGTTTCAAAAATGGTCATTAGAAGTTGGTTATGTTCTAGCAAATCAAGATCTTAGAATTAAATAATTTGAACTTACAACATCTATGCAAACGGAGGTCAAATGCGGTAAGTTCGGCCAAAGTGCGTTTCCAATTTTTGCATTACTTGGGGCAAAACAGATCCAAACATGAAGAAAAGCCATTGCCTGTACCTGACTTAAAATGCTGATGAAATTCACACAAGAAGTTATCTTCTGTTGTACAGTGACTCTCCTGCACAGACACATTCCATAAATACTCTTCTCTCCACCATGTTCTGGATAAAATTACTAAGGTGTAAGTCCTGTCCATTTTCTTCCTCATCACATTACCTGGCACTGAGTAAGGGGCATGAATAAATTCCCAGCTCCTGTGCAAAGCCAAGAGATGACTGGGAAGAGGGCTATGATATCTGTCCATACAGGAAGGGACATTAGGAAAAGTGCCTGAAATATGGGGTTTATTCCACCCAGAGAGCATATTTTTAAGTATATTAGTAAAAGAGGCATCTTTTTCTCCCCTCAAGCCTGATAAATTCCTTCTGAGTGGTTGGGTGGGTGCCCAAGGGTGGAGTTATTCAGGATTCACTCTTGCCTCTGGAAATGGGAGTCAGGTTTAAAGGTGCTCCACAAGCTCCATGCAGCCCTTTTTTTTTGTACAGATAGGGCTCTGCTGCTACCCTTCACAGCAGCACCACTCTGGTCAGAGGCTTGCTTACCTGTCATAAGAGTCCTGCCTATTTTTAGTATTTTTCTTGTCTCTGGAGGGGGTGGTGGTTCCTTTAGTGCCTGAACAAAACTATTTACCTGTAATTGAGTGTTTTAACCTGTCATTCTTCAGGAAGAAGAAATGTCTTCTTCCTGAAAATAAACAGAGCTGATATGAAAGCTTATATCAAGAAATAATAATCACATTTCATCAAACTTCAGTAGGTCTAGAAGCTGCCTGGAGTGTTAAAATGTCCGCTGCAACTCACCTCATTAAAGTATTTCTGTATTGAAAGCTACTTCATCACTTTATAAATACTTGACCAAGTTATGAAAGCAACTTAGGTGTCTTATAAGTATAAAAAGTCTTGAGCACTGAAACCCCCTTGTAAATAAAGAATGTGGATGTGAAATATAATCCCTGGTGGGATTGGTTTCTGTCCTCTAGAAAGGACATTACTTTGAGACAGGCAAAGACAAAATAAAAGCTGGAGATGATGGCTGGTAAGAGGAGAAAAGGCGAAGGTAATAAAAAATGTACACACAGTTCCTAATCTGCAATGACTGTAAGCATGTCTCACTGACTTCAGTTCTGAATAAATCATGCTATCTATACCAAGGTTATCTTCTTTTGTCATCATACATCAAGTAAAGATGAGAAACACTAGTCAGCCTGGTTCACTTAAGGTTACTTCCAAAATGTATTCAAAATCTGTAAAAGGTAGGCAGTGTTCTCTAATTCTTTATATGTATCATGTTATGCCCCATAAAAACTGTTATCATTATTGGTTTTCTCAATCTTTTATTTCAAGGTTGAGTTTTGGGAGTTTGTATGATTGTTTGTTTTTCCATGGGGAAGATATCCACAGCCTCTTGGAAATGATCCCATAGAGGAGTCCTACTTTTTAAAAATAGCTGGTTCTATTCATTCCATTAAAATGACAGAATAAATACTCGTCTCAGTAACAGTAAAAGCGACTTTAAGAATTACCCCTTGCCTTCTCCAGTGGTAAAGCTGAGCTCTAGCAGAGGGAAGTTCTGCTGGTACTGAAGAGAGTTCCTTGGGAGAGTTCCGTGGGTCTCATGGGGTGCGGTGGTCTCTGGACACTGTCCCAAACATAGCACTTGGTCATGTAGATGTGAGCAAGCTGCTGAAAGAGAGCTTTTCTGCAGAGGTCAAAACCCTTCAACCAGGCATCATATGCTGTAGGATCTTCCTTTTCAGGCCACTGAGAAATTTCACATTGAGGTACATAGCTCTTTATAATGCCTATCCCATATTTCTTTCAGTTGTCCAACTTCCTTTTAGGTGACAAATATACTTTTTCATCAGTTTTTTTGTTGAAAAGAATTGTAAGAAAATTAGAAATAGGTAGTAATTTCCAATCACCATGCACGTGCCAGTTACATGGCCATCTGTGCTCATCGGCTTTTTATGGTCTTTACTTACTCTACTGTGACTCTGAAGGGGTAAAAATAAGTAGGGTTAGTACTTTTAAGCAAATAAAGATACCTTTGTCATGCTTTTAGTAATATGTCAGGTGTAGAAAGTCAATGCAGAGTCCCTGGACTGACAGGTATAAGGTCATTTCAGATATCTACAGCATTTTTGTCATCTAGCTGCTCTGTCTTCTGCTAGTTCATCTCTCTGAAACAGAAAATAGTATTCCCAAAAGTATTTGAACCTGATCACCTCATTTTACTTCATCCATAAACATCCATGTGTGTGCATCCAGGCCTGTTGTCCATTGCAAAGGAGGGGAGCATCACTGGCACTGATGCACCAGGGGTGCCCATGGTAAAGATTGCTCTTCTGAGTGCCCACACAGAATCTGAAAGTAGGGATGTCATGACCTCCTGAGGAGGCAAACAGAGCACGGCTCATGGCTGACTGTGTCACTGCCTTGTGGTCTAAGCTCCTGGGTGGCAAGGGGAAAATTCCTGCTCTCTGTGTTTAAGGCACCTAATTTATGATAGGGTTTCAGGTTACAGCTGAACGGGTCCAGCCAAAAGGAATGTTCTGCTCCTCTCCCTCTCTCTGCCTTCTGCTGCTTCTTTGGAGTGCACCCTGGTGATGGTACAGCTGCAGGGTGAATTGGTCCATTCTAGGCCTACCCTAGAAAAACTGACCTATTTTTATAACTCTATGCTGAATTGAAGAGCCTTGCTCCAACAAGATACAGGGAGGGATGGCCAGGACTGCAGCTGGAGTTGCTGCAGTGGCAAACAACGTTTTCAGCAGAAACCCACTGCTTAATAGGGTTTACTGAAATGTCAAGTGGCACCTAACTCACAGAAAGAAAAGGCCTGAATCTTAAAATTTTGTGTTTTCTAGATCTGATGTGAAGCAGAAGAATGGGAGTGGATAGCTGGGGTAGCTGCAACTGGGAGATAGTCTATCCATGTTTTTAACAGAGAACATATTTAGTAGAGGGAATTCTCCAACTTTTCATACCATGCCTCTTCTCTTTGGGAAGAGTTTTGGGGCTTCATATACACTTGCTTTTCCCAGTATACATTCTCTTCCCCTATTCCCTGGATGGGGCACCTCAGCCAGTTAAAGAAAGAAAAAATTCCTATCTCTGACTGGCCATGCGGGGCCTTTCTCTCTTCTGTGACTGTACAGATCATCTCACCTAAAATTAGGCCAGATAAATAGCTCTCAGTAGTCCAGGTCTGCATAGGCACCCAATGTCAACGATTTGGATGAATTTGGACACGTAAATAAGACCTCAGTTGTCTGGACCTTAAGTATTTGATGGCACTGCTAGCAAAGAAAATTTGGAATTTCTTGGTTAATTGTAGGTGGGATGAAGGAGAGGTTTGAATATGAAATGCTGTCTGTGACAATTTCAATTATGGGGACTAGAAGCTTCCTGAAGTCCATGAAGATATGATTAGCCATGTATACATTGGGGTAAGACTTGGGTCTGTAAATAACACTTGCAGATGTTTGCAAGGACTTGATCTACAGAATTCCCCCTGAGACACAAGTCTTCACAAGGACAGGTGTATTTCCTTATTGAAATTGTCAGTAACTGGTTGTTCAAGGCAAATGTAGCATCACTGCAGGTGCTCAAGCAAAGTGCAACCTCATTTTGTTAGGACGTAAGCTAAATAATATCATCCATCCCGTATTAACTTACCCTTAGCCTAACGTGGGATAAACTGGTGAATGAAGCCAAATACAATCAGATAGTGAACAAAAAACAATGTCAAAATTTATTTGCGTTTAGTCAGTAGCCCAGGAATGAGAGCTGGGGTGGTTGTGGTGATGAGCCAGAGGAATGCTGCTGGTATTAAGAGCTCTTTGCTCTGTCACACATTCCTGTATTTTGCAGGATCTGAAGGAATTAGCCTCAGGAAAGCTCAGAGTTTATTTCAGGTGGGTAAACTCTGTTTTCTGGCCTTTTGGTCTGTGGTGGGAAACATTCATAGCGATTGAAGGAAAGATCAACCGGCTAGATAAGAATTTGTTATCTTCCAGATGGCAGGTTATGAAAGCAGAGAAGAGGGCTGTGTCTGTCAGGTGTAGGCTCGGAATGACAAAGAAATTTAACTCCGTTCCAAAAATGTTAACCATATTGTTCACGCTCAGCAGAGAGGGGGCCTGTGGCTGCTGTGAGATTAACCTTGTGACCCTGACAAGAGTTTAGACCAGCCTGTCAAAAGCATTATGCTTGAAGGCAGTAATCGTTCTTTATTAGAACAGTTACTTTGCTCGGTTTCTACTGCCCACCTATGAATTGCATTTTGACTGCAGCACCACCTTTAGGAAGTGGTGTGTATTTTAATTATTAACAACAGCAGATTCCTAAAGGCTGTGGACAGCCTCTTCAGTTTGGTTTGATTTGCCCTTAAAAAGTAGCTCGATGTAAAAATGTACTTATCTGGTATAACAGTGATTTTCCACAGGGCTGTTGTGGGGCTGGTAGTAGACTGTTATTATTCAGAGCATGTAAATATTTTTATTAAAGGAAATTGGGAAAATCTGTGCTTGTTATTTTCAAGCAGACTTGAGAGCTAGGTTTTTAGAATGGCTGTGCCAATTTATGGCCATTAATTTCAGATCATCCTGTGAAAGACACCTGTTTGAAGAGCTGCAGCATTGAAACCATTGCAGCCTCGGTGGTCCAGAGAAAGGCTATTATGCGGCATTAAGAGCTCATACGGTTGTAAAAAGTGAGTGAGCTTTAGGGCCCAGAGGCTCTTCAGTAGGTTTGCAGAGAGTCAGCTGTTCCTGAGTGCTCAGCTTCCTTGGTGGAGCTGTGGCTGCTCTGCCAAGTCCTCAAAAAAAAAAATTACAGTTGTAATAGTTTCCCACAGTTGTGGGATTTTTTCACATTCTCTGTTGACAAGTTCTCTCCAAGATAAAGTGTGAAGTGATTTAGTATTTTGTTCAGTAGGCTGATTCACTCAGTTTCACTCTGTAGTGGTTCAGGCATTGTGTCACAACTGCATTACAGCATGTGCTTGTAATAAATATTCACTGAACAAGAAAAGAACTAATTTAGGCCACAGGATATATTCATTGTGGTCATAAAAACCAGTTTCAAAATACATGAAAAGCGTTTTGTAAGGATTAAGTACTCTTTAATAATATCATTTTATATGGAAACTGCTGCAGAAACCTTATAGCCACATCAGACCACTTATACAGTTTCCTGCAAACATCTGGATCCTTATTGCACCCACTTGCCTAACTTTTCATCTTTCTGACCCCTCAGGCTCTGCGTATGCTGGGAGTTACATTTGGGAACATCTTAACACATCTCCTGCTTCTTTCTCTTACCTTTATAACATAAATGAGATAGGCAAAGGATGTAATTTCCACTTTTCAGGAGCACTGTGGCTGATCATACTAGCAAAGCAGTCTGAAAGTACAAACTGCTGCTGCTGCGGACTACTTATACCCTAGAAGAAGGTAAAACAGTGGAATTCCTCTAAGTTCTGCTTTCCCAGTTTCCATGCTGTGCACTTTGAGGTGTTTGATTTATCCCTGTGTTTATTTCAATGGGGATGCTGTCACCTGCTTTTTGCGATCAATAGACGCTGCCAGTGTGATCGTAATAGGGCACGTTCAGCAGCAATCTCCCCTGAGACTCGGAGTATCTCTCTCCTAGCCTTTCAGGACAAAAAGCTGCAGCAAAGCCATTCATCTCAGGGTACGGGCATTACACCACAGGGGGAGGTGCGGAGTTTTTAATGCATGAAGTCACTGCCCTTCACAGCGAACTAATGAAAACACTGTCTTTAGCTATGTTTAAAATCCCTTGGATGCCTGTGTGTGTGAGTGCGCACTGAGAAACAGATAATTGATACTGTGAGGTCTTTGATACCTTTTTTCAATGAGGCTAATTGTCTCTGCATAATTTTTGGACAAGCCTGCAATAGTGATGTTTGGTTGCTGCCTGGGATTAGCATGTTTAGCAATAGAAGAAGAAGAAAAAGAGAGAGATGGCATCCAGTACCTAGGTGATGGGCCCGGCTCAGTGACATGCATCTGAATAAGACATGCCTATTTAACCCTAGAATCATTTTTCTAGCTAATCATGGAATGTGCATGACATTTGTTATTACTGACATTATAATGCATCCATTCACACTACTAGAACTGCTAAGCTGTTCCCACTGAAAGTAATGGAAGCTTTGTATAAGCTGAAGAGAAGCAGAACTGGGTCCCACTAGAGCCAGTCAGGAAGTTTCTCTACTCAGCTTTATTTTTAGGAAGCTGTATAATTTAAGCAGAAGCCCTCCTGCTACAGTTTTGGTAGGAACACGTTGGACATTTATATGCTTTACTGTAATATTTATTTCTCCATTTTAAGGTTGCTTTAAGAGTATCTTTGAGTTTCTTGGCTTTCAAGAATGTAGTTTCACTTGATTTTGCTTCATCTTTATTACAGAGAACATTGTAATTCAGTTTTCATTCCCACCAGAAGAACTGTGTGATCATGAAATCACCTCAATGCATGGCAGGTGAGCTAGAAGGCTGAGGGAGCAATGTTGGCCCCCATCCTCCTGGAACTGGATTTCTTGTCCCAGTTTGTCACTGACAGTGACCAAAGTGCTAGCCATTTTTCTTGCTGATTTGGTAAAAAACATCTTTGGTGCACTTGACTTTCCCACCTCTCAGAAGTGCTACAGAAATATCTGAGATAATGTGACAAAGTCACAGCAGTGAAAGACACAAATAGGAAGACACATGGTCCAAAACATTAGACACTTAACTCACTGATGCGTATGTGCATGTTCTGGCACCCTATGTATATTTGAAAAACTGGGCCAAAATGTACTGGGACAGGATGTCAGTATTAAAGCACTCTGCAGTCTGCAAATAGGTGTGGAACTGGGATGCCTTTGATTCCCAGGCAGGAGTTTTCTCAGTCCTAGTTATAGTTACATATTGGTTTGCTGTTGCACAACCAAGGAATACCATAAAGATTGTTTTGTTCATTGCATATTTTCCACTTGCCATTTTTTTAATATTGTTTGAAATACCTCCTCCACTTTCTTGTTGAGAACAGAAAGTAGGCTCACAGAACAGGCAGATTTCTGTTGTTTCTCAATCAATCTGGCAAGAGAGTGGTCTGATGCCAACATTTTCATTAAACTCAAGGTGGTGTTAAGGAATTGACTTGTCCCTGTAATGCCCTGATGTTCTGTTTCTGCACATAATTTAGACAGCTACCTAATAAAAGTTTTTAAATGTAACAATAGTATTGCTCTCTCTTTTTGTATCTAGCAGCAAACCTCTAATTCCTCTCTCAGTGTTCATTACCTGTAGAATGCAGCAGAGCTTTGGGGACAAGAATAATGTTTAACATTTACACAGCATTAGATCTATATCAGATCACGATGCCCTGGAGCCTCAGCCTCTAGTCAATATGAAGCCATATCTCTTGAGGATACAGTGTAGTAGAATTAGTTGAATTATTGAAGGCAGTGGGTAAGAATTCAGCTGTGTCCATAGCTGAGATATGGATCTGAGAGGACAGTTCTTCTTTCTTACTGTGCAGCACTCTTTTCAGTCCCATACTGAAGGGAGCTTCAGCATCAAGAAATAAAAATATTCCGAAAAAAGCCTTCTGACTATATGCTAGAGGTCCATGTGGGGAGACATGGGCGAGCAAGTTAGGCTGACAAACTGTTAGCAGCACCTGAGTCCTGGCCACTGCAGAACTCCTACCAGATTTCCAATAGAACTGTTATAGAATAGAATAGTACAGGTTGGAAAGGTTTAAAGCTCTTCAAGTCCAACAGCCCTGCAATGTGCAGGGACATCTTCAACTACATCAGGTTGCACAGAACCACATCCAGTCTGACTTTTGATTTTTCCAGGGGTGGGGCATCCGCCACCTCTCTGGACAACCTGTTCCAGTGTTTTACCACCTGCATAGTAAAAAAAGGTCTTTCTTAGATCTTATCTAATATGCCCTCTTTCGGTTTAATGCCATTCTCCCTCAGCACATCACTACGTGCCCTTGTAAAAAGTCCCTCTCCAGAATCCATGTACCCTTTAGGTACTGGAAGGCTGCTTATAAGGTCTCCCCAGAGCCTTTTCTTTTCCGTGCTGAATAATCTCTCTGAGCCTGTCTCACAGGCAGGCAGAGATGCAGGTAGGAGAGGTGCTCCAGCCTTGTGATCAACTTAGCGGCCCAATGTGCTAGTTTCAGCTGGGGTAGAGCTAATTTTCTTCAGAGTGCTTAGTACAGCTTGGTTGCTGGCTGGGGTTAAACCACAACAGCCCTTCTCTGGGCTAGCTCCAACAGCTCCATGTCCTTCTTATGTTTGGGGGCCCCAGAGGTGGATGAAGTACTCCAGGTGGGCTCTCTGTGGACTCTATACCACAGTGGAGTATACACCACTCCCTCAACCTGTTGGTTACAATTCTTTTCACAGAATCATAGAATCATTAAGAGTGGAAAAGAAGTTCAAGTCCGTCAAGCCCAACATTTGGCCAAATACCACTGCTATGGCCCACCAAACCATATCACAAAGGTTTGTGCAAAGGAGGAAGCCCAGGATACTGTCACTGTGACAGGAGCAGCAGGGTGGGAGAGGAGGTGAAATTCAGCGGTGGACGTGCAGGCCGGAGTGGGGCAGCCTTCCCGGGGGCCGGGCAGCCTGCCCTTTGAAGTCATGGAACAGTTTCCAAGTGCCATTTGTGCCCCTGGCTTGGTTTGCATACACACGGCATTACCTCACCCAACAAAGCCGCGTCAGCCAGGGCTGCACAATGGTGGGGGCTGGCTGTGCCCCATGGGGGGCTCCCAGTTGCCCTGGGAACGCCGCATTCCAGCATCAGCTGCTAATGTGCAAAGCATGCTGCTGGGGGCTGGCCCGGGCAGAGCATGGGAACATTCTTGCATACTTTATGAGACAGAAACAAACCGACTTTCAACAGAACAACAGCCAGGCATAATCCCCCCCACCCCTCGCCCCACTGCCTTTGCCCACCCCTCTGAAACCAAAGCACTCTGGACCTTTGTGTGAAAGCTAGGAGGTTCATTTCCAGGGTATTTTGCCAATAAAATGAACCAAGAATATGTTCTGATCCAGGAGTGAATTTTACACGTCTCGGGAGAAGAATGGCCTTAGTGTTGAATGCCTATAGTGTAATTTCCTACAGTCTTTTAGGCCAGGGCTCTCAGGCATCCTTGGCCAAGCCCTCCTGTGGCAGGTTAACACCTGGGACAGCTGGGACACCCACTGATCTAACATCACGAGCAGCCATCTGCCTTTCTAAAGCCTCCTTACTATTTTTTCTGCACAGACAGACTGCTGCCTGCAATAAGAGCACCAAAACATGGCTCGGCTGCCCCCAGAGTCCCTGTCCATGGTGAAGCAGCCTGATTATTTACCACAAAGTAGTAGCTCTGGGTATCACCACAAGGCTTTCGTGGCAAAAAAAAAGTGAGACCAAGGAAGGCAAAATGGCACTGAGGACAATTTTGTCCTACAGGATTCACTAAGTGTGAGTGCATTGGTATGTGATTGTGTGGGCTTCTCACCTTAGCCCCCACTTACCAACAGACCTGGCTTCAGCAAAGTCAAACCTAGTTCATCTTTGTTTAAGAATAAGCTAAACAGTAATTTATTAAGTAATTCAAGGCACAGCTTCCATGTCTCTGTAGCACATTGGTAACAGAAGGAACAGTGATGCAGAGATCCTCTTAGCAGGATGCATTAGTGAGCCCAGTTTTTATACTGTTCATGGACCTTTAATTATTCAAGCTGTCTCTGTGCAGCAGTTATTTGTGGGGTTTTTTCCTACATGCAGAAAAACATGAAACATCACTGGTGTAAGGCAAGCTGCAGTTGCACAAGTCAGCTTTCATCCTTTTGCACTGAAGTATTCCAAATCCCCTCTGTGGCTGCTTCAAAAAGCACCTTTAAGAGAAGTGATGGGCAGGGTTTGTACAGCTGGTTTGCAGCTGATGGCCGTTGGGGATGTAGGTTCAATCTGGCACTGACAATGCCTCTCATCCTGCAACTCAGTGCCCATTGATGCGACTACGGGAAGCAAATTTGGTGACAGGCCTTTGCTTGGTGGTAATCCAGTAAATAGTGTCTGTTCCTAAACCAGGATTTTGAGAGACAGTTAATGCTGAAGCACCACATGGCAAGCTCTTTAAAGGAACGTCAGTTTCAAATCTCCCTGTCTCATCTGTGCTGTGCTGGTGCTAATAGCTGCATGCTGTACACAAGGCGCTTTTAACTAAAGATTTGAGAGAAGGTTTGCTTTTGTCTTCCCAGTTTGTTTACTTTGTAAACATGATGTTATGCACTGTCAGTTCAGCTATTTCCCCCCCCCGCAGTCTTCTTCTGGAGATTCTTTATATCTTACTTTCACACAGCATCTGAGGAGAGGAATTGCTGTGCCATATGTCTGTAAAACTGTTACACTTAATAAGTAGACTGAATACTAGATACAGTGCTTACTTCTACTTCACCCTTTTTTAAAGAACTTTTTTGGCATGACGATGCAGCATTTTTGATTTAATCAGAGCGCTAAAGCTGAATTTACAACATCATCAAGCCATGGCCTGGATTCTTCTTGGGGCCCTGAAGAATCTGGGGACACATCTGTAGCAAATCCCTTACATTTCTAGTTCTGTGCTTTCAAACCATGTTGGTCATGACTGAATACTGCTATTGTTCCCTGGCTTCTGATACATCTCTTCATCCAGTTGATCCTCAGCTGAGTGGTTGCACATCTTTGCAGGCTGCCTTCCCCGTGACGGAAGGATTCCTGAGCAGTGAGAGTCCGAGCCTGGCTGTGTGCAGCAGTACACAGTTGACCTACAGCAAGTCTGGAAGCAATCCAGTGATGTTTGCACTGTACTGAATTTAACAGTTTCAGATGTCCCCATTTTGTGTTCCCCACTGTATCTGATTCTGTTCCCATGGGTGAAGGCAGACCCAAAGTGTATCTTGCAGTGTTCACGGCACTCCCCAAAACAAAATGACAAGTAGCATGCAAGGCAAGCCTGTCCTCCAGATTGTCTGCCCCCAAGCACCTACAGCCTCAAGAATTTATCCTGTTCCAAGTGCAGGGGAAGAGCAAAGTGTCCACCTGCCAGCCCCACACCTTGTGTCCACAGGGATGTCTCCACGCCATCACCTAAAACACAATCAGCAAAAACATGGTGTCTTTCAAAGAACCAATATGTCTTTCAGCATATATTTGCATTAAGAAAAACAAATGCCTGAAGACATCTGTCTTAAGAAAAAGGAATGCCTGAAGACATCTGCCCTAGTGTTACCATCAGGCAAAATCTAATCCTAAACCAAAGGAGAAGCAAACATACTGAAGAACACATTTCGTACACAAAGTACCTTTCTGATGAGCAATCTTCCCTGGTGACTGGGAAAACACTCTGGGGTTTTCAGCTCGAGGCCCTTCTGCTCACCATGGTCTTTTTGCCTTTGCATTGCTGCAAAAACAGCTACTACTGCTCAGAGCTGATCCAAATGTGCAGCCTACCTCAGAGTGGGAGTTGCTGGCTGCTGCAACTCTTGCATTTCTGAAGTCCAGCTTTGACTGCAGTGCTGCAGGGAGAAGGGACAGCTGAGAGAAAGCTCACCAAAATTTAGAAACAAAATTCAATGCAAAATTTAAAAGCTGCTTTGCTTGACTACGTGTGTAAATGTCACAGCAATTGTCTGCGCAGAGAGATTGGGCTGGGCCATAGCTGAGCTGTTTGCTTTATGGCCAAGTTATTACTCAGGGATTCGGCACTGGGCTGCAGGGCTGAGTAAAGAAGGCAATCCCACCAGTTCTGGGAAAAGCACTACTCCACCGGTGAGGGTAAATGCACTGTGGCTGAGAACATTGCACAAGCACATCACCTCTTGGCAAATAAAAGTCCGTATTTATCACACTCCCTGGAATTTTGTAGTATTTAAATATCCAGTTCATGTAGCAGGGTCTCTGATATTCCTGAGCTGCTGACTAAAGTAAATCCAAAACAGATTTTGTTTGGCTTTCCCATGGCTCAGTAGTCCCCAAAAGGTGTTTTTATTATTTTAAGTATTAGGCATGTGCATGGGAAAGAATTTTGTTAGTTTAGCTCGACCACTCCCTAGGAGTTTTCTTGTCTCTCTCAGCGTCTCCTTACCCTCAGGCTGCTCATATCTTTCAACAGATCTCACTACTGGACTCAGCAGCTCTGCTCCTCGTTCCCTGCCTTTCCATGCAGATCCCAGCAGGGCTGGGCACCCATCACCCTCACCAGGCAGGGGGAACCCGTGGCCTTTCACAAGGAAAGGGTCACTCTTTTCAAAGGGCAGAGACTAAGGGCAAAACTCATGGTCCAGTGTAAAAGTCAGTACAAAGCTGCATGCTACCTGGATCCCAAACAGATTTCAGACTCTTTCTCAACCAGTATGTAATTAATATATAAGACTAGTGCTGGTCTTCTGCGTATTAATAAAATCCTTTGCTTGCCCTTTATTCCAATCCACTGCTTCTTGCTTGTTCTGTTTCTTGTCTGAATAACAACGGTGCAGTGTAGTGCTTTTCTCTGGCTAAACAACAGAGAGACAATGCTGCATTTTACACCATGTGAGCTTTTTCCCCAGTTTCCAAACAGAGTGGTGGGTGAGCTGCAATGGAAAACGCAGGCAGATCAATTCAAACAGGAAATAAAGAGCATGTTTGAACATGCAAGCACATCAGGATAAAGCTATCAAATACTTCTGGAGCAGAAGGGCCAAAACTGTTCAGGAGTTTCTTAAGGTCAGCAGGAGTCTAATATACTGAAATTGTTTGTGAAAAATGTAAGAAGAGATGCCGTAGGCAAACAGAATAGTGCAAACCATTTCCTTCCTATTTGTATTTAATACTGTTTGTATTACTTGAATGTTACGCCTCGGTTCAGAAGAAAGCATTATGCTGATTTTCTCCTGGGCTCCAATAGCTTGTCAGTCATCACACAGGAAGCCACAAGCTGCCCTCAGTCCCACTGTCCTTTGTTGGAACTGGCTGGATTCACAACACGGCTGCAGAGATGAAGATCCCCTCTTTTGTTGAGCGTGTCCAGGTGCTCTTTGCTCACCAGGCTCCTGCTGTGACTTTTTTGTTAGCTGGAAGCCCAGGCTCTCACAAGGCCGAGCTGATCAGGCCAAGCAGAACAAAGAGTAAATGTGGATGAAGTAATGAGATGCAAGAGAGGGTAGAAAAGAGGTGGATCTTTGGAAAAACTGGTCCTCTGGTGTCACCAGTGCAGTATGTGCAAGATTATTTGCAAAAGGTGAAAGAAGCAAAGGAAGAAAATGCCAAGTGTGTGGTGTTACTGACAAAACAGGTGTAACTCTGGGAATTTTTACTAACTTTAGTTTATTGCCAATTAACAGAAGCTGCTAATCACTGATTTGGGTATTGGGAAAAAGAAACCATGAACAATTAAGCAAACACTTGGGTAAGCACCTTTCTTGACTCTTCCCCAGGCACAATTTCAGCAAAACACCTTTCCTCTCTCCTTCCTAGTCTCACCTCCCCCTGTTTTTGATGTGAATTACACTGAGTAATACCAAAGGTTGAGGCCGTATACACAATGGGCTTAGTCTGCTGCTTTTCCATGCTTCTTACTGGTATTCCTTTGGTCATCTGTCATTCTTACTGTTTTTTCTCTCTTCTTCGTGCCCCTTACAGTTTTGCCTGATGGCCACAGTCCCTCAGAGTTGTCCTTTCCCTAGTGTTGATCACCCATAGCCACAGTCCCACAGGGTTGTCCCTGCCCACTCTGGGCTGCCCATAAACCACAGGCTGCCTCCCTTTAACATGGAGCTCTTTCTTCCAAGAGTGTGTCCCCAGCTCCATATCTCCACAACTATCTTTGTCTTCATTCGTCTCCCTAAAAGTGTTCTCTGTATACCTCCTGCCTGAAATGGTTGCTAGTCCTGAAATATGTCTGAGCTGGGATTCTGTGGGATCCTCTGTCTGCCTGGCTGCGGCTCTGGTGTATGGTGGTCACCCAGACTGTTTCCAGAAGTGTCCAGAAGGACCCAGCTGTGACTGGCACATGGGTCCCCACCACACAGGTCCCTACCACAGCCCCTGCTGCTGAAACCCAGCCATGCATGGGGAAACATCTCTTAAGTGAGACTGAGAGATAAAGAAACTAATTTTTTTTCCAGGGAATGGCCATAGAGTGGAAAAGGAATGCAGCATGCAAGGAAGGCATGTGAAGTGTGAAGGCATAGCTGAAATTCATCTCTCCTTGTACATATAAGCATTTACTCCTCTTTGTATGATACAGGAATATTCAGTAAAATGGCAAAGCAGCACTTTTGAAAAAGTTCCTCCCAAATTTCTACTGTAGAGTAAAAAGCTTATGTGATATTAGGGAACAGCAAAGAGAGCAGGAAAGAGATGTCCTTCTGACAGTGGTGGACCCTCTTTCTCTTGTCAGTTTTTGTTCTGTGAATTTGCTCTACTGATTCAAACAAAGAATTCTAACGAAAATGATTGTACTGTCATAATAATTTTACTGCCATATCCCATTTATGTTTGCCTCCTGTAAGAGATGAAAAGGCAAAGAACACCTTGGTCCTGCTGCAGGAATTCCAGGCATCCCTTCTCCTGTCCCCAGTTTTGTGGAGATATTGCCAAGTGTTGTCATGGCCCTGAGGAGAGGGAGAGTGGGAATCCATCACAGGCTTGCTCCAGACTTTTAGTTCCTCAACTGAGTGAACATGCTTGACCTGTCCTCCTGGCAAATGTCCTACAGGAACGGTGGATTTTGTGAGTATTGCCAAAGTCCTTATTGTGCAGTGCAGAATTTCTCTCTAGGACTGCAAGATCTATAGGGTTTGGTGGCACAGGATCATTGCCCTCCTGCAGTAGGAACATCTGACCAGATTCTTCAACAATGCTCTAGAAAGCAAATTTTATTCTTACACATCCTCATCCATGCATGAGAGGCCACCATCACCAAAGCCAGAATAATGACAGTGGGTGGGTGTATATTGTAGTGGGTGCAGCAATACCAGCTGATGTGGTAGAGGGCTCTTGCAATAAGACTTTCAGTAATCTTTGTCCTGCTTCTCCCTTTCTCTGCTGTCATACCAGCTTGTGACGAATAGTCTGTGCCAGCTTAAAAGCCTTTCCTACATCACGGAATTGATTTTTCAATTTTTTTTTCATGATTAATGTAAGAAGTTGTCTATGATTGCCATAAAAATGATGGAATGAGAGAAAGCTCTTGTTACCTGGGCTGTAAATCATCCCAGGAATCCTGATGTAATCACCTATCTCTCAGACTTCCCTTCCAGAGTCTGTGATACAATCATAGGGCCTGGACTTGCTCAATCCCCACCTGGTACAACCTAGCTATGCCTGCTTGTGATTTGGTTGGTCTGCTACTGGCATCAAACAGATTTATCTTTGCATTTTTGCTTTTATCTGTACCTCAGAGTTTTAATCTGTCCTTCTTTATAGGGAGGCTTCTCTGCTTCTTCCTTCAGGTAGGAAAATATGTGATCAGGAATAAGATCTACTTAGCTTTTGTCCTCTAAAAGTTAAGCACTTAGTCTGTGCTTGATACTTGTCTTTCTTTTTAATCAATGAAGACAGAAACCTCCTCCAGAGGGCAACTGATCCTGTTAAAATAGATGTCTAGCATGTATGGGAAGAACTGTCCTTCTGAGGTGCTTTTAATGTTGTGTCCACAGACTGTAGATGAAACTCAGATAACTAGATTAACACTCCAATTTTAGATGGCTAAAGAACTGTTGATGCCTAGAGGATGGTAGAAGCTGCTTTTTTAAACTGTGATTTAGGAAACAAGACTGTTCTTCAGCTGTTTTTTACAGGACACTTTCCTGGGCTTTTGTGAGGATGGAAGGAAAGTCACAGAGGAGGTAGAAGGCTTTCTAGGAGCCTGACCAGTACCACAGTCCAGTGTTGGGCACTTTCAGGCTCAGTCAGTGGCTGGGTTTCTCATGACACAGGGATGGTACTACAGTATGAGTATTCTGTCATATGCCACACTGGAGGGCTGAATGAATATGAAAAGTGAGGTGCAAGAGGATGACAAGTGAGCTTGCAGCTGGTTTTGCTCCACACAGTCTGGCCAGGGGTGATGATGTGCCATAGTCCCGGAAGGAAATGCATGAAGGATAAGATGTGTGGAGCAATTGTTACTGGCCTGGAGCTGAAGGATGCTTGGGCATATGGTAGCACTATATGTGGATTTCACCTCATATAAAAGATTTCTTTTGTGCCTTGTGTTTAGTATTTTTGAAAGCTTTATCAAGTATTATTCAAAAGTTATTATAAAATTTTAAAAGCCAGTGCCACTCAGTTGCTTTTTAAAGATTTTCTTATAAAGTTTAGATTCTGCAGAGGTGGAAGAAAACTTTTCTTTTTATAGTCATAAACCTGAAAAACAGCAAAGTAGGTATTTTGTATTGCTTAATTATGATTCATACTTTATCGGTGGAGCTGAAGAGAATCACAACAGTTTTTGGCTCTGCTGGAAAAAATATTTGTTTTAGTAAGCCCAAGCTATGGTCTGCATATTATTTATGTGTTCACATACTTAAGTAGAGTTGTAATATGCGCTAATGAATTGAAGAAATACCTGTGGTTTGACCACTGGGAACATGGCAAATGTCTGTACACAACACTCCTATCTCAAACCCTCTTTGCATTCAACACAAGTCAACTTCTTGCCTCACAACAAAAGATAAGTCTTAAGCTATGGATCCTATTTAATGGAGATGTTTCATGGCTTTTCTGTCTTTTGTTTGTTCTTCAAAGCCTAAGATGAAAGCCTCCAGCCCAAGTTGCCTGCTGTGATCAGCCCCAGTACCTGTTTGGTACGTGTGGTTGGGAGCAGTGCTGTTAGCACTGACATCTTGACATCAGAAAACTGATGCATCTCATATGAGTAGAGTGCAAGAGCCTTTGGCAAGAGTGTGGGATATCCCATGAGTGAAAAACTGCCTTGCACAGGCTGTGGAAAATGTCGCTGATGGCAGATGGGCCAATAAAGACTAAACAGCTATAGTATTTGTTGTGAATTAAAAATGCTCAGGGCTGTTTTCTGTCCCAGAACTGCTTAGCACTGTAAGGACATAACGAAACTGCTCAGTCCCAGACATGCTGCACTCAGAATTTGATTGTAAAAGTGCTCAAAGGCTGCTGAGCAGGCGTTGGAAGCTCAGGACCAGTGTAGATGTAAACAAAAAGAAGCTGAAACGCAAAAAAAGAGAAGAAAAAAAAAAAGAAATAAAAAAACCCAGTAGATTTAGAATTTTATTTCGACATGATGAAATAAGAGAAAAGATGACTAGATTGAGATGCAGAAATATTAATTAACTATGCCTAGAAATAAACTCTAATTAGAAGTGATGCTTCCATGAGCCTTCAAAACTTAAGCCGAACAATAACTGTAAACCAAAAGTAAACCCAAACCAAAAACCTAACCGAAATCCAAACCCTAACCCTAAAACTAACCCTAAACCGAGCCCTAAACAAAACACTAACGCAAATCCTAACCCTAAATCAAAACCTAACCCTAAGCCAAAAACCAACCCTAAACCAAATCCTAACCCTAACCCTAAACCTAACACTGACCCAAATCCTAACCCTAACCCAAAGCCTAACCCTAACCCTAAGCCAAACACTAACCCTAACCCAAATCCTAACCCTAACCCCTTTTTGTTTGGAGCAGTGCCAGCTGCACACCCCACGTCTGAGGGAGCCTGGCTGCTCAGTGTATTGAAGCACGAAGCATGAATTTTTAATCATAGGAGTATTTAAACCTAAATCCTTTGAGCCTCATTGAATTAATATATTTGTTAAAGTGACAATTGTTTGATGTTTTCTCAGCTGCTTGTCATCTGAGAGCCACATTGTGATAACTTTTCAGATCCAAACAGTATAAAAATAATGACGCTGCAGTCAGAGCAGTTTCTGAGCCAATTAGGTTCCAGGGCTGGTGCACCACATGCTGTGAATCCAGCATTCGAGGTGGTGCAGATGCTCATTCGGGAGCAGGAGGAGGATGAGAGCAGACAAGGATGTGCTTGTCAAGACGAGCCAAATGAGGTGTGAAACTTGGCTTTGAGTTTTAACTGTCCTGTTGCATCGAGGGATGGGCTGAGGTCCATGGCCAGGCAGGCAGGACTGAGGAGAACTGGAGACCAGTCCTGCTGCGGGGGCTTGTGGGGACTGACATGGGGTCCTGTGCCACGGACAGGGTGGGAAGCACTGGGGAGGCTGAGATGAGATCTGACTGGGACAGGTCCAGCTGGCAGTGCCACAGCTCTACATGCCCAAAACCAGCGCGCCCTCAGTCCCTCTTGACAGATAGTGAAGAAAACACTGATGAGCCATTGCAATGGTCATTGCAGGGACTCCAGGTTACACCTTACAGCAGCCCCTCAGCATACACAGTTCTCCCACCTGTGTACACTGCACAGGTGTAAATGAATTCTCTCTATATATTTATATTCCTGATAAATTCTCTCCTTGGTCTCTTCACTCATATGGCTTCTTCCCAAATGCAGCTGCAGGACATAACTGACATAAAAGTAACTTAAAAATATTATGTTTAAAGATGATATGAAAGTCACACAATTTAGAAGCAAGAGATATGGCTCTTTAATTTTTGGCTGCTGAAGTAACTGTGCTCCTAACTCCAACTGGGAGTCTTACATGTGTAAGACACGTTCACTCACAGACTTCAACTATAGTGTAAGGAGTTCAGAAAGATGTGCAAGAAGAAGCTCAGACCCGAATTTTGTCAGAATTGTAGTCTTTGTTTTTTTTCCTCTTTTTTTTTACAGCACAGCTAAAGGTACAAATATTTTTCCAATGCCTTCAGTGAAAGCTTTTCTGTTCCGTTACTCTCCACAGATGTCTGGGATTTGTGCCTGGCACAGGGCTGATGCATTTCATGCTGAACACTCTCTGGGGCTGCAGTGGAAGAGAAGGAGAGAAAAAAATTAGCTTCTGTGGAATGAAGGGACGTTGCTGACAGCTGGTGAGATCTGTGTGAGTGAGGACTAGGCTTGGAAACCTGTGAGCCAGACAGTCATCCCAATGTGAGTGTGTGGCCCCATACATGTGCCTGTGCACTCTGTCAAGGATGAGGATGTACAGACTCAGAAGCACACCCCGGCTTTGGTATCATCCCAGTTTCTCACACAGGTCTCATCTATCTTCACTCCCACAGATGTTTACACAGGAAAGGCACAAATATTTTCTCTCCAAAGACTCAAAGAGAGAAGTAAGGGAGCTCAAGACACCACCTTCCCCCCTAGTCCATTCCCAGGCCTGGTGTAGGAGTCAACAGCCTCATGCTCTGGTGGCACTACACTGGCGTGACAGCCTCCCAAGCAGTCCTGGTAAATCCAGCCATAAGACCAGTACTTTAAAGCAGTAATACACATCAAATTTGGTCAGAAACTCTGTGGGTAAAATCAGAGAAAGTGCAGATTTGTTGATATAGCCATACGTGTGTAGGAGATCTTGACCAGCACTGTTGTGTCTGTCAGGGAACACTGCTCTTCACACCTTTGGGAGATGTATTACTGCCAAGCAGAAGTCTGTGCTGTAGACTTGGCCTCACTCTATCCTTCATGTTTGTGCTCTGAGAACCACAGGTATTTTTCACACAAGATAAGAAAGCAGAGGAGGAGGCTGAAACAACGGCCAGTTGTTTCCCATTCAGGATGGTATTGTTCAGTGGGTTTATCTTATTCGTATTTTTATCACATCACCTCTCAAATGTATCTGCATTACCTGCAATATCTCAGGAAAAAAGAGAAGAGGCAAACTTGCAAAAAAGGAAGGTTTGGAAACACTTAACCCATTCATCTGTGGGACTGGGCTGCCCAACTCCTGATCCAGCAGCCCTGTTCACAACCAGCTTCCCAGCTTTGAATGAGCACTGTCCAGATGGGCCATGCTCCAGTGCTGGAGTTGGCAGAGAGTGTCCTGAAGCTGTGCTCCAGCCTTGACAATGATCATTGCACACCTCGGATGAGCATTGGAGCGAACATGCCTCTCAGTGACACTCTGAACACTGTTCCATTTTGAAATAACTGGTGGACTGACAAGAGGAGATAGAAATCCCAGAAATCCCAGTTATTCTGTATTGCCTTTGCTGTTTGTGCTGTACCTGATATCTATTTCAGTCATTGGAGATGGAGTAAAGGAAGAAGATAATAACGAATAAAGAAGTGTAATAAAATGCCAGACAGGATCAGCACAGAAAGAGAACAAGGAAAGCATAGCTGCCTTGGGTACAATAAATCTTATCTTTAAATATTTTAAGCAGTTTTCTCACAATGATGGATCCCTTGGAGAGACTTAAACTGATATAGTTAGTTAGGGAACTAAAGTCCTAATTTGAAATCAGCTCTTAGAAGCAGAACTAAAGCCCTATCTGTATTAAAACTCAAACTGAACCTGGCTAGGCAATTATATTTGTCTCTAGGGTGACTTTGTAGCCACATATTTCCAACAATACTATAAGCAGTAGGAGGTTAGAATGAAGGATTCTCTGATGCTCTTGGCATGCTGGAAATGGATACACTTATAGGCCATCTGAGACCAACTTTTGTCAGCCTTTGAGAACAAAACATATGTATATACTTTAAGAGAAAAAAAATACAAAAAGGAGACATTTAATAGACACAGTCCCAGAATTGCCTGAGATGAATTCTGATACAGAATACATTCTCTATCTTACATATAAACACTCATAATGCTCAAGTTCTCTCTGTGTCTGATAATGTGTTGTGACCTTTCCTGTTCCAGTAGCAAACTTAAAGTAAAACAATGGAAAATATTAGACATGAGAGCCAGCACACTGCTGTGCCAGGAGAAACAATCTGCTGCAATCATAGAGCTAGCAATCCCCTCTGTGATATCTGGGCTGGGTCTGACCTTGGGAGCCCAAGTTCGTGGCTCCCATGAGCACAAGAAATGACACCTGTTGAAGCTGATCCTAGCTTCAGCTGCTTGCCCTTGGTTTTGCTGTGCAGCATCCCTCCCTCCAGGGCAGTGGCAGGACAGATGCTGTGCTTGCTCCTCAGCTAGCCTTGATCAGTCTGTTTCAATAATGAGAGATTGAACTTAGCGTGGTGAATGGGGCAGTTCAGCAGAGGACAGGATACCTGTTCTGCCAGCTCTCCTTCTGTGGGAACACTGGTTGCTAAGAGATTGGAGCAGGCTCTGACAGTTTGTATCATCACATTCAATCACAACTTTCTGAAGCAGAGGTCAAACTCCCTGATCAAGCCACGATGAACAGCATTGGTCTTTACGTGTGAGCACACTGTTGGGGCAGGGGAACAACTACAGGTGGTTACATTCTTGAACTATAGAAGCTTTATCTGACAATGACTGCAAATCTGAGCTGTAATTCCCACTAGAGGTAACACATTTTTTTGCCATAGGCGTTACCTGAGATAAGGGTAGGACTCAAGAGGTGTGACTTCTGGATGCTTCAAAAGACTTTCCTTATCAAAATATACTAAAAAAAATATTTGGGGCTCAGGAAGAGGTATTGCCACAACGCGGGCAACTTGTGGGCAACTTTTCTGCACTCCTCCCCTCACGCCTGTGTAGGCATTGCCAGTAATCTGAAGAACAGTTCTATCCTCAGCAAGGGCACGCAGTGACAGACAAGGGAGGATGGTTTCAGTTGAAAGAGAGCAGGTTTAGATTATTCATGCAGAAAAATTCTTTGCTGTGAGGTTGGTGAGGAACAGGTTGCCCAGAAAAGCGGTAGATGTCCTATCCCTGGCAGTGTTCAAGGACAAGCTGGATGCTGCTCTGAGCAACCTGGTCTAGAGAAAGTTGTCCTTGCCCAGGGCAGGTAAGCTGGGAACTAGATGGTCTTTAAGGTCCCTTCCAACCCAGGCAATTCTGTGATTAGATGATCTACGTGGAAATTCTCCCCATCAAATGTAAGGTGTCCAGAGTTTAATGAACTGCAGCAGCACATGCTTTGAGGCACAGAACACCTGCTGAAACAATACTTGCACTCATGTCCCTCATTCACCTACCTGACAATTTTTGTACAACCTGACAACATGACACACACGTGCAGCTACTGTGTGAGCACATTCTGCAAATGACATGTCTGCCTTGGTAAAAGAAATAAGGCAGCTCTTTTCTATATCTTAGTGTAGTTATATTGTGTAACATTTTTTATGTCTTAAGAAAAAACACCTCTGATTCATTATGGAGTAAGGTTGACCAGGAACGTTAAAACATTACCTCCCATCCCCATGACTGAAGCTGAATGACTAAAAATAGATATGTTGAAAGAGAAATTTTGTGGGAGACAAAGAGAGTTCTTATTGACCTTCAGAATTCAAAAGCAAATGCTCTTCACTTTGTTGCAATGGCAGAATTTATATGATGTGCCTCCCAGAGCCATGTGGCTACTGCCCAGAGGGCTCTGCTTATGGGTTCCAGCTCCCTGGTGTGAAAAGTATCTCACCTGGAACTAAAACCAGCAGATCTGTTCAGAGATTCCATCTTTACACCAAGAATGGTGTGAGGAATGGTTTTTCCCAAAGATGACTGGAACTCAAAGTTTGAAACAAGGGCAAATTGAAAAATGTGCAAGGGCAGCTTGATTCAAGCATGTTTGATCTCTTTTTTTGCCCTTCCTTAGGCAAGATGAGTTAGTTCAGAAGCAAACTTCATTATTATCGCAAGCTGGCAGCCAAATACGCTAGAGGTATACTTACTTGTTAAATAAATGCAGGGAGTATGCTTCACTGATTCACCACACCCACACGAAGCTCTGAATAATTACAGGCTTGCTGGCAGACAAGCTAGGGTTGTTGGTTTTTTGGGGGTTTTTTTGCAAACAGAGGTCTTATTCATAAGTCATAAATAACTGGCTTTGATGGAGGAGATAATTTCTCACAGAAATGCTAAATGATTGTTCTAAATGCACTTCTACAACCAAAAGGGAGGTCATATTTATTCATTGCTAATAGTCATTCACTACTGAACCTCAAAAGATAAGTTTTCTACTGGATGTAAACCTGACTGAGATGGCAGAGCATTTTGTAGAGTGGGGATGCTCTCTCCAAGCATCACTGAATGTTAAGAGAACTTGGCTTCAGTCATTTTAAAATGACTATTAACTTATATACACCTCCGTGTGTCTAGATCCTGCCTCAGAAATATCTCTGTAGCTTTCAAGTTGGCATCTTTTACCTCATTTACACAAAAACTAAAATAGTGAGAGGGATTACTTGCTCTGGGTGTCATTTCCCCGTTAATGTTCTTAGCTATATCTTAAGCTGGCCGTAATGGGTGGTCAGCAGTAAGAGCCTCAGCTACTGGCAGAGCTCCAAGCATCACGTGGCCACGCTGCTACACTATTTACAACATAGCTAGAGGCCAAGAAACTGGTTAAAAGTGTATTGTATACATCCAGTTGATACCTTCAGGTTGCTTACCACCTCCTTCCAATAAACCTGCAGGAATGAGGCCTTGTGGCAAGAAAGGGAGAAGGAGCATGTTGTGCACTGCTTGGGAGGACACACAGTGGGTACCCACTGCTGATCAAGTACCCTCTGTGCTGTGGGACTACAACTGAGAACTGCAGCCATATCCAGCCAGCTCTGGCGTCTCATGCTCTTTTTTTACCTTTCATTGCTCTTCTTTAGAATTCAGCCAAATAGCAAAGTCTCAGCCATTCTCTATCAATGCCATGCGGTCTGTGCATGCCTGCCCACGTATTGGTACTGCTCATGGGAATAGCTAAGGCTAACAGGCCTTGGCTACAAATGCAGCAGATAAGCAGGGTGAGCCAGAGTATTGCTCTCTCAGATTTTGTCCCTGTGATAATTGTCTCCGGGGGAATCAAAGGGGTGATTAACTGTCTCCTAATATTTTTTCCTCTTCCATACCTCTTTTGCTTGTTTCCTATTAATATTTTTTCCCCATTTTGATAATAAAGGCACAAAAAATATGTCAAAATATTCCAAAGTATTAACACGCTTTCTGCACAAATTGTCATTTTTTCCTACAACGCTGATAAGGATGGATGCACTGTGCAGTGAATCTGAGTCCCATAAACATGCACTTCTGCCTCCATGTCTGGATTCTGTTGTTTTAGAAGATTTCCAGGCTTTTTGATTTGGATTTGTTCCTCTCATAGTTTCATTACTCTCAGTATACTCTCTCTGTCATTTCACTATTGTAAATAAGAAAAGGCTGTTACTACTCTACAACGATTATTTTTTCAATCACCCTTTATCTCTGGCTGATTCATATTTCTAAAAGTTGGGCCAAGGAATAATAGTTGCAACAACGTGTGAGGAACAATGGCATCCTGTGTCTTAGAGAGAGAGGCCAGATCACAGTCAAGAGACTTGGAAGTAAGCCACTCACTAGATTAGAGTTGCAAAGTCTACAGTAGGCTGAATGGGAGAGGTGGAGGGGAAGCTGTGAAGAAATCTTTTTTGAAACCTTTAATGCTTGGCATTTTTGTGGCTTTCCTTCTCCAGGAGCTGATATTGCTAATCCCTTTCTAAACGGTGTTTGAACACCGCTGTCCTCAGGGGTCCACCCATCTCCCAGCTCCACATCCTTGTTCCCTGCTCCTTTGTTTATGCATCCTGGTCTAAATCCTTATGGGATCGATAAGGAAAAGAACTGCTTTGGCATTGCACACTGCAGCACCAGAATGCTGGCTGAAGTTGACTAACGTGGGTCAGCGAGTATTTCAGACTGACTACTTGCCAAGCTCTGGAAGTTAGCCTGGCAAGTAAGCTCCCCCTTCCTTCTAGGGAAGCTTTGCAGAGAGAGACGTTGGAAGAGAGTGCAAAACACAGTGCTTGTCACAGCAATGCTATAAACTATTCCCAGATTAGTGAGGGCGCTTCATTTTGGAGGAATAATTGGGGAAGGCTGACCATACCCCATGGTGATATCTAGCTGTTGGAGATCAGAGATTTGGGGGCTGATAAAACTATTCTGCTGCTGAAAGTGATCTTTTGTCCAAGGGGACAGAGGTTCCTCCTTTCATGTGGACTATCACATCTTTGCTCAAGCTGGTGGAGCTGACCCTTGCTGAAGTTGTGGTTTAGAGGCTGTAATCTCAAAATCTACCCTGATTTTTTCCTGTTGCTTTCTCATTGCTAGTAGAAAATTAATCTTTAATAGGATATAAACACTGTGCTGATATAAATAATCCTGAAATTTCAACAGGATGTGATGTTCCCACTCTCTTCCTTGTTATCTGTTCTATTGCAAGCACTAGTTTCATCTGAGAGATTATTAACCAAATACACATTGTCCACCCTCAACAGAGTATAGTGACAAATAAATAGATTACTAATTTGGGCTTTTTATTATCATTTTGCTGCTCCTACAAGTTTTGTTTACTAAGTGGAAATATGCTAAGCATGTTCATATTAGCAAGATACAGAAGTGTGATGGAAATCAGGCAAGTCAGATAATAAATATATTTGTTTTATGATAGTGAGTGGGAGCATATTATGTAGGCAAAAATTCTCTTCGAAACAGGATACAGGCATCTCTGGAGATTTACTGAAGGAGTGTTCAGGTGCTCTTAGCTGGAGTGGACCACTCTTCTTAGCTGTAAAGATGGTTAGAGGCATACATTCATTATAGTTTCCTTTTGTTTTATAGCCTCACTCAACAAAATGATAAGATAGCAAATAGCACTGTGTGCTTTCAGCTCACTGGCAAACGACATGGGATAGAGACAGTCAATAAAGCTAATTGTACCTGGACAACCTGGTTAAAAGCATCATTAGCCAATTGTCAGGACTACTCCTGCTTCAGTCAACAGACTCAACCACTAGATATATAATACTTGGACATCTCTGAGGTTTAGGATTAGGTCTGTCTCTGCAAACCAAAGCTGCAGACATCTTTCAAGTGAACAAAAGCAGGCTGGCTTGCACTATCTGCAGACATGTTCTACAAGGATATGCACCCTCATTCAAACTAATGACAGTAACAATAGTGATGTTAGTAATAACACTATCAACATATCGAAATGTGAAAGAACAAACCCCAAAGCCAAAAGTTCCTCCACTTAGATAAGATTGTAATGCATGTGGATTTATTTGCTGGGTCCAGACATTTCTAACCACTTTTGAAATAGTTCTCACTGGATGTAAGCTGCCATTTTTGTCTCGTTAAGGCCTGTGTGAAACTGAGGCGTGGATGATGGGTAGTAAGATTATTGAGGGTTATAGTTATTGATAATGCTTCTGTGAGGGAGGTACTGGAACAGGTTGTAACACAGTGTGGATGCCCTGCCTGGAAGTGTTCAAGACCAGGTTGGATTAGGCTTTGTGCAGCCTGGAATAGTGGAAAGTGTCCCTGCCCATGGCAGAGGGGGTGGAACTAGAAGACCTTATAAGGTCCCACTCAAATCATTCTGTGATTCGGTATTTCTCTGATTCTCTGGTAGTGAGTGTTTTGGAAAAGATAAGGCAAAAGAGATCTATCTTCTTCAGGGGATGCCAATTTTTCAGCCAGAGGCTGGATGGGGAAGAGAAGGCAGTGTGTCTGCCTGCTGATGTCTCCCGCAGGCTCCTTTGGGATGTTCTGTTCTGGGTCCTCTCTGAGACACCACTGAGCACTGCATCTGCAGCCTGACATAGTCAGTCAGTCCCTACGTAACAGTAGTTTATTACTAGTAAATTGCTGAAGCTGTTTCCTTCAGGCTTGGCTTCGACCCCATAATCCGTTTAAAGAGTTGAAGAGGACAGATGACACAGAGAAGTAGAGCGGCACTAAACCAGAGATGTTATCAACAGCACCAGATAAAGTCATTGCCTGCTCTGGGAGGCAGCACAACTGCACAGTTTCATCCTCAGGCTGGTCTGGGGATCTTCTCTTGCTACATTGCCTTTGCAGGCAAATCCTGGCCCCTTTGCTTTCTGAGGTCTACCAAAGTACTCCGAAATGATCCAGATGTGCAATAATGTAATAAGGGCTGCTGTCCTGGCTGTGACAGCTCTCATGGCTGGGGACACAGGAGAGAAACTGCTGGCATGTAGCCAGGCAGCTGGGGCTGCCACTAGACTTGTCTTGAAGGCCAGAGGAAATTTTAAATAAATATTGTCTTCAGGAGGGCAAATGCCAAGGCTCAGATTTAATGGGAATATTAATCCCAGAGGGAAGTGTGCATCATGTGGGGCTTTCACAATGAGACACAGGCTTCTGAAGATATTTCTTAATGACATTGTTTATGTTTATTTTTCAGTGCTCTGGTAGCTCCCAGGAGCTGTGGACCAAGTGCCTCTTAACCTTGGGACTCTATAAACATGGGCTGAAAGGGTGACCTTGTTCCAGAAAGCTTTCTCTCTCTGGCAAGCTGACATCTGAGCTGATGCTGTTTTAGTTAAATTGAGCTAGTAAAATATACAGTGAGTGCCTGGTTTTCCAGCTGGGTGCTTACCTGTCTCTCTCTCCCTCTCTCTGTCTCTCTGTCTCTCTCTGTCCTATGCTTGGCCATGTCTCTCACCTTCATGCACCATGGCATTCCTTGTATGGTTTCATCATTTCCATTTTCAATCATTTCATTTTCAAATGTGTTGTTTATCACACAATTTGCCTGCTACACGCAGTAAAAGATACGAACATATAAGAGGCAACTTCTGCTTTGGTCAAAGTTACATACAAGTGTAATTTAATATTCCTTAGGGAAATAAAAAGTCGCATAACTTTGATGAAATTAGGTTTCTTGTCTGTATAAGTTAGGTCCAAATTACTTGTTATGGTGGCCGGAAGCACCATTGTCACTAACAGAAACATCTCATGGAGAAAAGGTATTTAATTTCTCTCCGTTTATTATGTATGTAATTGCTGTAGCCTGGTTTGGCTTGTTACAGTTAACCTGGAATTAGTAATTTAGATGTTAGGCTTTAGATGAGTGGTTTGAGACAGCTGTTCTGCGAGTGTCTGAGCAGTGCTTGTGGCCCAGCTGATGATTTTGAAAGCAGAGCTGAGGTCAAGTATTAAAGGCAGGAACTGTTTCAGACATTCTCAGCAAGCCAGACCCTCCTGGTGGTATGAGGGACTCCCAGCAGCAGGTCTGTGAGCACCACTGTGGTGCCCACCCACCTCCCTACCCAGTGCATCCCTGTCCTCCCTACTCAGCTTCTCTACCCCTTAGTGGCTGAGCCTGGAAACCCGACCAGGCTAAAAAATAACCCCACAAATAAAGCAAATATTCTGCAGTTGGGTAAGATCCCTGAGCAGATGGCAACAGACGGTGTGGCCCCATGGTGAGGGAACAGCAAAAGAAAGCCAGTGACAGAGAGAGGGATTACATCAGGGCAGATTTGGATCAGCCACAGGTGCTGTGGAACAGCACCCTTAGACACCCAGGGTAGGGATGAGAAATATGGAGAAGAAAGACTGTACTGCACCCAGCATGAGTTGGAAATGTGAACTGTAGTTTAACCACATGTGGAATGGGAGTAAAACTATCGATGCCTTCAGTTCTTCACGAATCTCACGGGCTATTGAAAAAAGGTGATAGAGAAGGAAATAAAAGCAAACCATAAAGCACCATGAGATAAAGAGGACAATTATGTACCTACTAATTACATTAGGGACTAAAAGGCACCCACTGAAATTATCAGGTAGTGAATGAAAAGGAAATGGAAGGACTATGCAGAACTAAACTGGTTGGAAAGAGGCCATGGAACTCAGATGTCCAGGGCTCCAGAGAGTTGTTGCACACATCAAGCTACACTGGTCAAGCAAAAATGATAAGAAAAAACTTTATATATCGTAACATACTTCAGCTTAAAGAGAGTCTCAAAAGTCACCATCTCAAAGCAGGACCAACTGTGATGTTAAGTCATATTTTTATGTGATCAAGAGTAATTAAAATGTCCATGTTGTATTGATCTATATGTGTATGGACTACTTTGATCTCACTTTGGACTGCTTGAGTTGCTAACATGCTCTTGCCATGTGCTGGACTATTTCCCAGTGCTAGACTTGCAGAGGCAGTTGGGTATTTTGCTCTGCAAGAGTTGCAACTTGTCCGAGCAATTATAAACCCCACCTGTAATTAGTTTTAGGCATAAAAGGGTAAGCTAGCTTTAAAAAGCGTGTCTTAAGAACTGTATGAATCTAGCAAAATTGCAACATTGCCATGAAGAAATGTGCTGAGGCGTGTGAGCCTTTGGCACATTCAGTCTGCTGACAGGCTGGATCTTGAGTGGCACCATCTTAGTAAACCAATTAAATAACGGGTGCTAGTTTCCTAAGGGTATGGCCCAAGGGAATTTTGAATTGTTCAGCTGAAAGTTGGAATTAGTGAGTCAAACTCTTCTCTGAATTAGGCTAATTAAATTGTGACCTCAGCTTTGTTATCCCAGACTTCCATTCAACAAATCAGGGCCTTATACTGCAAATGTACAGCAGAAGACATTCAATTTCCATCCAGTTTTGAAATGAAATATTTCTCATTTTCTCTAGCTACAATATGTTTCCAGAATATGATAACAAAAAAAGTTTGGTGTAATCAGGAAAAAAAATGGAAAATTATGGAAGAGGATAATCTACATGAGGGAATGCTTCATGCAGGGCACAAAGTTAAAAACTTAGAAAAGTTTGAAGACATGAACAAGCAGGAAACTACATTCAAGTGTAAACTTACAGCTGAGTCTCTGATCTAGGTTCAGCTATGCAGGACATGGGATGGGGGGTGTGTAAGAAAGTCTATGCCTCACCTGTCAGAAGTGCTAACTGGGATGGTGGGTGACACCTTCATAGACATGTAACAGGTAGCCTGCACTCAGCTGGGAGCTCCAGAGCTCTGAGAGCTCCAGAGACTTCTGTCTTGGCTGTCTGCATATGCACTGTGACCCTGAGGTCTTTACAAGGCAGCCTAACGCAGCATTAAAGCAGGATAGCTTGGGGAAGGACTGAAACAAGCACATCCAAGTAGTGCAGAACTAATAAATGGGATCAAACTAAAGGAACTGGGAGGTAGAAGAGAAGTGAGTTGACAGAAATGGCCTGTGGAAAACAATGCCTGCATATACTTTCTCTCAATTGCCTACTGCAGCCTTCAGGGGAATGATATCCCACAGGGCACAGAAACCAAGACTCTCAGTTCTTGGCCAGGAAGCAAATGGGTGAATGGGAGCAAAGAAGACTAAGAACAGACTCTGCAGATCCACGAGGAGGTGAGAGTTCCCCTGGCTAACAGTCCAGCAAGGGCACAGCAAAGGCAGGAACCTTGGGTAAAGCACAGGTCATGGGAGATGGCAAGGGACTGGGAACAATGGTGATGACAGGATCAGTAACCCAGTGGTGTCTGCTAACCAGAAACTTGGAAACAGTCTAGAATCTGCTGGTGGAGAAGAGCCACAAGCAACATAGAGGGATAACCAAAAGGGATAACCACACCCTGCCTTGTGAAGGAGAGCAGCATGAAGATGAAACACAAAAACATGAAGTGGATTTAATAGGCATCCCAGGGCTTTGAGGTGCATCTTTCTTTAGTGGGAGTTCACTGAAAGACATGTCCTCAGGAAGAGTTACATATCAGGAAAATCCTGCCACAGTGAGTCAGAAAACTTTTAAGTAGTATACAGAAAACAAGACTTGGGGAAGGTCCTCCAGAGACTGGAGGAGGAGGAATTTGGATGCAGAAACACAGTGCATGTTTCTGCACATCAGTTCACAGGCTTCAAGGATAAAATGTCTGTCGAGAGTCACTGAGCCATTCAGGTTTTGCTGCCTGGAAGCCTTTGCTAGCGGTGGCCAGTTTTGGAGCTGGTGCTGACCTGGTCAACGACCTGCTGGATTCCTGCTTTTGCCACAAGAAAGGAAAAAACACTTTATTAATCTAAATTATTCACCCAAAACTTTGGGTCTTTTACCCCTGTGCCTTTGCTGGGGAAAACAAACAAACCAACCAACCCAACCAGGCAGTGTTATAATTTTGCAGTGTGGTTCATTGTCTTTGGCACCAGCAGGGGCAGGGCCGTCCCTGTGCCGGGGTGGCTGGGCGGAGGGCTCGGTAGCTGCCCGGGAGTGCCGGAGCGGGGCCGGGCGGTGCTCCCGGGAAAGCGGCTCCGAGCGGGCGGAGCCGCAGCGCCACCTCCCGGCCGCGCCTCCCGCGGCACCCCCCGGCCCCGGGGCAGCCGCCCGAGTGCATTCCCCTCCCAGCAGCTGCTGCTGGGCTGCGCTTTGGATTCAGCGTGAGAATTATGTTGATAACATACTGATGTTTTTAGTTTTTTTCTCAGAAGTGTTTACCCCAAGTGAAGGACTTCTCAGTTTCCCATGCTCTGCCAGCCAGCAGGTGCACGAGAAGCTGGGGGTGAGAATGGCCAGGATAGCAAACATATTATTATTATTGTTACATTAAATTTTGTTTCAGTTATTAAACTATTCTTATCTCAACGCATGAGTTTTGCTTTTTTTTTTTTTTTTTGATTCTCGTCCACACCAGGGGATGGGGTGGGGAGTGAACAAACAGCTGTGTGGTACTTAGCTGCTCTCTGGGGCTAAACCATGACATACCAGTGATTACTTTTTCCCCTTGAAATGCTGTTGCTATTTTACTTTCACTAGCACACCTCTTAGGAGGAAATTTATTTTGATTTCTCTGTTAAAGATTACATAAATACCACGTGAATCTGGTCTGTAGGTTAAGAAGAGATGGGGTTTGTGAAATATTTCTCCAAGATCTACCTTTTGATTGCTGAATTTCATTCTGTAAAGCCTGGGCTTAAAAGTAGTTGTTTTTCTGCCTTTCAGGTTCAATCAGATCCTACTAAGACAGAATAAGTTTATCACCCATAAGGTGGTAATTTCATAATCCTAATGGTCCAGAGTGCTTCATGAATTATGTTAACATGCTGGAACTGGAATTTTTTTTAAAAAAAATTTTTGCTTTGAACAATTTCCCCATTTCATTATTTATAGACATAGATGTCAGTCCACCTGGGAAAGACCTTCAGGGCACTACCACATTCCCTGCCCAGACAACATTCATTCCAGCCTTGCTTGTCACTGTGACAGGCCTTGTGCTGTTACAGGTCTGATCTCCTGCAGCAGCAGGCAACCGTGACCATGTAATTGCTCTCCTTCGCCCATGTGGTCAGAGAAGTCTGGAAAATCAGTGGTTAGGGTGAATGCCTCAGAGAAAGCAATATTTCAAAGCCTGAGTAAACCAGTGAGCTGGGGAATTTATTTGCCCAGAGTTGTTAGTTTTGATTTATTTGCCTCTACTGAACCTACTGACCACCACTGAATGGTTTTGGTCAAATTATTTCAACATATAGCTAGATAGCTGTTGAACAAAAGACATACACACCCTCTCCCAGCTGGTGCAAGAAATACATGATTTAAAGTCTCACCTGTCCTCAGGACTTGCTCTGAATTGTTCAGATTTTGCAACAACGGATGATAGGAACAGCTTTATTATTTAGGGTCATAGATTTATATGCTCTAAATTGACATGTTGCCACATCTTTTTTCTTTAATATGGAAAAGTGAAAGAGCACGGAGTATCAGTATTGAGCATTGATTTCTCTCATCACTGACTCTTTCTAAGAAGCTCAAGTTGGATCTTTTGGGCCTCTGGTGTGATTGCCACCTGCAGGCATGTGTGCTGCAATGCCTCCTGCAGGAGGACGTTTTGACATCTATCTTCAACTAGGCTGAGCATTCAAACCCAAAATCTTTCATGAGTTTCTGGATAAAACCTTCAAAAAGGGAGGTATTTAATATGGAATCAGTTTAGACCATACCTCTGCTTAGAATAACTCAGACTTTGAACTAGATTTGCAGACGTTTGACTTTCTGCAAGCCAGGCGGGACCTGAGCCAGACTTTACTTTTTCTGACTGTAGGTTTTAGCGACTAATATCTCTTTCATGTCACTTTTATGCATACTATAAGGTACATACATAGACCACTCCTACTGAAGCCAAATAAAAATTCCAAGTGCTACATGGAGTTCAAATTCTGAATTCTTCACAGAAATGTAGACAATTGCTTCTCCCTTTTCCCGCCCACACAAAGCCATTTTCTGTGTCATTGCTAGTGTTATTAGCAATTCTAATCAGAACCCCATACAATTATTTGAATGCAATAACTATACCCACGTGTATAAAAAGTATGTGTACATGTACCTATGCACACAGACACTCACACATATGTGCGTGCCAGTCAAGAGGAGGGGACAAGTAGTATATGCTTTTGAGACCAGCTTTTCTGATCATCAGACTCTCACCATGTCAGTATTTTGAATCCAGAAAAGCCAGTCTCAGGGGAACTTCCAACCACCATATTTTCCAACCCTGAGACTTGATTCACATCTCAGAGCTTGACTAGTAGAAGTATTTTGATTGCAGCTCTACTTGCTCAAATAAACACCAAATGTGTAGACAAGTAAAAGCCCAAGCCTTGATATAGTTTTATGAAGATTTAGGTGATGCATGCTGAGCATTTTATTAGCAGGGAATAAGTAATTATTATGTGGGTTTTTGTGTGCTGGAATATGAGTGTGTTCTGGCCAATTTCACAGGTTAAAAAACGTAAGTGGTGATGAAATGTGTACATTTTACTGATGTTCATATATAAGGACTCATGTTGCTCAACTGAGATTTCTGTGGTTGTGAGTCATGTAGACCTTTGGAGCAATTATTTCTAAGGCTTTCACATTTCACAGTGATATAGGTAGGCTTGGAATGACCATGAACAATGGACTGAATAAGAGAAAAATTATGGCTTAGGTAAAAAGGGGAAGAAAAAGATCCAGAGAAATTAAAAGGATTAAGAGATAAGGTGGGTGGCCTTTGGTGGAGGTGGGAGGAAATGGAAGAAGAAATATTTGTATTGAGATTAAAAATAAAATGGAGCTAGAAAGCCCTTAGCAAATGGCTGATGGTGATTTAATCCAGTGTGACACATTGATCCATGTATTCAGGTAGCAGTTTTATTTTTAAAACAAAAGAACCCCTTAGAGTTTAAATACTGTGTATTTGGTAATGAGCTGTTCTATCATATGACTGAGTTAGGCAAACACATTACAGTTCTTTAATGCCAATTTTATTATGTCAGCTAACTGGCTGCACTGAAGTCTTCTAAACTGTAACTGCTTGGCTGACCTGACAATTTAGAACCTATAAAGCTCAGGGTTGCTAATCTGAGTCATGGCTTGAAGTTGCTATCAAGTCATCCACATCATCCAGACTCCTTCAGGTCATTTGCCCTAGACCCACACCTGTGGTATGGCATGATCATCTGAATGCAGCAGGGCAGATGTACCAAGGCTCCTGTAGAAAAAGAGAGCTTAAATCATCCTGCGTTCATAGGTCTTCCTTCTTTGCTCAGGAGGAAACTCAGTGCTTCCCATTAAGATTTAACTTTGGTTCTGAGTCAATTCCTCAAGCATCTCCTAGGGAAACGTTGCCACATAAAGCAGGGTCAGAAGTGTCAGCTGAGCCTTTACTGATAGAAAGTGGCTGACTCCATGTATTGCTATCCCTGCTCAAAGGACACACTGCGTAGAAAGTAAACTTTCTGTCCAGTTAAGTCTTTCCCAGACTTATCTTGCAGAAGGGCAGCAGGAAAATAAACCTAGAAAGATGTAAAGGTGGAAAGAATATGACTCCCACACAGCCAAACTAAAATACTACTCTTTAAGTTAGAAATGCCTTCAGGTGCAGGTAGAGCTGGGAAGTTGCTGACTAGTTACTGTACTGCTCAGTGCTGGGGACAGACATTCTTGCAAACCTCATGGAACTCAAGAGAATCCGCACGGGCTGAATGGAGGCTACAGCAACTGATCTTGAGTTGTTTTTATACTGCCTCGCAGATGGAATGAAGGCAATAAAGCAATTCTACCATGTGGGTATGCCTGTGGTAGGCAAGAAACACCAAGAGAATAGTGAAGAGATGTTCCAGTTCACCAGTCTGCGGAGGTTTCTGATCTGCTTTTTGGCACTTTCAGGGATTGAACTGGTTCAGCAGGCAGGATGTCATCTGAGTTCAGAAAATCTAACGGAAGAAGTCATACCTGTCAAGGTCTTTTTTTCCAAAAGGCTGCTCTGAATCAATACACTGGAGATATTAGCCTTGAACAAGACTAGCTGGAGCAAGGGTTGTTTTGATAGTTATGAATTCATGACCTTCTCCCTCAGCAATACTGTGACTTGAAGCAGAAATATTCTTGGTGACTGGAACAGTAAATCTCAGAAATGGGGAGGGAGGGAGTCATGTGGGGAAGGAGCAGATGAAAGGCCATGGGTCATACCAGGGAGTGCACAGTGCCAGCAGGATTAAATTTCCCTCGACCTGTTGCAGCCACTTTTCATGATCCTATGGGATCCTTTGTGGATTACAGAGAAGAGCACAGCTATTTTTTTTTTACTGTGGCCAAGCAAACCTGAGCTGTCTGTCCCTGACAGAATGAGCCACCACATTTTTTTTCCCCAGCTTTTCTCCTCTTCCTTTTGAGTGTGATACAATCTGAGAACATTACTGAGTAAAAATATTAACAAGTCATCAAGAGTGTGACTCAATAAGAGCGCTTATTTTCTAAGCATGGTAAGTGGAGGATGAAATTGTCTTAAAATAGCATGTCTTGACTAGATTTTCCTTGTGAATTATTGAATTTGTTATTCAGGACACTGGACTATTTCTGAGAAGGATTTCATGACAAAGAGAATTACAGATAACATACACATAACAGGTTGTCAAGACCTCAGTGGCTGAGAACACAGGTAACAGGCTGGAAAACTTTTCCAACCCCAGTGTTGGTTCCAAGCCAGATATTGGCATAGGTGAGTCTCCCAAATGAAAATCAGCATGCATTCCTGATGACTTTTCATTTGCCTCTATTAAAGAGTGATATGAGGGTTTCACTTCAGTCTCTGGGTGACCTCTCAGACATGGAATAAAAACTTTTTCTATGACTGAGTCGGAGCAGAAAATGGTAGCAGGGAAAATGAGTGACTTTCAGCCATTGTACATTTTGCACAAGTAGCAGCTGAGACAGAAGCCATCAGTACCATTTCAAGTGCTCTGGAAAGAGATGTGCTTATTTATTTAGAGCCTTCTTCAAGTCCTAAAGAAATAAAAAGGGAGGAAAATATAGAGGCAGCTGGTGCTTATAGCAAAGACATCATTCTGCTGTAACAAGGGTCTGGGTAGAGTTGGTTCTTCAGATTGTCACACGGGGAAAGAAGGAAATGCTTGCAACTGATGGCCCTTTCTTTGTTTGAATTATGTCCTCTGAGTTAATCCTGAGAGTTCTTGACAACATCATTGTTTTCACTGTGATATTTACTCAGAGGAAATTTACAATGGAGGAAAAATGGAGGATTTTCCTCCATTTACAAGGAGGAAAAATGTGATAAACAGCCTAAACCAGTTCAAAATATACGAGAGCATTTCATGCTATCAGGAGATCAATCTAATTTTTCTTTTCTTCAAAAGCTTTCTGGAAGATATCGAGCAACCTTTAATTCCAGCAGTTATATATATACATATGCATTTTCAGGCATTTGTATTCTAATGATTCTTTGGCATTATTTCTGATTTTTTTTTCTTTTTTTAAACTAATGATATTGCTGGATATATATTTAATTGACCCTTCAGGGTATTAAACTAACTGTCTGAACATTTAGGAAAAGCAGCCAAGTCTGACCTTGTGCCATAAAATAAGGGAGCTTGCCAGAGCTTGCACACAGAAGCCTTGTGCATGAGAGCTTGACCAAAACACAAGCAGAAATCTGATAGCTGAAGAAATACCCCATAGTTAACGGCATGTAAACCAAGGAACCTCTGTGAGATTAAGTATCCGGTACTCTTACACTCTGCTGCACTAGGACATCTTTTTGGCTCAAAGACATATTTATACTAGAGCCCTTTACCAGGCCTGAACTGAGTGTAAATGCAGACCCTCTCTGTGCATAAAGATGCCTTTATTTTCTTGTAGTGAAACAGAGGTCCAGCTGTGACCCTTGCTGGCCCTGGTTCCCACCTCTTCCCAGAGCTCTCCTCAAGCAACTCACTGGCTGTTTGAAGTTCGGCAGACCAGCAACAAGGGGAATTTGTATTTGGTTCCTCTGACTCTTAATGAGACCTTTATTATTGCTTGTCAGTGCCTCTACTGATGCTGGAGCTCAGGGAGTTTTTTAAACACATCAAGGCACATTTTAAATTCTTACCCCTAGGCAAATTGGCCACTTTGTCTGATCACAGCCTCAGTGCTGATATAAAGGTCCATCTGTGAGATTGCACAGACAGCTCTTGTAAAAGCCCCACTGACCTCGGTGTGTGCTTCAAATGTTATATGCTTAGCACCAGTAAACAGCTTCTCAGCTCCTGGAGTTTTCTTAGGGCTCTGTGTTTGTGTGTGTCTTTATCACCACAAGGGCAATACGTATTCTTTGAAACAGCTAAGTAGCTTTTAGTAAGATATTGGAAAGGTGAGGTGGTAATAATAGCCGCAGAGTGGCCTTCCTCCTTAGCCAAAGTGCTATTGAAAGGATCTTGGCATTTTACACCATACAACTGCTGCGTTTAGAATAGGGGGGCTTAGAAACCTTAAGGTGCTAAGTCTGCAGCAAAACTATACAAATAAGTGATTTGCAGTTTATCATTTGGGCTAAAAAATATATCCAAACCAAGAAAATAAATAGCTTAAGCTCATCTGACTTGAAAAAAATTTGAAAGCAAACAAGTACTATATGTATAGTTTTAAAGATTGTTTTTAACTTTATCAAGCAAGAAAGCAGTTTAGATACATTGTGTAATAAAGCTGGTTTGGAAGAAAAAGCAAAATAGTGGTTTGAAAAATTTATTCACAATTACAGGAGATAAGATTATTGGGCATTTGCAAAATAATAAGTGCAAGGGACACATGCTATTGAGTACCACTTCTCATTTCCAGTCGGTGGATCAGTATTTGCTAGAATCTTGTTTAATAACTTTAAAGACTACTGGTAACGGTGCATTGTTTTGGGAGAAATTTTTTTTTTCTCCATCTTAAATTTTTTTTTCACTCAGATGGGTTTAAAAGTCCTTAGTACACTGAGGTTGCATGTTTTTGCAAAGCTAGGTATATCACTTGCTTATTTTATAACCTGTAGTGTTTAATTAAGGTTTTAGATCACGCATTCAAACCATAGCATCTAGGAGTCTATATTTTGAATCAAATTATCTCTCCAAGTCATTAAAAAACTTTGCTTTTTTTCCCAAAACATCTGTTTACTTCTACTACTAAATAATCTTATAATAAAAACGATCTTTGCATCTCAAAAACTGAAATGAAACTATAAACATTCAAGTCTCATGAAATACCAAAAAGCATTCCAGACACATTGTGATTTAGAAAGATAGTAGGGAATAGTTCTTATACACATTCGCTGTTTATTTTGATATCTTTTCTTGATGCTTCAATTCCTTTTTTGACAATAATTTCCCACATTTTTAAAATGCTTTGAGCTTTAGTTATTAGCATATAAAATAGAGCTACGATGTCCTCTTGCCATTCCCAGCAGTGTTACTGTAAGAGACACATATTTCTGCTGCTTCAGAACCTAAACACCCTGTATCACTTGTCTTCACTGAGTATGGAAAGTCACTTCTTCCTCCTGGAAAGACTTTGCTGTGAGGACAGCTGAAGCCTGTGCACTGCAGCAATACCACAAATTTTAACTTTCTGTAGATGTTGGCATTGAGCTGCCCCACAGAGTAAAGTGTGTGCACCAAGGTTTATAACAACAAAAGGGGCAGCTGCTTTTTGTTCTTGGCTTGAGTGAATCCTGAGTTTTAAAACCTGCTGTAGCATTTTAGCGCTATAAATGAAAGCAAATCACAGTCCAAGCTGCTGCTTCTTAGAGTTCAATCTCCAGCTTGCTGCTGTGGCTTTTTTTCTCATGAGGGGGCTCCCATTACAGTAGGACATCTGTCCGGGTGGATGCCTGGTGCCCTTAACAGCCTGAAACATTTTGGTGTTTGGACCTTTACAGATGGGGTAAATTAAAACTGAATTGTGGATCAAAAGCAATTTCTGTGTTGTCCTGTTGATCTCAGTGACCCTTGGCTGAGATCTTACATCCTCAGGAAGAGGCACCACTATTGCTGTCATTTGATGGAATCATATATTTCATTTTTTGCCAAGAAGCCTGATTCCAGATGATAAACAGCACATTAAAAAGTGAGTAAATCAATAAAAAATATTCACACCTTATTTCTATTTTAAAACAAACAGTTTCTTCCATCTATCTGTGGCCTAAGCAATAATGAGTATTTGTACACAGCACAGCAACTGTAATCATCAGGAAGCAATTTCCCGTCTGAGGGCAAGGTCTCCCCTAGCCCTGCTGGGGTGATGAGCAGTCAGTGAAAGAGAGTGAGTTGTTCACTTGTTACCAAACAGGCCTAATAAATGCTGTATATCTATATAAATTATAATACAAAAATATAGTTAAAAATATAAAAATAATACGTATATATAATAGCTAGAATTTCAGCTGCTGTACTTCAAAGGCCTTCAAAGGTTTGTAAGTCTTAGAAAGTGTGGGATTTGAAGCAGATTTGGTTCTTAACTTCCTTTGCTTGCTTTAAGAGATTTTGAAAGTCTTGATGGTCATCTCTTGCAGCTTTCAGCAAGTTAATAACTTTGACAACCTTCCCCCAATGATTGAAAGAGGCTGTGACTATATGGAAGACTGGCAGTGAATTGTAGCCTTCACCTATTTCTCCAAAACATTGGCCAGCTCAGTGGGGTTGGCAGGCTGCTGTCAAGAGAAGCCGTTTTTCATGCACTCTCCCCACCAAGCAGGCTGAGCGCTCACTCAAACCTCTCTTGTATCAGCCCCTTTGTGAGGCAAATCTAGCATGAGAATTCAGAACTGATGAGGATACCAGCTTATTAGTTTTACCCTGTGTGGGAGGTCGAAAACTCGGTTGATGGATAACTTGCTAATCCAATGAGAGGGCTGGTAATGCCTCTGCAATCATGTATTTAAAGGAAGGCAAGTGCGGGAATTTACTCTTCTGTTCTGGTCTCAAGGGCTGAGGGGTGGTCCAGAGGCAGAGTGTCCTGGGCCCAGGCTCGGGCCAAGCCCCTTCTTTCCCTGCTGGGCATGTCGGCGGTGAGGGGCCGGCCCTTCACCCCCAGGGGAGAGCTGTCCTGGCTCTGCATGCAGTGTGTAACCGAGACAGCGTGGCTGAGATGATCCCAAGTCGCCGAGACCCCGCACGGAGCCGGCGCGGCCAGCGGGCCCTTCCCCTGCTGGGACTGTGTGGCCGAGACTCCATCTGAAGCCGCTGCGATCTCCCCGCGCGGGGCCGGCGGGGCATCCCTGCATCCAGCACAGCCTGTGCTAAACCGAAGGAACACCACACGCCACAGCCAACAAAGACACCTTTTCTTTCAAGTCAGCGAGGAAGAAAGCAAAAGTAAAGTCACATGGGACGAAGCTGAACATGGCGACTCTTGGGTCAGAAGCAGAGGCGAAGGGTGACACCACGTGGGGTGGAAGCTGACAGATGGCAGGAAAAGAGGGCGGTCGCGCTTCTGGCGTGGAGCTTAAAAGTCCTTCTTGCAAGCCATAGGAAAAAGGTTTAATCCATTTGAAAAAGAACTTGGGGGTATGGAAATTCTTGTGCAGCCTGTGATTTTAAAGAGAGGCCCATGCCAGGCCATATAGAAGTTAGGAGAAGCTGTTAAAAGAGAGGCCCACACCAAGCCACATAGAACTTGTGAGAAGCTGTTAGAGATTTTACTTTCAAGCTGAGATAACTCATCCTTAAAAGACTAAAACCCCATGGTTTGTTTTCTGTGGCCCATGACCTGGCAGTGTGAGAAGACTGCAGGGTTTTCATGGGAAAGATACCTTTTTCACTTCAACAGATTGTTTTTCTGGGCGGACTGTTAGTTCGTGAATATTCTATGGCACAGCAGAATCTTTTTTCCTTAAGCATAAAAATACTCTTAAAAAAGTGCAACTCTGACCAACTTCCATGTTTTGTTTTGTTTCCACTTGTGAGAGGTTTGTGGTAAAGAGGGAGGCACTGGGAAAGAAAGGTGTTTAAAAGTTTGCTTTTGTTTCTTATCATTTCTTATTTTTTACTTTTCATTCTGATGGTAATAAACTTTTCTTTATATTGCAATTGTTTAACTATAGACCTGTTTTGCCCTGAAGTTCCTTTCCACTTTCCTCAATAAATCCATGTTCCCCTTATAATNTTACTTTTCATTCTGATGGTAATAAACTTTTCTTTATATTGCAATTGTTTAACTATAGACCTGTTTTGCCCTGAAGTTCCTTTCCACTTTCCTCAATAAATCCATGTTCCCCTTATAATTGGATTTCGTGTGCTTGGCGCTTGAACCAGCATCAAGCCATGACACACTGAAAGCCTCCTGCTAAGGGATTGATGTTCTGGTCTGTCTCATGGGGTGCTGCTCCTGCTGGCAGGGTGATTTCAGATTTTCCTGGAGAACAGCTGGCTTTTCTGTATGAATGACAGCAACAGAATCGGGCCTTACATTTTTCCTCTGTCCTAGCTCAAGCTAGGCTAATAGCCTTCTTCCTATGGAGGGTGGTAAGGACTTCATAGTTTGGCCTATAATTAGCTCTGCTGCAGGTCAGAGGGTGTCAGAGCAGATGGTTTTGTTCTCCCATGGGGGATGATAGGAGAAGACGGCCCCAGGTATTTTAGTTGTCTGTGGGAAGCTCCTTTGTTTGGGCTGTCTCAATGAGACATGGCAAGCCCTGCAACTTACTTCTCTCCATGTTTGCATGATTTTCCTGTCACTATCAGTTTAAATTTTTCAGGTATAGGGGTGTTCCACTGAGTTGCAGACGTCGAATATGTGGACTATAAGAAACTTGGATGTGTTAGGCTGGAGACAGGGAAAAGATATTTGCTCTCCAATGAGGAGAGAGGTCACGGCTCATCCTGACAGTGTCTGGGTCCTCTGATGCTGAGGGACTTGCTGCAGCTGCTACAAGGGAACATCTCTTGGCAAGACATGCTGCTGTTGAAGTACAACACCTCTCTTCTGTACCGGGGCACACAGAGTGGCCATCTGCACTGGCATACAGGTGCTGCAGTGGGTCAGGCACTGCTGCTGCTCTGCAAAGGCAGGGGAGAGCTGCAGGGAGTCAGCAAGAGGAGAAACTAGCTCAGGGTCTTGTGCTCAGAGCTGACCTGACAGACATGGGTTTCCCCATGAAAAGATAATTGAGATCTCTGCAGCTTGGGGATGGTATTGGGATACTTTCTCACTAGCCTAACCAGTCTCAGGGAGCCCTGGTGGTGTAGTGGTTAAGCATACGGCACAGTAATTGCCGGGGCCTGGGTTCAATTCCCGGCTGGGGATGCTCTCCGGGCAGGCAGAGCTCGTTAGCCCTGCAAGGGGGCAATCTGCCTACGTCCTGAGGAGGACCTCAGCTGCCACTGTCCAGAATCGCTTTGGCCCGGCAGATTGAACCTCGGGATTAAAGGGTGGGCTCAGATCTGCGCGCCCTGTGTCTCACCTAAAAAATCCAGTGTGCAGGCTGGAAGGTCTGAAAGGAAAAAGAGGCCTTCCCCGGATCTTCGTACGCGAAGGCTGGCCAGCAAGCCAGTCACAGCTGGTAGCTGAGGTTGGCAATGCCTGAGAGTGACAGGTCCATTTGCCCCTTGCAGCACAGTTCCTGGCAAGGGAATCTCTAGTCATGGCTGACATGGGATTTTGTTAAACAATCAAAAAGTCTCAGCAGTAGGTTTATGGGTATTTTGAACAGTAACTAATGAGTGCTTAGGTGGCTCAGGTGAACTTAGATGCCTCAGCTAAAAATCTCATTGAAAGCTGAAATAGCCATTAAGTTAATCTTTTATTTCTGTTCATGGTAAGACAACAAATAGATCTGGAGTTCTTCCAGTCTATTTGTGGTGCAGAATTATTCATTGGATTTCTTCAAGTAATTGGCTTTGCAAATCTTCACATGTTCACAATAGCACAGTTGCATATCACAATTCATGCTGTGATAGTTAATAGATATAAGGCTCTGATCCTACTGAGTATGAAATCCTGGCATTAGTGAACGCAAACAGGAGCTTTGACATTAAATTGAGACTAGGATTGAATCCTAATACAGTCCTGCCAAAACCTTCTTTACACTCTCTTATTCATAGTGGAGATGAAATTTAAATAACATATGTTGACTGGGAAATATGTGCAGCAAGATCTGTTTGAAAGAGAAGTCAAACATCTGCGCCACATCAGTTGATTAGTGAATTTTAAGAACTCACATGTGAATCAGTAAATTGGAAGATTAAGCCTCCTTCCCTGCTACCAGATCACTGCAGGCATTTTCCCTGAATTGCACGTTGTTGACAAGGTTTGGCAGATGGTGAATTATTTTGCTCTTCATGAATATTTTTCAGTGGCTGATTGACAGCTGATAGGCACTTTTTCTTTAGACAAGAATAAGCCATATTTTCCCCATTGCTGTATTTATGGAGGCATTGCTTTCCTCATTTCCAAATGTGACATGGGTTTGTATGGTCTGGACCCTCCCCAAAAACACGGTACAAGAAGCTCACAATCACACACTTACTCACGAGGTTTCACAGGACTATGGCACTATGGCTCAGCATCCAGGACTTTGGGGCTACTGGGAGCTGCTACAACAGGAATAGCCAGCAAGGAAACTGCAGGCAGCTGTTTGCAGTTTTCCTGTTTACACAGGCCAGGACTGATGTATTTGGGCTTTGCACCAGGAGATGGCAGGGTCGTGCTGTCCATGCAGCCTTCACCAGCGCTAGTTACTGATCCCCTCCCTTTCTGGGATGGAATTTTAAAGCTCAAGATATTGAGCATCTGACTGGCATTTATGAAGAACATACTGTATGTGCTCAACAGTATAATTAAAGAACTACCACTCTTGAGACTGACTTGAGCAAAATGCAGCAGATTCGCTTTATGCGAGTGCAGATGAAGGATAAAAATTCCAATTTAGGCTATTTTTTCAGAAACTTCTGTTCCACTGTTTGTTCTTCAGATACCTAGAAAACTGTGCAATAGATGTTATCAACCCAGATTGTCTCTTGACTCTTTCTGCCGCCTTCTCTTCCCCGTGAGTTTTCTTTTATTAATGATACTCTGAAAGTGAATTTGGTTTTGGTATTAGTTTTTTTGTTTTTCTTTTCCTGTTACAGTTATTTTCAGTTCAGTTATTTTCTTTCAAGCTCTGAAATATAAAGGGATGATGGTTTCATGCATGCCATATGGAGGGAACCCTTAATTTGTTCTACCTGCTTCTACCTGCTACCTGAATCCCCACCTTCTCATTCAACAGTCTCAAAATCTTACAGATAATGTTGCTGCTTGTTGCCATTAAGAGAAAATGCTGCTTTGTCTTGGAGAAAAAAACAAAATTAGGTGATTTATGATGATCTCTCAGTTACTGTAATAGCTTTCCACTACTAAATTTTATAGCCACAGACTATACAATTTAAAATGTGAGGTTTGATGGTAAGAAATTTTTGGATTTATTTTATGTAGTAGCTGAGGCCTTGCAAAGTACCTAGAAAGCTGCGTTTTTGCTAATCTGTTATGTATGGATAAGGGGATTGCCATAAAAATGGAATTGTGTTTTGGACTAAATCATTAATCATAGTAATAGCAGTGGCAGTGATTAATTGGTCAGACAGAAAGCATGTTCCCGATCTATGACAGTCACTGGAAATGTCTGACTTTTTAGGCAACGGCAACTTGTTGCTTTAAATCTGGGAGACCACAGTCTCTGCCCCCTCTATGCCTGGACCAGCACACGTGGCTGCAGAGCCCATCCTTCTTTCAGTCCTAACTCATTCCTGTCTGCTCCATCTGTGTCCGTGGGGTATTTCAGACTGAGAAAACACTGTTTTACCAGCTAACCCACCCTTCTATCAGCACTGATTCCTGCTTCCATAGCTGCTTCCTATGCACTCTTTCAGGCAGCCCATGGGAAAAGATCAGCAGCATCTATGCTGAATCAAAATATGCCTGGGCATTGCTTGGAGAGAGCCAAGCCCATGCCCGAACTAGGCCAACTCTCACACTACAGAGGCCCAGGGCCAGCGCATGGAGCCATGCTGGGGCGTGTTGTGCAGTGCAAGGTGGGGAAGGGCCTGTGTGACTGATGTGCTGGCAGGACATGACGAGTCTGCAGGATCTGCTGCGTGACTTGTTGAGGACTGGGGAAGATTTGGCTAGAGGCTGCTGTGCCCCTATCGTGCCTGGCCTGCTTGGAAGGGTGCAGGGTCAAACCAAGCCAGTTGCTGCTGCATGCAGGACAGCCAGCCAGCCTTGTGCCAGACGTGAGCTCTTGCTAAACCAACCATGTAGGCAGGGCAGCTGGCTCACCAGCCACTGACCAATGCCCAGCCTGCCCCTGACCAGAGATCAGCTACTCCCAGCCAACTCCATCCAGCTTATATACTGGGCGTGCCATTCCATAGTGCGGAATATCCCTTTGGCCAATTTGGATCAGCCATCCTAGCTGTGCTCCCTCCCAGCTTCTTGTGTATGTGCATGTTGGCAGAGCACGGAAAACTAAAAAGTTCTTGACTTGAGGCAAGTGCTACTGAGCAACAGCTAAAACATCAGTGTGTTATCAGTATTATTCCATAGTGACTCCAAAACACAGCTCTGTACCAGCGACTGGGAAGGAAATTAGCTCTATCCTAGCTGAAACCAGGACACTGGGCAGGCTTTCCCCCCTCTCCCTCCTTGGTGCCAGAGGGCTTTACTTGTGATGGCTGTCTCATAGTTTGGCTGTGTGGACAACATAAGAGCATCAGGACAGGAACAACAAGTAGGCAGCTTTAAGTCTCTCTTTGTCAAGAGCTCTGGGTTGTTTTTACAGTACATGTGCTGACTCTGGCATGGTTCATCAGGCACAAGAAGGACTTTAGTCCTGAGCAGCACGCATGATTTACAGCTGTCACCTTTATATTGTCCTGCTGCCAGAGCTTCAGTACCCAGTGGTGTTTCATGCTGTGTCAGATTAAATGCAGGGCACAGCTGAACTTCTCTGCGGTATGACAGAACCAGGGAAGGAGATCTGTGTCAATGTTGAAAGCAAATGGCTTCCTTAGTTTGGAGGTTGGTTTTAAACAACTTGCCCAAACAGGTTTAGCCTGGTGCCACCAGATGTAACAGCCAAGGGAGCCAATTTACAGCACAGAAAAAAAAAAATTAAGCAGATTTTCCTCTCTCAAAGATCCTTGCTGAAAGCTCCCATGTAAAATAGTGATTTGGTACCATGGGCCACAGACAAATCAGCCAAAATTATGACCAGCTTGCCTACAAGTTACTGTATGAGATCTTTTGAAAACCCCTTAATTCACTGTTTTTTGTGCCCAGACCACTTCAAGAAAGGGACAAGGTTGATGTCTACTGTTTGAGCAATTTGTACTGACACACAAAGAAGCAGACCATATTCCACAACAAGCCTCAAAATCAGTTCATCAACATTATGTCTGACTTTTTCCTCAGCTGCTCTTTCTTTTGTTCCAGTGTAGATTCCTTTTTGTCAGCTTGTTTCCATCTCATTCAGAGCACCAGCTGGTCTATGCACATTTGAAAAGGGCCTTGCAGTGCTCTCCAGTAATTGCTTTGCACACTTTTGCACACAGCCGGGGGGAAGGCATTGCTCCGGTCATTCGTGAGAAGCATTTGTGTTTTTTACAAACTTAAGGAATGTTTAGGACAGTCGACAGTCTGCAGTCTGCAGAGGCAGCCTGCTTTAGTTTGGTTGCCTGATCATTTTATAAATGCTTCCAGCCAAATGAAAAGGAGCAGAAAGTCTTTGCATGTGGAGGTTTGAATGAGCGAAGACAGCTAAACAGGACACTGCACTTTTGGTGCACAGGGTGCATTTAGCAGCCACCACTCCTGCAGCCCAGGGATGTACACAGCAGGGGCTTACCAGAGCATCCTCTCCAGGCAATGCTCTGGGTCAGTCACACACTCCATGAGGGGGAAGAAGTGTTACAGAAGTACCTGTAGACTTGCATAAGCATCATAAAGTTATTTTTTCAAGCAACTTCTCAAGCCTTTTTTGTCTCTTTCCTCCTCTTAAAACCTTATTGTTCCATTTTTTCCCCATGAGATTTTGGGAAAAAAAAAAAATCTAGGTCTTCTCTGTCCCATGTAATTGTTTGAAACCTGGAGTGACTGTTCTAGAGAAAATACCACATATGCTGGCTATGCTGTTTAAATAGAAGATGGACAGGGTCAGAAAGGCCAGGTCAGCTTGGGGACTGGCAATGACAAGTATGGCACAGGGAAAAACTGTGCATCATGAAGACTACAGAGCATCTCTTTGGTAAGGGACAGGCAGTGGTGCATCAGTTGGTGCCATCAGGAGTAAAAGCAACTTGTCACAGGTCTATAAGGTCATATTCAAGTGCTTCTTAAATCTTGCAGGATTTAAAAGGGATTTATTACAGTATGAACGTGGGGAAGGGGTTTTTGGAGCAATTTCAGGTAAGGACTGTCCCTTTACCCCTATTGACTCTCTTGGACACTGAAATACTTAAAAAATCCAAACTTATTCTGTTTCAAAGCACAAAGCTTATCCCAAGCACTTTGAATCCTTGGTATCTAACCTAAGAAAATCTTGGCATGGTGACTGCTGTGAGTTGAACTAGATGTCTGCACTGTCCATGAGGCTAAATCAAAAACTTACCACTTGGTTTCCTTTGTGCACCTTACCCTAAGTATTACTCCCAGCCACTGCCAGGCTATCTCCAGAGCTGCTGCCAGTGAGTTGTTTGTTCAAAGCCTGCACCTTTGTTCCTCAGGTCCAGGGTTCGGAAAAGACCTGGAGAAGAAAAGACCAAGTGTGCTCAACAAACACTTTCAGTGCTGTCACATTCAGGTTTTGCCTTCCTTTTGGAATCCAGCTGGGATGTTTGAAGTCCTCTGTGTGCAGGAACGAAACTCTGGCATTTGGCTGCTTGCTGCGTGATTGCACCAGACTTGCGGATCCTAGGGATCTCAGGGAGCAGGGACACCACATGCCCACTGGCCATGGTGATGTGAGCCTGGAATGGGGCATGTCCACCGGCGGCTGAAAAAGCGTGCCCCAGAGAGGCTCTGCTAGTGTGAGACTGTCTACATGAAACCTCTCTTCTTCTTTGCTGACATCCTGATAAAGCAAGAAGAGATCATTTTGGACTATATCTGTAAGGCAGGTCTGGGAAACTGCTGAAATCCTTCTGGCTGCATGAGGGAACCTTAGTGCTAATTTGGAGATATTCCATTTCTAGAGGCTTCTCTCTCATCAACACCTGTCCTCCATGCCCTCCTTGGCTAATTACCTCTGTTCTCCACTGCGGCCAAAACATCACTTACTTTTGAAGGATTAGGAGCTACCACTTCCAAGCAATATCTGGAAGAAATTACTTCAGCAGCAAAAGATCGTCTAACAGAATTGCTGGAAGCGTTACTTCCCAGCGACCTCAAGAACATGACATAGCAGAAGTGCCCACAGTGCAGCCTAAAGGTGGGATGTAATCTGTACTGTCCTGGAGCATGGACCAGAAAGGGCTGCCTTTCTGCTGACTGGAATCAGGGAATGCAGGTCTGGTGGTGCTGCAGAATTTCCACGGAAGGTGGGAGCAAGTGAAACTATCTACTGGCTGGGAAGACAGAAGGTACTGTGCCTGTCTCTATTTAAAGGTAACTACTTTTCAAGGTATTAAGAAAGTGGTTGCTGCCTTTGAACACTGCCTGTGCACAGTAAAATGAAGCAGGTAGAAACACAGATAAGAGGGTGACAAGATTCTCAAGGTTTTTTACTTAGAAATCCTCTTTTTTGGCCAAATAACCAACACCTCAAAACGAGGTCTTTTCATTTCCTTAAATGGGACACATCTTAATTTAAGTGTAGTTGTTTCCCTGGACCACTATATGGATTTCAATTTTGGAAGCTGCTGTTCACAAAAATATTTGAATGTGTGGGGTTGGATTTATCAGACCACCTTCAGGACACAGGAACATGGGGATCTGCAGTCATGCCTCAATTAGCATTTTTCTTTTGTGTTTCACATTAAAAACATTTTGAAGTTTTGTCCCATCTGCATGATGAGAGCATAGAAATGACCAATACTATGGCTAATCTCTGCCAGATTCAAAAGGAGATAGTGAGTCTACGTCTATGACAGATGTTAAGTCAGTAATCCGAAAATGAAGCATCAAGAAGACGTCAACAGGTGTGAAGGACCAAGGGTACTGAGGAGACTTTCTTGACAGACAGTACAACAGAGTTACTCTTCCTAGAAGTGCAGATGGAGCCATAAGGAAAAGACAGAGGAGTGGAAAGGAGATACAAAGTTAGACTGTGAAAGGTTGTGTGAAGTCCCACACAAGCAAAGAAGAGAAAACACATGCTTTAATGCTATCTTGGATGGGGTCCAAAATGTCTTACAAACATGCAGCTAACATAGAATAGTCAAGATCTGTTCTGGTTTAATTTTAGTATATCACGTTTAAATTAGTGCGCTGGCTCACGTCAAGTACATGCTTTGTAATTAAATTTTGAAAGAACATTTTATTTTCTGAGAAAGGTTTAAAAAATGAATTGGTTATATTTCAGCTTTGTTGACAAAGATGGTTTCAGTTAATGAAAGACTAAATTGGATGCATTAAGAATGAAAGGAATATAAACCATATGTTGTTCTGTTTGGTGCACTCAAAATGGTTCTTCTTTCTACTGGATTCCCCGGGGCTGTTTTCAGACTGAAGGTAATATATGTATTTGTTTTTGTGCTTTAATACAAGATAAGCCAAATAGGTACAAGTTGGAAAGCCGAATGTTCTTGATCCATTTGGAAGTGTCTTTCTGCTAAAAAACTGAGGGGACTAAGCTTGAATGTTTTATTCTTCACAAGTCAAATTCTAAAACTAGTTTATTTTTACAGTTGAAACTTGTGCTGTCTTGCTGCTTTTCTGTATTTTCACTGAAATTTATGGAATGTATCAAGCCCAGAGTGCATCCTTTTTGAATAAAGAACATCTTATACTTTGCACTGAAGGCTTTGGTATTCTTTTCTCAGAAGGCTGCAAACCACTCTTTGGAAGGAGAGCTTATGTTGTTTTCAACAGTTGGCTATTAACAAGAAGTTGAAGACATTCAAAAAACTGCATGAACATGTCTCTCAGAAGCAATTTAAATACTTTCATTTTAGGATATTTCATTTTTACAGCAAATGTTGGCCTTGGCTTCAAGAACTACCAGTCCTTGAACATTAAATTATCAGCTGTGGGGAGTACATGTGGTTACAATAAAAAGAAACATGCAAAAAGTTTATTGTAAGGAAAAGAATATCATCCAGTCTGATGCTATTCTTATTCTGATTTTATGAGAGTTTGGACAAGGGATGGGTAGTTGTGAATGTGGTTGTGAATCCCAAACAGCTCTTGTATTTTGTTAGAAAAAATATCTTTATACTGTTTGTATTCAAAATGCATTGTATGTCCCCTAGTTCTTGAAAGGCATGGAGAAGTTGCACCAGGAAGATTGCTGTCTTCAATTTAATACACTCTTGACTAGCTCTATTAAAATCAACATTGCATGCCTTGTAAAACTTGCAGTATGTGCAATACTGTTTGAGATAGTGGAAGTATTTTAATCAACCTCAGTGAGAATTTTTATGTATGTTAATAGAACAGATGAATTCCCTTTATCACAGGTAACTACCATGTCCCCTTTCTCCCAGTGAAACCCCTTGTTTAGCTTCTCAGCATTCAAGCTGTCCTGGTGAGGTCTGTGGGATCAGTCTTGCATGTCTCTAAATTAAATAGGGAAATTAATAATCTTGCCCACATGAGAAAGCATAACTACCTATATAAGAAGTTGTAGAGTCTATTGCCCAGAACTGGAACAGAGAAAGCTGTTCACTGCAGCTGTACCACTGCCTTTGTATAACTTTCTTCTGCTCTGTAAAAAACTACTTGAGAGACAAAAAAATTCATATGGTTCCAGGCAGTCACAAATGCTCTTGCATTTAGATATAGGTCTTATATATAGATCTTATCCAGATCTGTTCTCCCACACCTGTAGCAAGAACACATCATAGTGTGTTGATAGGGACATCATGAGTCTTGGATATTCTGAAATTAACTTTGCTATCCCTTCTGCTGTGTTTGTCTGCTAGCCTTTTGCTGCTGATGTACTTGATGATCTTTGGGATTTTTGTTGTTTGATACTTTTTACTCTGCTGGTTTGTAGATCACTGGTTGTATCTGCAACAGGGACTTCACAAGCCCATCACATGGACAGGAGTACTGGTTTCTGATGACTCTCCCAAGCAACTGAAAGCTTCTTTGGGGAGGTGTCTGTGTCTATTTCACTGAGAAACAAGCTCAAGGAATGCTACAGGAGACCTCTTGTAGATTAGACTTTTGTCTGCACTTTAAACTGAGGTATGACTTACCATTGCTCTTTGTTGGAAATTTCATCTCCCTTTTCTGAGTCAGTGTGAACTGCTTCTTAGCTGGGCAATTTTTGGTTTCTCTGCTAATCTTTCAAATATATTTATTACTGCTGCAGTTTAGTGTTGTCAGCTCAGGTTTCAGGCTTTTGGCTCTACTCAGGACTCCTTTGTGAATCAGGGTGTTATACCTGCTTGTATCATCATCTCATCAATGTCTTTAATCTTCTGAAATTAACTCATTATGATGGCACACTACAAATGGAGAGCACCTTTTGTATTCCTTAAACAAAACAAAAGCCCAGTAACATCAAATAAGTAGAGCTCGGACTGCTTCTGTTGTGGTGTCCACACATCCATTTTCTAAGCTGATTTGGCCTATAAAAATATGTGCAACGACTGTCTACATTTATATGTGTTGGTCTTATTCCACCTACTAGAACTTTTGTGAAATTTTACAAAAAGGATAGAACACTTTTCTTCCATCCTTTCCTGCTTTCTAGCTTTCTCCCTCTCTTTCTAGGCAGTGACATATATCTAAGGAATGCTGCTCCATAGCTTCATACAACCTTCATAGAAGTGAGCTGAGAACTGAGCGTTAAGTCCAAAGTTTCCAAGAAAATCTTTTTGTCAGCTAGAAAAGCTGTTGCACTCCATCACTGGCATGATGTCAACAACTGAACAAGGTGTTTACACTTGCCCACATCCATGTATATATATGTGTACACCATGTATATTTACATCTGTAAATGGTATGTGTGTGCACCACAAAGCCTGAAGACCCAGCAATTAGAAATGGAGGTTTTCACTTTCCCCTCACAATTACCTTCAACAAAGATGTTTATATATAAGCCACAGTCACGAAAACACAATTCTGCTGAAGAGGCAAGTATATTAAATATTATCCACTGTTTAAAAATGATTATTGTTATCGAGAGCACTGCACTGTTATACATATAAACCCATAAGAAAATATCTATGTATGCAAAGACATTTTTAGAGGTGTTAACCTATCTCAGTAAAATCATAAGGAAGAAAATTTTCATTAGATAGTGCCTTCATTCAGCTGAGTAATTGAGTCAGATGGTATATGAGTAGTGGCAATGTTACCAGCTTCCAAAATGCACAGTGTAACAAGCATCCCTCCAACTGCGAGCAACTTCTAGATCGATTAGTACATGCAATTTGTTCATTTTCTAGTTGTTTTGAATGCAGAACAGCAACTCGGAAGAAAGGGAGAATTTTTTTGTTTAGCAGGCTTTCAAACAGCACTAACTGTTTGACCAAATACCAATTCAGCCTAAGCTTGTCTTCAGGTGCTAACAGTTAGGGTGGTATTCATACATGATTTTTTTGCTACTAAGAGTGACATTTAGTATCACCCAGAGCCAACATAAAATAATTGTACAAATGAACAATATTATCAAGCAGCCTTACTGTTAAAATTTTTTATTTGTATTTCACAACAGCTGTTCCTAACCTAATTAAATAATAGATGTCTCAAATGGTATATCTGATTAGATTTTTATTAAATAGGATAATGACAATTCCTCTTTGGCAGCATCCCTTTCCCCTTTGGTAGTCTCTGCATTTGCATAAAATTTTGAATCACATGATGATGATTTAGCTTGGGTACATTGATGTATGCATGAACATATAATTCCTTTTATATAATTAGGATTTTTAGTGGAAACTGCAGAAGTACTTATGCTTTCTTGGCTGAATTTTTCTTCTCTAAAACTTAACTGCTTTCTCTGCTTCAGTAATTGTGTTTTGGTATTGGTGTTTCAGTGTTGGTTTTTTTTTCTTTTTTTTTTCTTTTTTAGTGTTTTTTTTGTTTGTTTTGGTTTTGTTTTGGGGTGTGCTTTTTTGTTTAGTTGGGGTTTTTTTGTTTGGTTTTTTTTTGTTTTGTTTTGTTTTTTGTTTTTTGTTTTTTAATATTTGGATCTTTTTAGCAGCATGGGCTTATAACAGAAAACAAAATATGGTAAATGATGGGTTTGAATTGAACAAATGAAGCAGCTCCTGGCATTGGCATTGACATTGACCTGTATTCTGTCATCCAGACTAACTATCAAACTTCTGTTAAAGGAGGAGGTTGTATACTGCTTTATGCTTTCTACTAAAAAAATTATAATAATGTTCCTAAGATGTCATATTTTGGAACAGTTAAAGAAAACATGCCTACATGAGGAAAGCAGAAAAGCAGTCATTCTAGATTTTTCCAAGTATAAGGGTTTTTTATTTGAGACTCTTTACTAAAGGTCAGTTTCTGTTTTATTTCCCATTATAGACCTAAGCCAGAAACAGAATTTAGGCTTTAGCTTGCTACCACTTGAAAAGACAGGATCTGCAGTTACGGGTATATTTTGAGGCCTTCTGCCCTCTTTACAGGGAGCTGCAATCTTTGATGCCTTTATGGCCCCTGCCATACCCCAGTTTGGAGAGCTGGGACGATGCTTGAGGTGATTCCCAAGACACCCACTCCTCCCAGCATCACTGGTGTTCCACCACCCCCAGATCCTTAGTGATGCCCTGGAGCAAATTGTTTGCTTAGTAGTAGATGAAACTCAACATATTCTTCCAACATATGTTTAACCACAGATTCTAAATTGCTTTTCCTCTGCATGGGTGTGCTTAGTTTAGGAAGCAACAAGGGGTGGTCTAAAAGTATAAATGGGAAAATACTGCCATACCAGAAACATAAGGTGAAGAACAGATCTCTTTAAAATGAACTTGTGAGTATTCTCAAGCCCAATGACTTTTGATTCTCAGAACTTTGAAAAGAATAACCCAGTACTCTCCAAATCATTCTCTCAGCCATTCTCTACCCCCCCACCCCATCTAAAAACATAGCTAATGATTTGAAATATAATAATATGTATATATAAAGATGAACTTGGAATTATAAACATGTAGGTATTGACCATTTAACCATATCACTTTTTCTTGCTGGTGCCCTTTGAGGTTGTCCTTTGAAATTCAAAGGAACTGACAAATGTGGGAATTGTGGGTTCATTTCAGGAAAATCTATTTCTGACATATGTGCACTTGTACACTTCTTTATTTTAACACAACGTAGGAAGATGAAAGCAAGGGTAACAGATAAAGCACCTTTCCTTCTTCAGCTGTAGACTATGGAGTTTTATAAGAATTATTTCTAAATATTGCAGAAACTCCATGGGGGCATGTTAAAAATCTCACAGAGAAGCAGACAGCAGGCTGCTTACGTAACAAGCAAAAAGCATTGGATACTGAGACAGGGGAGTTTGGTGCCCGTGCTGAATAACCTAGTGATGCCCTCACTCTCCAGTGGGGAGTTGGGGTTTTACAAAATAGGCAGCTGTATTTCTAGGAACCATCAATTTTTCTTTTAGCAAATCTAATGGATTAGTGATTACCCAGTGGCTGCATGTTGCAGTGGTATGAACGTATAAAAAATTTCTTCTCAGAAACACTCAAAAACACAGCTAGAAGAGACCCTCAGGACTAGAATATCTCCAAGCAGCAATCCTTATCTACCAAGACATGTGGAAGGCAGCACCCTTCTCAGAGGTACCAGGGAAGAACAGCTGATACACAGGTGAGGAAGAACCCATGAGTTGAGGATGTTGAGAAGAGAGAAAGGAGCAGACTACCCAGTTCCTTCTTTGGGATGAGATGGAGGGATAAGATAGAAATACTGAAAGTGTCACTGGGTCATTATTTTTATTTTCTCCAGTGGTAGATCACCAGGGTTAGAAGTTCAGTAAGTGATCTCCTGAGATACCCCACAAAGGTATGTGTAGAAGGAAGCAAAATAATTCTTGGAGAGAGCTATACCTGAGGCTGATTGGTACATACAACCACAGAGCAACTTTCATCCTCCTTCTTCAAGCCAGCTGTATCTTCACCTTTTTTTACCATTCTTTTAGTGGCAGAGACTTCAGCCTGCAATGATTTTCTATACGATAGAAATAAAATAGTGTTTTTTCTTTTCTTTACACTAAATTTAATTTAAAGACCTACGTCTGATCTAACTTGCTTATGTACAGAAGCAAGTACATGATCTCTTCCCTCAATGCTTCCTTCGCAGACCTCTTTCTCGCTGTTTCCCCACCTCATAAGAAATATAGGAGGTTTTGGGATTTCTGCTATTTGTTGTTTTAGGTACAATCCATAATCATTAAAAGATGCTTTTACATGACTTGAGAGTGTTAAAATCTAGCAATATGCCATGAACACTAAACCCAAACTTTTGAAAAAATAATGTAATTCTCCTCAATATAGTGAATTAGCAACTAAATATCCTTGAATTAGCTACTAAACCAGCTTCTTGCTATGCACATTCACAGGAATACCTCTTGACTTCCCTGCAAAAATTTCATCAAATAAGCATCATTTATGATGTGCTGGTGACGTCACGACCTCTGGGATAGTCTGGAGAGACATAGAGTGCATGATTCCGTGCTGGGACTCTCCTTCATCCTTTTCAGGGCAGGGAACATTCATCTTGAAGATTCGATCACCACAGCTATGGCCATCTGTCTGAAAGGATGCACGCTTTTCCTGCTGCTGCTGTCCTCACTCTTCCCACTCTTCTTTCCATATTTACTTACAAACACTTCCCTGACTTCTTTTTTGCTCTTCGCATGGCTGGCGTTTCTAACCTGTCTCTATTACTGTTGAGTATCTTTCTTTTTCAGCTTTGGCTCCTGTCTCTTTCTTAGACATTTTCCCCCACCTCTTATGGCAATAATTCTGTTGTCTGATCCTGATTCACTCCAGAAACTTGTGTTACAGGTCAGTCCAGAGAGGCACAGGGGTGAAATCTTTTGAGAGGACAGGGTTTGATGGTGCTGTTACCCCTGATAGAAGAGAAAGCCGAAGGAATTATGGTATATGACACAACCCCTGGAATATGAGTTGAAGGCATAAGGACCATAATACAGATAGAAAAGTCAGTGACCGAATGGACACTGGAGACATCCCCTCACACACAACAGCACACTGTTTACACAAAATCTGTCAGCACATTACTGCACCTGGAACATTAGTAGAAGGGTTTCTTATTAGCATCTGGTTTAGAGTTGTATAGTAATTGACTTCTTTGTTTGTCTGACCTGACTAAACAAAAAAAAAAAAAAGGTTGTATTTACCTGAAACAAAATGTGTTTATTTTTCTTGGTGAACTTAAATGGAAGCAAAAAGAAATTACCCAGAAATTGCCAACACATTACTTTCACTCCTAAATAATACATTTTGTATGGGGGTTAGATTTGATGTTTGATGGTTAAAAAAGAAAATTCTTTGTATAGTCTGTACAAAATATTACATGCTTTTGTGCTCTTGCAATTGAAATATCAAGATAAAATTTTCAAATTTTTTTTGTTTTGCTTACCTTATATATGGCTCTTACTGAAACAGTATTTTTCAGGAGACTGTTGTCTGCAAAAAAACCCCTCACCTAGTTCTTTCATAGAACATAACAGTATTGTACCCTCGCAACTTGCTTCCCAGTCAGAGCCTGACTCATGACCAGTGCCATAGCCTTCAATGGGACTGTGTGCTTGAGAGGGGGGTTGCTGATTTAAATCAGGCAATTTAATGTTTCCAATTATAGGAAATGTATCTGGAAGGATGCCAAAATGCTAAATAGCTTGATAAAAAAGAAAGGTTCCTTGTTTCAATTATTTCTTATTCCACTACATGCTTCCCCTGCCACCACTTAATTAGAGACGAGAACTCCACAGGAGATCCTGTTCTTTATTAATTCATTTTAAAGTTATTAACTGTACTCGCAACAGCAACACCAAAGCCTGAATTTAATGCAAGCTCTGGGTAAGGAAAGGGAGTCCAGTGGACATGTCATTAGCTTGGCACTAGAGTGGCCATATTTCCCACTCCTGACAAGGCCTCCTTGTGCAATCAAATCACTTGGACACAGATGACTAGAGGTGTTTCATTTTACTACTGTGGAAAATCATGAAAGTCAGGAGCCTGTAGTGATCAGATGCTTTGTCTCTCTCTGTGACAGTTCCTTTTTTTGGAAGGGTTTGTGAGGATAAGTATGTGAAGAATTGCTCTGTGATTATTTAAGAAATCCTGATAGCAATGTAACACGTGTATTTTTGGGCTTCATGATCACATTTTCTTTCACTTTGTGGTAATAGGACTAACTCTGCACCATGTTGGATATTCTTATTAGGCCAAGTGTCAAGTAAACACTTTCTTCCTCCAGGAAGAAGGAGCGGGTTGTATTCTTTTCTGTGGCAGCTATGTCCTTCCTAATACAGGAATCAATGGGAATGGTAACTGAAAGCAGAGACTGTGATTTTTACACCATTCAATACAATTCTAATTTTTAAAAAGTGGCCTTCTGAGCTACTGCGGCAGAAGAGTTTGCTATTCCCCTAAGGATTATGGAGTTTAAAGGGTCAGAACTTCTTGTAGCAACTAGTTGATAACATTAGGAGCTTAATGCTTGTTTGGATTTTGCTAGCAAAATGTAGGTAAGATAAGAAAAAGAACCCACAGCGAAATTTACAAACTAATTAGTCAGCATTACAACAAGTCACTTCCCAAATGAAGCCACTAATAGAAATGTTTATATTGGGGATTTATCTAGCCCTTTGAGCTATCTTGTTTCTGATTTTAAATACTTAGGTTAGCACACTGAAATATTCTGCTTGCGACAGCATTGGGTTAAATACAATAGAACAACATGTTAAATTGTTTGTTTGTATAACATCTTGTGGGACGGGTCCTCACTCCTCACTTGGTGCAATTTGACAGGGATTATGGGCTCAAGAGCTGTTGCTACATAATTAGTTGTCAACTAATTTGTTCTAAGGCAGGATAACCTGAGGAACATTTTCACTAGTGACAGTTACTGAAATGTGTATTTTACTGGATGCATTATCCCATTGCTGACATTCACATTTTTTCCCTAGAGCACGTGCAAGGGAGCTTTACAGACCACAGCACCCTTATTACTCCGTGGCTTTGGATGTTTATTTTTCTGCCTAGGACATGTGTGACACAGCTGTCTCTCTATCCTCCACTGCTTTACTGCATAACATACCAAATTCTTCTAGGAAGAAGCATAGCCTGTGTTGGCCCTATCACAGCATTGCTGTGAATGGTGGCATGAAAGTTGATGGAGCTGGGTTGAGCAAACCTGGCCACACCTGCACCTTGACAACAGGTTGGACTATCTCAGAGCTCACAGGCAGTCCTGGATTAATGTCTGAAATAATCCTGCTCAGATTTAGAATTTCTTCCTTACTGTGCTACAGAATTTACTCAAAAAATTCTCTGGAGTACTGGGTCTTAAGTACGTTTGGTCCTGCCAGAAGGCCAAGAACTATTTCTACAAGGCAGTGCAGATTTAGTCCTTTTTAGAGATGCTGAGAAACTACAGAGCCCAGAGTTTCTGTGGGTGCCCATTGCCTCTGGGCCCAGGTCATTTAAGCAAGATGCTTATGTTGAGGAGCCAAGACTGGGCTTCTCAAGGCAACTCATGATCTAGTGTATTCAATTTGAATGCTTGAACATAGAACAGAATTTCTTGGGATGGAGGGAAAACAGAGAATTGGCTATCAAAGGCCAGTTGCTACAGAGATGGTGATATTGTCAGAAATCCAAAATTACTGGACCTAAATTCCAATTAAATAGTCATCATTATAAAATATTACACTGCTCAGTTGTATTTACACGCAACAATTGCATTTCATTATTTTTATTAACCATTCAGTAGTTACAAAGTCTCATTTATGACCACTTAACAGCCAGGCCCTTAATATTTGTAGTGCAATTAGCCTGAAACGGTCTTGAATAATGTCCTGTTTACAACTGGAGTAATAAAACAAGAGCACCAGGGGACAGAAAGGCTAATTAAAGGGGACAATTGGAGAAACAATCCAGAGCTGGATGGCTGGAAACATGCTGTTATTGCTCCTGTATGGGGTAGATTTATTCTAAAGGTGATTAAACCTTAAAAGTATTTGGTTTCTTTTTGCATTTCTGTTTGGACTGGCTAGACCTGATTCTCATTTAGAGACAGACTTCTTTGCACTTCCAGGGGCAGTATAAAAAGCCTTTAGGAGGATATTTACTGCCAAAGTGGTCTAAAAAGGCAATAAAAATCAGACTGGACAAAAAAGTTAATAGAAACAGTATTCCTACCCCTAAGTTCTTGATATTTTATAAAGGCTGTGGGAACTTAGGGAATTAATATCACTCTTATATATTGAACACAGACTGACTGAATCCAGATATGTTGTGTAATTAGTGCTAACATTCAAACCCTCCCAAAAGTCTTCTGTGCTCGGCCAAAGTGCTTGGCCACCACTCATAAACTGAATGGGGTAGCAGTGATTAGGGGACTCTTGCCATGCTTCCAAATTCAGCTTTTTATTGGGAAAACTGTTCACTGAGTGAGTGCATTCCACATGCATAATTTTTAGGAACAGAGTTTTTCAGTTCTATGTGTGGACTCTTGATGAGAAAAAGCTAAAAATCAAGACAACTGAAGAATAGGTTTTATGATTGTTGATTGTCAACCGGCTCAGAGTCTTACCCTTTCAAACTTTCTTCCGTAAGCTGGAGAGCTAAGATTGTGTTTCTGCTTAGTCTTGTAAACAAAAGCTGATCTCCTCTTCTATTTATATGTGTCTAAGAGCTTTATCTTCCTTTCCTAAGTATACTGAGATTTGCAACAGAGATGCAAGATTGGATAATGCTGGACGTTTGACACTTGCAGTGTAGCTTTACTTGTGGGCCACTTGAGTACACTATGCTTCCAGATAAAATCAGTAGGAGTTTTGCTACTGTTAGGTTCAGTGAAGAAAAAAATCTGACCTGAGGAAAATTATTGTATCCATTACTGAAAAACTATCAGATTAGAAAATATAGTAGGGTTTGTAACAATTTGATAATTAACATTTTGTTCCTTGGTTGTCTTATGTATGATATATTTGTCCTATATTTGACATATATAAAGTTGCTTTAAAGATTTTAAGGGTAGTATGAGAGATTATGTTTTTATACCCCGTATTAGAGGTTATTTTTTTCCTCCCAGATCAGTGTTTATATGCACACATTCAGGAATTCAGGAGGACCCTGTAGATGTTCCTCCTATCCCTGTTTTTATTATCTAGATGGGATGTAGAAGGTAGACTGCACCAGCTGCACTCTTGTGCAGGTGAGCCTCACACCAGGCTGGTGATGTACACCAACCATGTGTATGCCTGCCAGTTCATTTCTGCTCTAACCCCATTAAAGCTGGAAAATCCAACTGCAGACTTTCCAAGATTTCTTTCCATCCTTTTCCGACTCAATAACCATCTGGGGAAACAATGTGACAAATGTTGCTTTGTCTGCATTTCAGACAGCATCAATCAGGATGTTTTGAGAGGATGTAGATATTATGTCTGAAGAAAAGGTCTTTGGAAACTTGGAAGCTTCTAGTTACCAAAAGACAGCAGCTCAGGTGAGCTGAGAGGTTTGAAAGGGAATGGGATGAGTCTGCAGATTTGTAAAAGGACACTTGGCCTTCAGTAAACCGAAGCACATAAGCATATTAAGCATACTGGTTTGGGACTAGACACTGATAGTATAAAATTGAGAGGTATGGCAAAAAGGAAGAAGAAAACTAAAAAGTTGGTTCTGAAAACTAAAGCAGCCTTATCAGCTGGTCTACTTGAAACCTTGGCTGAACTGCTGGTACTGTATTACATAGGACACAGTCATGTCCAAAGATACCTATAGGTAATGACCAGGCTCAAATTGACTATAAATTCTCAGTACATTTTTCTTCCATAATAAGTCAATGCACTTTTAATCAAATTATATACAGGGAAAAGATTTCTTGGAGGGCAGAAGAAGTAATATTTTTTTATTCATGATTTGACAGTAAGAACTCTGTAATATTTAAAAGGATTTTTGAAAATGACAGGAAATTGAAATGAGCAAGGCAAGCTGCGAAGTAGCCTTCTGAGGAAGCTGGAGTGCAGAATTTATACATTGTGTGTGATGGATCTCATTCCCAGTCTGTCCTGCTCAAGATCTTTGGATCTTGGAATTATCTTACAATATTTATTGGTCTCCTGGTTCAGATTCCAGGCTTGTCAGTAGTGCAAGTGCTGAAGAATTGTGGGTTTGAGTCAAAGTCACTGGTAAGGGCAGCTCGTTAAAAATTATTCCCATCATACATCCTTCTGTTTGCTGTCAATATCAAGGTGATAAAGAGGCTGATTAAATAAGACAGGATGTTATGTGAAATGCCTCCCTTTAGAGGCTGGCAAGTTGCCTCTACATTAGCAGCATTAAATGTCCTTTATTTTTTTTTTTTTAATGAAATCCTGTGGAAGCTGTGCCTGAGGAAGGCTTGTGAAAAACCACCAGAGGCACAACACTTTAAAACTCATTTAGGAGTGGAGCAATCCACAAGAAGTGGTGTGAAACACTCACAGTACCAGGCTTAGCTGGAGAGTTGGCAAAACTTCACAGGCAACGGTGTCTTCTGGGGACTTGGTCCTATAAATTAGAGGAGGATTTTATCACAGGCTAGATTTATGAATGTAATATTTATGTCAGAGAGGGAACAGAGAGAAGAGAGATAATTTTTTGAAACTGTTTAAAATATTTATTGTAAAAAAAAGTTTCATTAATTTTATCTTTATGAGCCAGCTGGATAAATCAATAGAGAGCAAGCTTAACTATTTTAAGATTTTTGGAAGGACACTTGCATCTTCTTTTCTTTCAGTGATTGCAATCATTTCCCTTTTTCTGAAAACCTCTGGTGTTGGAATTTTCAGCAACTCTTCTCTACACATAAATGTTTGGGCTTGTGAAGATCTATGCATTTCTCTGCATCCCAGGCTTTACTGGTCATTTGCATGAGGCAATCACAGTGTCTCTAAAGAAGTATTGGATGTCCAGGGAATAAGTTGTAGGCCCCAGTTATTTTCACCCTGAAATCACTTTGGAGAATTCAGACAGATAAAAGTGTTGGCAGGCTGGCCTTCAAGCACAGTGTCACTGGATATGGAAATGTAAGCCCCTGGCAGCTGCTGTAGGCTGGTTAGCTTCCTCCATCCCCTTAAAGTAAACAAGAGATCCTGTTTCTGAACCATGTGGCTGTATGTCTGGCTGCTCAGGAAGGATGGGGAGCAGGGCTGTATTCAGACCCTTAGCCCACAGAAGAGCCATTGAGCTCTTTTGGCCCTTTGAGGGAGAAGGTTTGAGTCTCAGAAGACTGAAGTACCTGTTGGCATTTCTCTGCATGACAATGACTCTGCTATAAGGAGAGGGAAAGCGTATGACAGTCATCCCACCCATCCTCACAGTCAGCGGGGTCAAACTCCTACCCTCTGTGGTCATTTATAGCCCTGCCTTGCTTCAGTGAAGACAGAGGCAGGGACTAGCACCGTTTATGCTCCAGAGCTGGTGTTTGCTGGTCCTGTGCACAGGAAAGCTGCTGTGTTCTCTGCAGTGGTGTGTACATGTCCCTTGTATATCCTCCATGAATGAGCAGCTGGGAGCAGTCTCAGTCCCACTATGGCTGTATGTCTGCTCCCTTCAGGCATCTAGGGCCTTTGCTACTTTTTTACATCCAAAGGAGATCGTCTTTGCTTTCTACTTGAGACCTTTATAGAGACACAGAAGCCATATGCAGGCATGTGGGCTCTTCCCAGCCCCTGGAGTGTGAATAGCTAGTGGTCACAGCTTAACTGTGTTGGCATTTGCAATGAGCAGTTGTCGTTTTCTTAAGTGTCTTAAAGGATTGCACTCCTGCTTAGGACCTTGAGGTCCCTCCCAACCTGGTATCCTATGATTCTATGATCAAATGCCACAGAGCTGAAATCTGCTCTCTAACGACTTCAAACCCTATTGAATTTTCAGAATAAAATCCATCCTGCAGGAAGGGACAGGACACTGCCATCCAAATGGCCTCTTCTCACACAGCATGCAATCAAAAGGAGTGCAGTTGTTTTCTCGGCATCTCTCACTGCAGCAGAGAAGGGCTGACACATTCTGCTTTTTCTGCTAGCAGCAGCAGCCACCAGCACTGTTCACCAGGGAAAACCTGGCCTGAGAGGAGCAGTCTCTGTGCAATTATGCAGTACATCAGCATGTCTCCCCATAAAGTGATTTATGATTCATGTCAGTGCAGTGCATAGCAAGGTAGGTACAACTGTGCCAGTAAGATTCACCTGGGGTGTGGAGGATTGTCTAATGCTGCCAGTTCCAAAGGGTTGTGATGACTTACTAGTCCAGGCCCAGACATGCTTTAATCAGCTCCATCTTTATTATATGGCAAACAAACTCTTATGCTAAAGCAGAGAAAAAACATGCTAATAGGTAAGCCCTGTGGCCTGCAGCTCCTGAGGGGAGAGATCACCTTGTCCCATCTGAGGACTGAGCAGAAGGACCAAGGAGATGCATTTGTAGATGCTCTCTTGAGTTCTTGTTACAATGCACATGGAGCCAACTGGAACTGTTCCCTCAGTGCTGAAATGACTGACTAACAATGATCAGGGGTGAAAAAAAGGGTCTCAGGTAAGAGAGAAGGTGTCACTACTGGGTTCAAGCACTTTCCTGGAAGACTTCTTTGTTCCCCTTCCCTCCCTTACCCAAAGCCCATATATGTGGGAGAGGTACAATAGCTCTGCTGTCATGTCAGACTGTGGCTCATGACTGTACTCCCTGGTTACCCTTTTCAATTCTCACTCTGGCTCTTCCCAGTGGTGCCTTGCCCAGCCCATATGTTTGGCCACAAAAGGTTACAAAGCCCATAGATGAGCTTAGCCATCACAGTCAGGATGGTTGCAGCCAGAGGAAAGCACTTGTCTGAGCAGATGTCACCTCAGCTATGGCTTTGAATGCTGAGATAGACAAGAACCTTGGGGGCAAGTGGAGCCTGCAGAATGGCACAGCTTAGCAGCGGTGATGAATGAGCTCTTGCCAGTCTCTTCCTACCAATGTCACCCATTAAGCTGAAGTATCTACAGCTGGATTAAGTGGTGGAGTTAAAGACTAGGACCAGAGTCCTCTACAGAGACTGAGCAAAGCCCTGCCAAAGTGCCCCTCAGGGTCTGGGAAAGTGCTACCCACTGATGACAAACTGTGGAAAGATAAAGTAGATAGGGAAGGTGATGTGATAGAGGCGTATTTATCTGTGTGAAGTGCTTGTGCTGGTGGGCAGGAGGGAGCTCTTAGATGTAGTGGCTGCAGATGCAGAGGAAGTGGAAAAAACCCATTTTGTTAGTTCCTGCTGCAAGTAGGTCATTGCTCGGATTTCTCCAAATGATCCTGAGCTCCTCATGTTCTCAAAAGATCTCCCTGTGCTTCCCTTCCTTTGTGATCAGGGGAGCATCGCCCTTAGTTGTCCCAGGCTGGGAAGCTCCTCATCAAATATTTCAAATGGAGAAGCAAGAGGTGCAAGTTCAGTAATGTTGATTAGTATTGGAAAGAATTTAATAATTATTAAATTATTGCTTTGCACCTGTCCCTGGCAGTTATTGGCAACAACTGCATTTCGCACAGCCTGGTATTACATAATGGTAGGGCTGTGCTATACCTCGTTGTGAATCTCTAGGCTGAGCACTCTTCAGGTTAAAAACTACAAAAATAACCAGTCCCTCTTGGAAATTCTGGATGCCATAGCTAAGAGCTTACAGTCTGAACAAACAAACTGGAAATAAGGTACAAGAACAGGGACATAACATAAAAGAAATGCCATTTATTATGATAAATTTCTTAGCAGTGGTATTGAAGTATTATCATACAAATAAATACTTGATGAAAGAAGAAAGAGAAGTGCCTGAGGTAATAAAGATTTATGGATTCCTTGTACCACAAGGATTTAGACCAGGATGGGAGTGGAAAAAAAGGAAGCTTGTTGAAGGGAAGATGATTTTTGAAAGAAATGAAAAGGAACTAACCCCGCCTAAGCAGCTGCTGAGGGTGGGAACGCTTTTATGCTTGTAGCCATTATATTTCTAACAAGAATATATTACTCCTTGAGAAAAGACTGTTGCCCCAATTGATCTATTGATATCATGATGGTACTGGCAGTGAGAGTGGTCAGAAAGAAACACCAAACTCAGAAATGGAACTGATGTATCAACTTGTCACTGAAGGAGCCTTGAGAGCAGCTGCACTCAGGTGCAAGGGACTACCTGTTCATAAGTGAAAATTGTAGCTTAGATTGATGTCATGCAAATACTTTATTTTTTTCTCACTGATAGTAAGCCACAGATAGAGGAAAAAAAAGAATGAAAAGGTAAATATCAAGCACACAGTGAAAATTAAACAAGGAAGTGCCATCACACTAATCAAAGTATATCTATACGGGGAAGAACAAGGTCACAAAAGACATGCTCCAGTAATACTAACAAATCTAGTACAAAAATGAGGACTTTTCTGGCTTACTAAGCAATTGAATTGTAAATACACAAAACAAACCTGGTATTTAAAATAACTGAAAATACAAGTAAAACTCCTATCTATCTGCATTAGATAAAGCATACTACATACATATTTTGGATAAATTAATTCATTGCATAAACTGCATAAATAACAGTAGATAATTTCTTTTGTCTGACATCTTTTCCTTTACTGTGTAACTACAAAAATTTCAGGTACCATTCAAATTCCCCATCATTCCTGAAATAGGATTATAGAGTATGTCAGTGGTTCACAGAAAAGGCGCTCATCCATGCAGGATTATCTGAATGTATATGCATGGAGACCACTGAAGTAAGAAAACACAGTGACCGTGTTAAGGACATTTATTTGAGAGAAAGGTAATAGTGTGTCACAGATGTATTCCTTAGCAAAGAAGATCTGTGTGGAAAGGGCCAATATATAGTGCACACCTGTACAGAGCTCAGGAAGGGAACCTGTGGTCATGACTAGCTCCTCTGGGTGTGACCTAAATGATCACATCAGTGTCACACAGAGGCAGATACACAACTGCTCACTGTCTGTACCAACTGCAAGGGTTCCTCAAACATGGCTGCAGTCCCACAAATGAGAAGAAATGGAGAACCTCTCCTTCAAACACTGTCAGTGAGGGGACCAGCAAGCCTGTAGAGTTTTCTGCTTGAACAGTGCACCATTCATTATGCCACAATTTGTCCCGGTGCTGTGAACATCAAATGCGTGTAAAAACTTTTTGGCAGATACCAAAATAGATGGTATCTATTAAACATTTGCACTATTTTCAACCAGCTTTCTCAGTGGAGAGTGTTGTGACTGAGTCAAGTTTATTCTTTGCTTAATCCCACAGTTCCAAGGTTTCATGTGTGAGTAAATGCCTTGGTGGTTTCACCTTCCAGACGTGCAGATCTAGTTATGACCGATCTGTAGAAATACACTCTGATACATGGGTCTGGGACCAGATACTTAAACTCAGCTTCTTTCACTTTCAGAGGCAACTTATAATGAGTAACAAATTGAGGAGGACATGGCAGGACCAGGAGACTTGAGCTGTTTCTGGGATCCATTAATCTGTTAATGTGCCTCACCTTCCCACGGCTCTATGGCCACTACCCCTGTGCTCAGCTCAGGATGTGAACAATGTGGAGGCTATGGCAGGGAAGAGGGGGGTGGAAAGTGGCATGGCAGATAAACTTACACGTGCATCTCCTCCACAGCTCTCATGACCACTCTGGTGTGTAGAGGCAAGCAGGGTCTGTGAGGCAAGCAGGGGACTCTGCTACCCCAGGGTGGTGTGAACCCCAGCCCCAGCCCATGCACAAGGGAGGGTTCCATTCAATTGCTTGTTAGGGTAAATGGATTAACTAGATAATTCCTGACACAGAGTGGGAAGCATCCAGTAATAATTTTGTAAATGTCTTTGGCCCAGGCTGGTAGAAACAGGTTCAACACTCCTGAAGCAATCAAATAGGTTTTCTGTTGCTGTTTCTGCAGAGAAAACCTACTGATTTTCTTAAACAAATGAAGAAATGCATCAGCTTTTAAGCCAATCTTTTCAATCTCAGATGCCTACAGTTATGCTCCTCAGTGTGAAATGAGATATTTAAAAAGAAGTCAGCTATTTCTGTCATATATGTGCTAATCAGAAGTGAAGACAAGCCCAGAACTGGAAGAATCCTCCAAGGGAGTACAATGGAAACAAGTCTGGACAATTGATTAATGTGGAAAAGCTGACATAGAAATGGGAAACAGACTTTCATAAAACCCACTGCTTGAATTTTTATTTTTCAAGCTTCATAAACAGTAGAAGTTTCATCTGAAGAGAAATTTGAGTGGAATTATGCTCTAAATATCAGTTACTTTTGTTTTCACCATGGTCATACATTCTCTTCATAATATGTTCAAATATATGTGATTTTTAAAAGTACATTATTAGTTTATGACAGCTACATATTTTGTGCATTGTCCCAGGATGTAACTTCATCACTTATGAATTCTTTGGCTTTATTAAAAAAAAAAAAGTCTTAAAAACCAGATGAGTTTTCAGCATTTCAGTGGACAAGAATCAGTAAGAACTATCTGGAATATGAGGATAGAACTGAGCTCACAAACCTTGCACTTTGTACCCACGTGCTTCTCAGGGAAGTCAGACACTGTGATTATATTCTCTTTTATAGGTGAAAAGCTGAGGATGCCTTTTGAAAAGTCCATATTACAAAAATGGTACAGTAATTGGCTTCCTTACTGTATCCTTCCTCTATTTTTTCACTGTTCCATGAGCCTAATGTAGACAAGATCCATATGTGGCTAACAAGGTGGAGTCTGGCTCCCTATCTGAACTCTGCTGGGTAAATGCAGTTTCTGCATCTGTAGAACCAGGATCACAATACTTGACAGACAAGGATGCTATGGAAATCTGTTCATGTCTTCGTCCTAGTTACAAGATGCAAAATACCATCACACATGCTGAGGGATTAATTATGATTATTATGGCCAAAATTTGTTTGCCAAGAAAAATGAAATAGCATTAGAGTTGATAGTACTCACTCATCTTCATCCGTGCCTGTGACAAATAGCTTATAAGGAGCAGGATAACGTTCTGAGAGTTGGTTGAAATTTCTGTTTTAACCTGCACCTTCAGTCACCTAAGAAATGAAATTTATTTCCACGGATATGCAGCATTGACCTGTTAATGGCAATCAAATCATGTTCTTTTGAGTCTGGATCACAATGTCACTACGAGCTGTGGGTGACATCCTCTGAACTGCTTGACAGTAGAAAAAGAAAGGGCCTATCTGACCTCTTTCCTGCTGCTCCTGGCTGAGCTCTCTGGCTGGACCCTGGACTGCCTCCTCCTCTTACCATGCCTGAGGCTGCCTATGGGCTCTGTTACCAGCCTGGTCTCTGCCCCTGTGTTCAGCTCCAGGGAAGAGTTTCCATGGGTGAGGACATGGTCCATGCAAAGCTTACACTCGGCTTGCCTTTTCTACAGGAGCAGCTGCTGCAGTCTGACAGACATGAGAAGGACAACCAGCACCATGGAAGGTTTTGGGATCTGCCAGTGTGGGAGGCATACAGTCTACCTGGGTCTTCATCCCTGTCAGTCCAGCTAATCCTTCAAGCAAAGTCATCTTCTCTCTGGTGTATTGGACTCCTCCCAAAGAGTGGAGTGGATTAGAAGGGTGGATGCTCAGAAATCCTAAAAATCATTCCCTCTTTTAGGAGGCTACATGTGGATGATGCACTCATAATGCAGCTTTTCTGGTCACTTTGCAAAAGGGCTGACCTGCCTTACTCTGCACCCAGATGGATTATTATTTTGATGTAATAAAGAAACATTCTGCTGGGAAAGTCCAGCCAAAAATAAAGTCACTCATCTGTGACCATAGTTTTAATTCCCAGCCAGCCTTCATTGTTTTCTGACCTAATCATGCCCACTGGCTCCTTAAATTAGCTTTGTGGATCTAAAAGACGCTGTACTTGTTTCAAGAGCGTTTTTAATTGAGCTAAGTTGTAATTACCTGATGTAAAGCTCTCTCAGGTAGAAAGAGATTATATATTCATTCTTGTGTACATATCTGAAAGCATGCAAAATGTACCCAGGAATTTGTCAACTACAAGAAGAATCATGTTGCTTATACTGTTGATTGCATATAATTAGGATTTAAAAGACACACAATGGAAAGGAAAATGAGCTAGGAACTCAGCTTGGATTGAAATTACCCATAGCTTTCAGTCATTTTCACAGCAAGCATGAGCTGTCAAGGACTGCTCTGTGTTTTTATTTAAATGCTCACTCAGACCTGAGAATTATTTTGATTAGATTATATTATGGAAACATCACTTCGTCTGTGTGGTCTCGTCCATGCAGAACCAATTAGTGCATCATTTCACCACAGCTAGGGAGACCAAGAGACGGGTGTGGATATGTGGAGAGAGGGTGAAAAGGGAAAGCAGATGTGGCTCAGAAATTTTTTCCGTCTGATTTTCAAAACAATTTCCCACCACCCTAATTCTATTCCTGCTGGCGTCAATTGGAGCTCTGCCATAGATTGCAGCAGGAGTAGGACTAGGTCAGTGCATGAAACCTGTTGAAACCACATTCTCATTTGATACATAATTGAAAGCTTCACAAATAATTTTTGTTCACTGTTACAGTTTTTGAAATTGAAAACTATCAGGGATGAGGGAACACCATGTGTTTTTAAATGGGCAGCACAAGTCTCAGCACAGGTATGTTGAGATGGCCCTTCAGATCCTGGGATGCTCATGCCACATCACCAAAGTCCTTCCCTCAGAGGTCTGAGACACCACAGATGAGACACCATTCTGTGACATGGTGAGGTCTGAAGACCATGTGAAACTGTGAGGAAGTGGGAATATGTGCTGGTGATTTGCTAGATAAAAGCAGCAAGCAATCCTTTGTGCCAGAACCCTCTACTGAGCCATGCCAGGCCATGATTGGGAATGAGCGACCTTTCTTTTTCCCCAGCTAGCATGGGCTTCCTCCTTGGATACCAGGGAGGGAGATTTTTCATTTTGCTGTGGTTTTGTTCTGTGTGAAGGGAATATGGCACTGCAGGAGGATGAGACAAGTGGGTGGGAGAGCCAGGTAGCCCTTCTTGCTTTCTGTAAGACAGAGGTATTTGGCCAGGGAGTAAAGGTCTGTTCAGAGCCCTCCTGGATGAATTTTTGTACCCAATGACTATTATGGCATCTTTCCCAAGTCCACGGAGGTGAACAATGAGTGCCACTGTGGGTTCTGTGACAGTGCAGCTTCCTAAGGATGTACTCAGGGCACACCTTGTATTAAGGCTTGACTCAGAAAAGCAGCCCTTTGCATGTTCCTTTGACTTGTTATGTACGAGTGCAGGCAGATGGGAATATCAAATGACTAACTTTCCTGACTGCTTCTTAGTTAAAGGGGTGGATATAAAGAGGATATCTTTATAAAACATAAATATATATGTATATGTTCTGTGGCCACTGGTGAACCTTTTTTCAGATGGTTGCCCTGAATTTCTGTACTTTATGTAACACTGGTTTTAAAAATTCTATGAAAATTCTGAACATTTGGGGATGTTTGCTGCACTGTAGTTTGCTCAGTGTAATACAGCTTCTTGCATTGATAAGGACTTTTATCTGTGAGTAATTTCTGAGGAGGAATTCTTTAAATAAATTAACAAGTAGAAAAGAGTTTCATTCAGAGGAAAGAGATAAAATGCCTTACATCACAAAAATTATAGAGAAATACCTTTATTAAGGGGGGGAACCCCTCAAACCCTGTTTTCTGTGAGCAAAATACCTAAAGAGAATGTTTGCTAGCACATAATTTTGAAAACTTCAAGCACACTGTATAGATTGCAGATATAATCCATGCTGAATCACCCAATCAGTTTCAGAGCTTAACCCAAGGCCCACTGAAGTCAGTGAAATTATTATCTTGGCCTTCAGCCCAGACTCTCACTATGGCAGCAGACACTCTAAAACAAATGTAAAGAGTGCATGTAATGGAGGTGTTAGGATGGGATTCACAGTTTTGGCCTCTCTGTCAGCCCTGAACCCACTCTCAAGGAAGTTGTGGAAATCATCTAGTCCCACCACAGCCTTGTTCTCATATCTGTACTACTGGGCCACTAAAAACATAATTCCTTGACATTAATCAATAATCACTGTGTGATCCACAAGGAGAAGATGTTGTAGAAATGCAGAATATAATTTTATTTCAAGGAATAAGAGAATTTATAGAATAAAAATTGGAAGGATTTGTCTTCCCACAGTTATGTCCTTGGAAATAGGACTTCAGAGTTTCTAGGAGAAATATTAAACTAAATGTTCTGTGGCCATCTCACGGTACTGGTATTGAAAAGAAGAGTTGGAGAAGCCAGAGTTCTTCCCAAAGAGAAATAGGTTATTTTCACAGGGGCTTGAAAATTAATGGATTGCAAAAAATTATCCTCTGTATTGGGGGCTCCTTATGATAATGCATCAATTATAGGACACTGTACATTGTTCTCATCAGGCAATGTTGCGTTTGCTCCCACAGTCCATTTGGCTGAACCTCCTAGAATCCTCTTTGAAGAGGAAATCTCACTTTAAGTGGTTGATTTAAGTGATTGCTTTGCCCATTTTGAGATACACAGGAATGTGACACATGGAAAGGCATTTCAGTCTGAAAATTTCCTCCAATGCATCTAGGTGATATGCTAATAAGCTAGCTTTGGCTGAGATAGAGTTAATTTTCTTCACCTCAGGTAGTATGGGGCTCAGTTCTGGGTTTGTGCTGGAAAAAGTTTTGATAACAGAAGGATGTTTTCACTCTTGCACAGCACCAAGGCCTTTTTTCACTTCTCATCCCACCTCAACAGTGAGTAGGCTGGGGGCGCACAAGGAGTTGAGAGGGAACACAGGCAGAACAGATGACCTCAACTTATCTCTGGGTTATTCCATACTGTATGGCATCATGATTGGCATATATAGCTGGGAGAAGAAAAAGGAGGAGGACATTGGAGCTGTGACATCTGTCTTCTGAAGTAAGTTATAGATGATAGATCTATGCTTATCTGGAGGTGGCTGAACACGCCTGCCCATAGGAAGTGGTGAATGAATTCCTTATTTTGCTTTGCTTACACATGCAGCTTTTGCATTTCCTATTAAATTGTCTTTATCTCAACTCATGTTTTCTCACTTTTATTCTTCTGATTCTCTCCCCCATCCCATCAGGGAATGAACGAGTGGCCTGGTGGGACTCAGTCCTGTCTGGGGTTAGACCATGACAGCTAATTTGCTTGACCAGTTAATATATGATAGCCGCGGAGTAATGGCTTTAATAACAAATGGCCTCAGGAGATGGAAAGATTGTGCAATTCTACAAGGTCTTAGCTTTGGATTCCATATGGTAATTGGCAGGCCTTCTCTCAGCTTTTAAGGATATGGGTGAAGCTTCTGTGATGTAGAATCAAGAGGTTGCAAAACAATATTCTTGAAATAACATTACCATATGTTAAGAAACAGACAGTGTTTGCTGGTACCTACCACTTTCTGTAGTGAATTATGGATATCAGATAAAAACTACCTTGCGTGTTGTCAGGTCCCTTTCCTGGGATGCTGGGATGCTGGCACTGATGCCTTGGGTTTTAACTTTTATATTTTTCAAATCCTGTACTGCCTAGTGTGTAATTCTGAAATTTCTTGTAGCCTGTCAACTTCTGTTCTCTCATGCTAAGATAGACATAACAAAGCCTCTCCAGGCCTGCTCTCCAAGGACACCCAGACTGTCCTAGGCCCAAAATGTGTAAACCAATATCTTGGGAAGGGGACCAAGTTAGGAGAAATTACATCATTAACTGAAGCTTTAATTAGAGACTTAATCCTGATATGCAAATGAATCAAACTTATGTAAGTGTGAAGAACTTGTGACCTGTGGTCCACCTTGGGATCCTTCTTGGCAATAGCCTCTGGACTTCCCAGGGTGTGCCTTTGAAGGCCCTTCAAATAAATACCTAGCTTTATTCCCTTATGAACTCTCTGTTTCTTAGGTAGCCACTTCAGGCATCAGCATGACTCTTGTTGCCAAGGTTTAATTATGTTCCTCTAGATCTTTGTCCAGTCTAGGGCCTGGATAAAGATATTGGGGACTTTAAAGCTGAGAATAACTATTGATTATTCCAAAAATTTGTTTTTCATGGTGTTGCTTGGCTCCCCTTCATTAAACGAGAAATCTTAATCTTAAATGATTAAATCTTAATCTTATCTAGAGGTGCATATCAGACCTCTTACGTGGTTTGTTTCTGCCCTGCTGTAATTTCTGCCTCAAATGACAGCACTTGCTCTGTGGGTGTGCGCACACTGGAAATTATAAAAGAAACTGTAGGACTGAATAGTACACAAGGGGTTTCCTCTCCCATATGGCCATCTAACAGTCTGCTGTAAGCTATGGGGAGGTAAGTCCCTGGAGTTGGCCAGGAGATGCTTCTGGAAGCCACTGGATAGGTGGGGTGATGAGCTCAGCTCTTGCAGAGGGGCAGCCCCAGCTGCTTCACTGACAATCGTGGGCTGTCAAGAGCTTAAGGAAGAGCTATCAGAGAAACAAATCAGATCATCACATTCTGTTTTGTATCAATCCATTTTCAAGCCTTGACAACAAGGACATGCCAGAGATGGGCAGGGCTGTGTTCATGATGTTCTCAGCTTTGGGAGTTCTCTGATGTTGCTGTTTTTCTAGATAATCTGCAAGCAAGATCTGTGGTGTTTGGATGGGGTGGGTTAGTCCCTGTTCATGTCATACTCTGGAGTTGTCCCAAAACCATGAGACATGATGGCAGATGAAAACCACTGTTTCTCCCCTCTTTCAGGGTGGTTACATTTGTGTTTCTAGGAGGATAGCAGAAGGCTTCACAGAGATGACCAGATACTTATGTAATTAAAAAAGTATTTTGAACACTTCTTCAATTTTTTTCTAGCCAGGAACAACATCTTGAAGAGAAATCATAGAAATAATTTCTTACATAAAGAGTACAAATGGAATAAAAATGAAAGGTAAAAGCCATTGGTAAAAAGAAGCAACAGTGCGTAAGCATACTCTGGCCTTCCTATGAAGCTGTTTAATTAATTACAGTTTAGTCTTACCAGTTAATTTCTACTCAAAGATTTTCCTTTGTTAGCTCTAGGCAGGAAATGCACCCGAGCGGAAATTTGTGTGAAAAAGAATCTGTAAACAGTGTTTCTATCCTAACTGGGAGCACATGCATTATTATAAAGCAACCTTAATTAGAGGCAACTTAGAAAAGATACCATCATTCCAAGAGCAACTACTGTGTACTGAACAAGATGAAACTCAATCTCTTGGAACCAAAACAAACAGGCCATCACTAGACACAACAGTTTTGACACTGTGGTGTCTTAACTTTGGAAGGAAATGCCAGAAAATATGATACCGTGAAAGCATTTTCTAGGTTACTCACCAAACCCACAGGTTTTTAAAGAGTCTGGGGCCTAATAAATCCCTAGTTTACTATATTTATAATATTAATCTATTCAAATGATGCAAGTGTTTTATGTTTTCTCCCTTAGTTCACAGTCCAAAGAGTCTTATCTCAAAGCTTTAATAGTACAAATCACAGAATCACAAGTAAGTTGCACTTTCCGTCTGTTATTTATTACCCTCTGTTGTGAAAGCACTGACTTGCTCTGGTGACAGACCAGGTCCCATGCTGCATCAAGTGCAGCAGAAGAAATATTTTTCAAGTCTGTGGATTTACAGTGTCATTTGGGATAGGAAGCAATGGATAAGATCCTCAAAACTGGAAGAAAAAAGGAGAAATAAAACAAACGAGCCGTGCTGCAATCATGTGGGCAACTAATTAGGCAGGTGCATGCACAGTAAGTTCATATACATACCACAGGTGTAGTGAGCATGGACAGCTTTGAGAAAAACTGGGAGTCAGCACCCATGCTTGGAAATCAGAGGGAAGAACCACAGCACAACTTCAGTTTTCCCTAGCTCACTTGTTTCAGCAAAGATGCCACCACACTGCACTTGTGCTTCTGAGCATGATGACATCCAGAGACACGAAGTGAGCAGGAATCCAGCCAGACCCCTACTTCGTCAGCTTTCTCACAGCCCTAATTCTGCCTGTAGGGGCAGAACCCCCAATGAGATGTTTAGGGTTGCTGTTGATGTGAACAGGGGCAAGTCCAGATTGTACTCATTTGCTGGAAGGCAACATTTGCCCTTGAACTTAAGGCTAAGGAACAGGAAAATTGAAACACCAGGCACAGTTTTAAATGGCTTTACCAGTGTTACATCAAACTTACCTTTGGCCCTTAAAGCATGCTGGTCTATTAAAATAACTCTGCCGACTGCATTGCAACATGTTTTTGATTTGGGTAACTGAACAACAAGATTTTTAAAAAAACAGGGAAATGTGTGATGCTTGCAAGACTTAAGAAGATATTTCTGGGGTTTTTGCACTGCTCCATTCATTGTCTATGTGCTTGTCAGAGAACTGAGAGCTGAGAACTGGCATGGAGAATAGTTTTTGGGCATTGGGAATATTTTGTAGTAACAGAGGATGATAAATACATGTTGAATAGTGGCCAGTAAGCAAATTTCACTTCTAAGATGAAAGCCTGTGTAATATCTTTAATGAAGGGTCCAAATCTAATATTTTTACCAGAAGGAATTGAGTGTTCTGTAAAGACATGGACTAAAACGTGACGATGCTGGCATGTGGTTGTTTTCCTAGTGCTCAAAGCAAGATGCCTCGGGAATTACAAATCTGGATACCAGGATTTGTCCAGGAGCAGTAAGGACCAGCCCCCATAGGAAATGTCAGGGCAGGACTTGCTATACAGGGCTTGTTCCACTGCCCCAGCAGCCGCAGGACAGCCAGTGGTCCTGCACATCAGCATAATTGTGATGGGGCAGGGCTGAGGTGCAGGGGGGAAGTCAGCCTGTGGGTCGGGGTGAGTGTGGTACACAGCCAGTTATGAGCATGTTTGCAGTACAGCTCAGGAAGTTTCACCAAAGGTGTAGTGAGATGAAGTCAACTCTGAAGCAAAGTGGGAAAAAGCCTGACAAGCCTCCTCACAGCTCTCTATCACACAGCTCTTCCCCAAGCAGTTTGATCAGAGGTCCCAGAGCTGTACTGTTCCAGGGCCAGGGAGGAGGACAGGAGGGCAGAAAAATGTTCTCAGAGCTGTGATAGGATTTTTAGGAAGAAAATGACCATATTAGTTTTGCTGAAACAAAATATCAGTGTGAATAGCATCCCTCACTTTGAAACCTCATTTTAAACTGTAAACCTAGTCATTTATAACTACATTTATTTACTGTCACATAATGTTTTATAGGCCATGTCTATTTTAAAGGCAGTTCTTTCACATCAATGTACTAGGAATTAATGTAATGCTTTATATCTATCTTGCTTAATTTCCTTCAGCTTTGCTTCAACAATTACATAAATACGTTGCAGTGGAATTGGTGTCTTTCAAGGCGCTGCAACTTCTGATAACTGGCAGGCATATAAAGCCTGCTGTGGTCACTACTGTTGAGCTGGAACCTTTCCTCCCTCTCAAGCAGGCTTGTGACAAGCCCCTGTGCGAGCTAAGCAGTACAGGTCTGATGTTTCTGGTGCTGAGGGATGGCAGGCTGCAGTACAAGACTCAGAAGAAGGTAGGCTGTCAGGACGTTTGACCTTGATGGACCAGGATGAGGCCATGGCAGAGCAGTGGGATGAACTGTGGAAATCCCGCTTGGTAGGACACACAAACCTGCAGGATCCTTGGATCCATCCTCTGCCTCTTCTTTCTCTTCCTCTTCTTTGTTTTTGTTCTGTAAAGTAAACCACCTCCAATTTTGATTAGAGGAAGATATCAGTTGTGCACAATTTGCAATGGCTGTGAGGTTCAGAACAAGATAAATAAACAACCAAGGGAAGGGTGTGATGCTGTGAAATACACTTGTTCTCTGAAGCAGTGCCACCACAGCTTAATTATGCTTTCATATCAAATAACCTACATTTTGGTTTTATGCCTTCATGTGCAGGTGCAAGTATGTGCATGCTGTGACACACAGGTCAAATTAATCACTGGATTCAATCCATTTCTCAGTGTCATTATCCTGAGAATGAGCTTTCCTCACAGTATGTAGCAGGAACACCAGCTATATGTCTGTGTTTCAATAACAACTGAAACAAGCAAGCCCAGATATCAATCACTCTATGTCTTACTGATTTTAGTCTTTATGCTGCTGTGACTGTGCACTTAATTGTGGGATTATTGATTTGAAGATAATCCAGATGATTTGTCCGAATATTAAAAGTGAAACCATTTTAGGATACATTTCCTTTATTTACCTTTTCTGGTTTGGATTCAATTTTTAACTCTGTATCAGCCACCTCTGCTGATTACATGCCAGTCATGGTTGCTTTAATAAGCTGAGGGGAAAGAAACTCTTATACTCTTTATCAAATTGATACTTTTCCTTTAATAAGTTTTCCTGTTACACTGCAAATCTTACACAGCTCACTGGATTTACTCTTCTTCAATTACCAATCAAAACTCTCCATATGCATGAGCGTTGCAGATCAATACCCACTGAGCCAATTGTTCTTTGTACTGATAAGAATAAAATAACCAGAGGAGGAAGAAATAGCTGTAGGAGTTCATTTTAAGAGATTCATATGCAAGTGGAAGAGGCACATGACTGAAAATTAGTTATCAGTGCAAGTAATGATAAACTTATGTAAGCCCACTCTGAAGGGTTTGGGTGCTGAACTAGACCACTGCATGTCCCAGCAAGGCAAACTGGGACACACTGGGAGCACACTGAAGGGGGCTCCATCCTGTTGCAACAAGACTTGCTGCAGCCTTCAATTTTTTCTGTGATTCTGCTGCAACTATTAGTGCACCTCTTCTATGGACAAAACTCATCAAGGCTTTCATCTCTGAAACATGTCCCTCTTGAAGCTCACGTGTGCTGAACAAATTCTTTCATTTTCAAAAATCACATATTTATTTCAGGGTCTTGTTTTGCAGATGATAGCACATTGCCAGAATTTCTGTCTTTAAAGTCAAAGTCTGCATTCTTCAGTCCCGTTTGTTTAGCTAAAAAGTATAGCCCACTTGTCAGAGAGCAGCAATCCATTTCTCTGAAAGATTTGAATCTTGTCTATTGCCTTGGGCTTGCTTGTATTAAATGTTTCAGTATGTTTGATTAACTCCCTCCATTTTAAGTGATGGCAAAGCAGACTCATCACCTACCTGCCTTTCAGAGCAGGGATGTAAGAGATGACCCCTGGAATTAATGAAACAGCTATGCCTGATCACAGCTGGTCAAGAAGACCAATATATTTAACTCTCCTTGCACTTTTATCGCACAGAATAAGGTAAATCATGTAAGGCTTGTGAATTTCTTGGCCAGGTATGCTGATGATTTAACTCTTGCCAGTGAACTCCCTAACTTTCTCTGGATTCAGAGCTATTAAAGAGAAGTAAACACACGGATGTTCAAAGGCTTTCTCTTCTCTCTGCGGCTCTTCCCATGTTGTTCCTAACAGGAGATGAAAAGGAAAGGGCAAAAATTCCTCTGTCTCAACATGCATTTCAACTAATGAAATAATTATCTTACAATGTGGTTTAGTATGGGGTAATTGTAAAAGAAAGCTGCTTGGCAGCGTGTCTTGGGGCGAGCAGCTTCCGTGATGTTTCCAATCCTTCACCCAGGGAGAAGCTCAGCGGGAGGGGTGGGATTATGAAACATAGCATGTTTTGGGAGTCCCACCCTGGGCTTTGCACAGGGTGGTGCTAGTGTGTGCTTTTCAAGCCTCTAGTTTCTTATCCAAGTTTGCAAAGACTTGAGGAGCAGCCAGTGCTCCATATTCTTCTGCTTAGCCTATCTCTTATGTAACATCTCCAAATCCAGTAACATTTTGACAGTCTCTCAGTCGAAGCCTAGGACAGAGATTGAGCTGTTCCCGTGTATGATTTAAAAATGAGTTGCTCCAGAGCAATGTAGAACATTGATGGTGAGGTTGCACAGGGAAGCCTATGCTAGCTCTGCCAGAGCATCACACATGTATACATATATATATGTCACCTGACTGTTCATCAGACCAATGTACTTGTACCCTCTTTGGTGTAATCAGTGGTTACCTTTGGGTCAGATTTCTGAGTTTTAGGCAACAGGAGTGATATAGTGGAGAGAGAGTGTCCTGATCTTCGTGAAGGCACATTTATAATGATGAAGAGTGAACTGAGTAGGGATGAGTTTGCCATAATTTTGTAATTCTGAAAGGCTCATAAATAACAACACCACAGCCAAACAAACTGTTTATTAGACATGCAAACCCCTTAAACAATGCTATGAAAGTGTACCGTACTCGGGCAAATGCTCTATCACCTGCTCTGAAGAAGCCTGTAGCTGTGAGAAAAAAGTTTTGCAATTCCAGGGAAAGAACCGTTCCTTAAAAGTAGAAGACTCTAATTGCAGAGGAAGGAAATATTAATCCATCAGGAACGTAGGCTCCCAGATTTACTCATGTATTTGAAAATTAAGAGTGGTGTTGAAGCAAAATTTAACAGGTTTGCAGAAATTTTGACCCTGCTTAGTAATGAGCTCTACCTCAATGCAGTGCTTTGTACAACGCAAACCAAAAAATAAAAAAATCAGTAGGGTAACATGCATGGTGGAGATGGTCCAGAGTTTTTCTTTACAGAAACTAATTTAGTTTAATTGTTCAGATAGTTTTTCCAGCACACTCCAAATACAATCATTCTTAACCCTGTGCTTTGAAGTAGTTGAAAGTGCAGTGGTTTCAGAAAGGAACTAAATTATTTATATTGCTGGGCTTGTCTGGATTTCATGAGACTTGTCTGCTTGACCACTTGGCCCATCTGTCCTCAGTCTCACCTCTGTGCCATGGCAGCATTTGAATTTACTCTCCAGTTCTAAAGAAAGTCTCCAAGATGCCTCATTCCAACAGGTATTATTAAAACAGGCTTTTTGAAACAGTGCCTCTGTCCAGACGCTGTCTGCACAGGGCTTTGTCAACATTGTAAGTCTCACATTCCCCACCACGTCTTTGCAGAAGAGGCTTTGTCAGGGAGCCCCAGCTGTCTGCAACTGCAACGGGGTCAAGGTGCTGCTCCTTGCCCAGCCCCAGCCTGCAGCTGCTCCCACAATGCTGCTGCCATGGTGGGAGCCCTGAGATTCCAGGGGCAGCTGAGGGTGCCTGGATGAAAGGCTTTGGCTGCTTGCAGGTAGAGGGGATGGCTGCTGGACCTGAGTCCTTCACAACCCAACCAACTGCTTGTTTTTGGCACAAACAGTTCTAGTGGATGTCACTCTCATGTTGTCCAATCCAAAACACCCATTAAAAAAAAACCAAAGGGAATTACATATCTATAATAACAAAACATTCAGCTTGTAAGATATAATTGACCTGTGTGGGATAGGGGGAAAGGGAGCAGGTGTCCTCAGCCCCATGGATGTGCTGATCCAGCCCCACGGGATCAGCCAGAACCAGGTTCCTTTGTTCCATGAAGAAATCCATCAAACCTGTGGGTCCAGTTTCCTACTAGGAAATTCCATCTCTGCAACACCTGAAATGATTACTCTGAAACTAAAATATAGCAGTAGATGGGTGTGCTGTTTTTGGCTGGGGTAGAGTTAACTTTCTTCACAGAGGTGAGTATTGCTGTGTTTTGGATTTGTTCTGAGCACAGAGTTGATAATACAGAGATGTTTTTGTTATTGCTGAGCAGAGCTTACACAGAGCCAAGGCCTTTTCTGCTTTTCATATGGCCACACTGGTGAGGAAGTTGGGGAAGAATGGGAGTCTGGGAGGAGACACAGCCAGGACAGGTGACTCAAACTGACCAAAGAGATATTCCAGGCTATATGGCATCATGCTCAGTATATAAAGTGAGGGGAAAAAGAAGATTGGGGGGGGGGGGTTTGGAGGGATGGGGTTTGTCTCCTCAAGTAGCCATTACATGTGATGGGGCCTTGATCTCCTGGAGATGGCTGGGCACCTGCCTGCCCACTGGAAGCAGTGTATTAATTCTTTGTTTTTCTTTGTTTCTGTGCATGCTTTTGCTTAACCTATTAAACCATCTTTATCTCAAGCCACGATTTTTCCAGCTTTTGACCTTCTGATTCTCTCCTAGATTCTGCTGGTGGGGGAGTCCGTGAGCAGCTGCACGGGGCTTGGCTGCTGGCTGGGGTTAAAACCACGAGAATGGGTCATTAAACTTATGCAGTGTGGCTGTTCCTGTACCTCAGCTTCCTGTATATCTGCTCCATTAATAGATTTCAAATCTTCTGGATATAACTGCAGGGAGCCCTGCACTAGATTTAGTGAAACAAATTCTCAGCACTTGAAAGTATAGTTTTTTAAACAAAGAATCTATTCTTTAACCTTCCGTTGGTTTGACGTTTTTTATAAGTTACAAAATCTTTTTTTACAAAGACCTGGAGCTATTCTGAGATTAGAAAGTATTGGCTGGTACATATAAAAAAAAATACAATCACAGTTTCCTCATTCATGTATGTTTTTCTACAAAGAAAAAAATCTACCACTAATCAGTAATGAAAGATGAGCCTGAAATGAATCAGCACACTTCTGCTGAAAATCCAGATGGGCCGGAAGATCTGTTTAACGTACCCAGAAATGAAAGTGCCCATTGTCTCTACACCACAATATTGACATAATATAATTTCCTTTAGTGTTTCAGGTCCTGGAAATGGCAAGTCAATATTTAACTCTGAGTTTATATAGGAGCTCCCTGTCTTGACCAAGTTCTACTTCCTTCTCTTTCTCTGGACTTTATAAGGGTTTTGCAGATGTCTTTGACCTTATTGGAGAGCCCCCAGGGAAATGTTAGCCCCCATGCCATTACAGTCATCCCTTCAAACAGTGTTAAGCACAGTGAAAGAGCTATAGCACTTATTTAGACTTCTAAATATGAACTCAGTTTTAGACGCTGATTAATTACACCCATGATGTCACCATATCCTTCCAGTCCCACCAACACACCAGCTGAGGGCTGGACATGATGGTCCAGCTCAGGAGAGAGCCAAGAGAGCTGGGCTGGCCAGTGGGTTCAGAGCTGCAGTCCGAGCCTCAGTGCTTCACCTGCTCTCAGCAGCCAGGACATTCAGCAGGGCTGCTGGATTTTTACAGCAAGAGCACGTAAAAGCCATGAATTGTTGTTCAGACAGGCAGGTTGGCCAATTTATCAGGTAAGCCTGGTGTTCAGTGCTGCAGAAAACAGTGAGATAAACCAAGATAGACATTGGTCCCATGCAGTTCCTCTGGTAGTAAGGGACTGGGAAAAGGTGTCCCAGCATGAGGAGAATGTGCTTGTTTTTCCTTCTCTTTCCAAATGGATGCTGAGAAATTTATGCTCTGGCCAACTGTAATCCCATACCCTGTTCAAAACATTTGTATTTTTCACACAAATATTTACTGAAAATTTTTTTAGGATCTCAAAACAAGTTTGTTTAATTTCTACAAATCTCTTCTTTCAAAAGAAGGAATTGAACCTGAGGCATTAAAATAGTTTATCTAAACCAGAGCTTAAATTTTGTTCTCCTGAAACTAAAAATGGGTATCATCAAGCAAACCAGCAGACACATAATGGAGTGAATTTTGACTGGTGCTGAAAGGAATATATACAGAAAATAATTTGTGAGCAAATGGTGCATTCAAATTTCGTAAGTCATTGAACCAATTTGTAATGATGAATACTTCTCATTACAGTTTGTTCTAAGCATTCACAAAATGTGGAAAAAAGATAAATTAATCATTTATGTGATTGTATTTGTGGCTAATATTCTATTACTCCCGGTTCAGTAGGACTTTGAATCTCCAGCTGTGAGTTGGTATCCATTTTAGGAGGCACTGTTCAAGAAAGGAGAATCAATCCCTGTCCAGAGTGCTTGGAAGTCTAAATTTCTGAGAACCGATATTACAAAGGACTGGAGAGAGAGCTGGCATTACAGGACTGAAAACAAGGGTCGAGAAGATAAGGAAACAACAAAAGAACTATTTTTGTTTAAAGCAAGACTGTAGAAAGAGGTGTAACTGGAGGAGCTATAGTGAGTTACATATTAACACATATACATATATTAACCCGAGGACTGGCTGTCACAGGTTCTGAGGATGTGAAGAATACAGAGAAATGTGTGGGATTGGGCTCATGTGACCAAGGGGAACCGAAGGGTAATGCAAGTTGTCCCCTGGACAGGTTGATCCTTCCCTGATCAGGGAAGAGTGTGGAGCAGTTTTGTGTCTGTCTTGTGCTTCCTGGAGACACTTACTTTACTGACATAGACAAGAAAACATTATTAAAATACTCTGAAAAAATACTCATGAAAAAAGCGCATCTCTACACTCAGCTAGTGAATAGGTTTTGTGCCAGCCAATCTGTCCTGTTGTTTCAAGGCGTTTAGTATAGCAGTGGTGACTGAAGTCACCCCCCTCCTCAATCTAACTTGAAGTGGGTATGAACACAAGTGGGAAGAAAAAAGAATAGAAAGGGTAGTAGGAAGGAGTGGTGACATCTCAAAACAGTGCCATGACTAAAATAGAGACAGCTGGGAGAGTAAGAGTTGACATTGTACAAAGACACGGGGAGACCTCAGGGAAGAGGGTACAGAAGATAAAAGGTATATCTGGAAAAAATATAATGATGATTCATATTGATGAGGTCACACAGAGACCCAGATGGGTGCCAAAGGAAATCTGGAGGCTACTCACATGACGCCTGGCTAGACTCAATGAAGGACCTGGACTTAGGAGGTGAGGGATGAGGGTGAAATGCACATAGGGATCAAAGAGGGTAAAAAGCATATCTGGGGAGTAGGAGGGAGATGGAGTCATTGGAGGAGCTCTCAAAATGATTAAAAGTAATGAGAGGAGAAAAACTGATTAACAACTGATTGGTATTTTTCTTTAATCCTTGCTGGAGGAAAATGCAGACAATCATTTCTTTCTTCTAGTACACTCTATATCTTTTACATATTTTTAGCTCTGGCAGGAGAACATTGGAGTTTGGCAAACAATTTTTGCATTGGAACTTTGTAGAGTTTTGGCCATTATTTTAATGAAATATCTTGGAGTGTATATTAATTGTTCCCTTGAGCATATTCATTATTATCTGAATACATTTTCATAGATTAATTATCTGAACTCAGTATTCATGATCCAGTGCCACCAACGCCAAGATGTTATTGTTAACCTTTCTATTAAGTGATTTGCATAACTCTTCAGCTAAATAAATCAGATGATTTTAAGATCTCTACGTTGTAGTAAAAACCTGCAGTTCTCCCAGCTGTGGAGCAAATTTTTAAAAAATATATGTCGAGAGTTAGAAACAAAAATAAATTAGACCTCCAAATACACAGCTCGAAATATTTGAGGATTTGGAAGTCATCATTCAATATTTAATCCAATATATAGTACCTAAAACAATACAGATTTTAAAATCTGCTGTTGCACATATTTACTCAGTGGATTTTTCACTTTGCAGTCAGTGAATGCTAGCAGACAGAAACTGTAGAGAAATAATTTTTATCTGAAAGGTGACTAAACATGGCAAAACCAATTTGAGAAGTCAGAATAATGTTCATCTGTTTGATCAAAATTCTTTAAAATGTTTGTGTAAAAGATATTTGAACTAAAATGTCAAATACAGCAAAGAGGACTCCAACTGATTTAGGCTGGTCACTCAGAAGTGAGAAACTCAGCTTGATATTAAAATACAGTCAATCAGATACGAAACTGAGGGACAGGATGGATGATGAACAAGAGAGTGGAGGGGACTAAGTTCTATAGAAATGAGATACTGAAAAATAAGACTGAATTTGAATCCTCAGTTCAAGCACCCCTAATATTCATGAACATAATCTCAGCTATAAATTTAAAACAGGAATGGATGAGTAAAATAGTCCAGGGAAAAGGGGATCCATCAAGCACACTCAGCCCAGCCACGTGAACCTGGCTTCGCTGCTCTCCCAGCCCAGCTGGCTTTCTGTCTGCACGCACAGACTGACTAATCTGCCTCCTGAGTGGGCTGCTGCTGCTTGTTAAGCCAATTCTTAAAATAAAGGCTGACCTAATTATATAGCGTGGATCTTTACCTTAAATATATATGATGACTATTTACATGAAATGCGTGCTGGATATTTTGTAATAATTACTTTTCACATCTCATCACTTCTTCCTTCACTGAGCACAATTAAATGATGTGTATTTATGCATCGAACTTTACAGCACAGATTTAGAAAGCAGAAAGTGTTAAACTGATTGCTTTTTGCTAGCAGGCACTGAGGAGGTGGATAAAGGGGAGGAATAGTGATAGTGTCATTATCTATCTTTAATAACTTCTCTGACATAGGTTGAAAGCTTCTAGACATGCAAAATTGTTAGTGCAGTAATACTACCAATGAAGTACAAGTTTTGATCGTTGAGATCATTATGCAGCCTGCTAGGTTTTAGATAGGAGTCATTAATTACTGTGAAAGTCAGACATTGCAGGGATTCTCTTGATGTAGAGTCTATTTAGCATCTTCTCGACTACAATGAAAAAGCAGCATATTTTACAGGTGAAATCAATGGAGAAAAACTATCCACTACCTATAGATTAATAGGCTGTGGGGTGAAATTATGATCAGTGCTAGAAATGGATTTACAAAAGGGCCCTACCCACTCTCTCTGTACAGAGATCTGGTTCACAGGCGGTAAGCAGTAGCTGAGTGCTATTGTTGTAGATGGTTTCTGCAGCTCCTCTTCTCTACTCTCTTTATTGGAGCCACCTTGGATGTTTCTAGAAAAGCTGCAGTCATGCCTTCAAGTGCACCGTAGACATGGTTAAATCAAAATTTAGACTTCCCCCTAATTATCAGTTATTCTGGGCTTTTATGAGACCAGTTGTTGAAGAATTGCTGCAGACAAAGAAAAGAATTTTCTTTAAAATGTCAACTTTTTCTTTGGGGTGTTTGAATTTAAGGACATTTAATCAGGTTTCATCAGTATTTTAACATTAAAAGTTCGGATTTTAATTACAAAATGGTAATTTTCAATAAATCTTGAGCAACTATTATTAAGAAATAGAATAAAAATATTTAAATATTACAAAGCAGTTCAATAGTCTGAAAATGAAGTAAATTTAGTGAAACAGAATTTTTGGTTTTGCTCAAACAATTTTTTCTCCTTTAAAAAATCCTCTCAAAGTTTTATATTGCATTACTATAAGATATTCCTCTCACAAATTTATTTCAGCACTCAGTTAGAAGACCAAAGATTTTATTTATCCAAGATGATTTACCTCTGATATTCCCTAGGTTTTCTACTCTCCCTGACCTTACATACTTAGATAAAAGATAACAAGCTGAAAGTGGAAAAATGATAGAGCTGGAGGCTACATTAGCTATCAATACTACAGGTATTGTGATAGGCAGCTAAGGTATGTGGGGATCTGTGCATGAAAGAAACATAAGCAAAGTCTCTTGAGTATCACAGGCTCCTGGGTTTTGTCCTTCCTCTCTATGTGACAAGTGACAAGACCAGTGCAAGGCCCCTTTACACCCACAAAGAGTGGAAGGATGAAAAGACCATGGCATTTGTGTAATGTACAAAAAAATTTGAGGATAAATGCAGGTCCATAAGTAAAAAAGAAGCAAACAAAACCCAGGAGTTCCACGTAATTTTGGGGGGGAATGAAGTCAACAGTGAATCCCTGCGGGGCAGCCATCAGTGCTGTTCATCTGCATCCCTCAGTTCCAGCGATTGCTGTGCCTGTGAATGTGGTGGGAATAGATATTTCCTCTGAGCTTCACAGGTAATTAATTCTCTGCTGGGACCTCGGGGAGTAATAAATTTGGTCCTGTGGTTTTGATAACAGGTGGCAAAAATGGCCTAGTATGAGGTCACTCCCTATGGTAGGAAATGGGGTCTCCTTCCTCAGATGATGGTTGGGTTGTGTCCATATTGGACAATTTGGAAAAGTTCGGCAAGCAGCTCTGTACCATTTAGAAGTGGACTAGGTTAGAGAAAACCACTACAAATGAAGAGATGTTGATGAAGGTTTTGGGTTTTTTTTACCTTTTTTATGTGGGCACTTTCTGCTGACACAAGATTTTTTTCCCAAGTGTGCTCTTTTCATTGCATTGTCCAGATTATTTAAAATGAACAGGCAATAGGCTTCCCATATTTCCCTCAGGAGGCTATTCCACAGTCTAATAAATTTGATTCTTCCTTTTTTTTTTCTAGCTGAGCTAATGGTTTCTTTTTGCTACTTCAACCCAGTGCTGCTAGCCATGCCCCACACTGAATAATCCCTTGGTTGTTTTGTGCTCTGAAAAGAATTAGTTCTATTTTCCTCTTCCTTTTTCAGTTAGACATGTTAAAAATATTCAACCCCTATCATGACTTCCTATGAATTGTCTTCCATCCTCTCAGATGCTTTCATTTCACTTCACTGAATTTCCTCCTGAACACTGTTTTTTAAGTCATTCCCTGTTTCTAAACTTCCTCTTACTGTAAGTGCTGCTAACATCTATAACAGAGTATATGAGCTGTGGCATAGCCCATGGCCTCTGCTTAAATAGGTGTCCTCACTCTGCTGCCTGTTTCTGTGTTGTGATAAAGAAAGGCACTGTGATACATGGAATCCAATGTACAGCTGCTTAGACAGGATCCTGAATTGCTATTCCTAGCGTAGGCTGTTATTAACATTTCACGCATTACAAAGATATTTTTATTTATCTCTTCCTTTTCGCACCATGCCCTGGAGTCACAAAGAAGCACATTCTTTTTCCTTTACTTTGACATATGCATTTAAATATCTTTGTTATCTGCATTTCCTCACAAGACACTGGTGCTAGATAGCTTTTCTTCTGTACAATTGTAAGCAGTGCTGCACCTGAAAAATTGCTGGCACACTTCTAAGAGTTGAGGCCTGAAGGTTCACCTCACCAGGAAGACAGTCTCTGAGGGTGGCCCAAGGTGTCCTAATTTCCACTCTCCTGAAGTGCTGTTCTGTGGGTGGCTGCCCACCATGGACCCTACAGTGCTCTGGATTTGGGAATAATCCCAAAGATTAACAAACCCTTCAATTTCATGTAGTTCTAAGAGATCTGCTCTTCTTTATGCTTGTAATTGCATTCATCAAGCCGTAGGAAAAAAAATACTTGTTTTCAACTTCAATAAACCTGTAGTCCACTGAAGAGGGCCATATCTGGAGAAATGGAAGTGGATTTCAAGCAAAAATGTCTGTGCTTCCTAAAAACATTAATGCTAAATCCACTGACAAATTAGCCTGGCACCCAGTGATCTCAGAGCCTTTCAGATTTAAGCTGCAGCTGAGCAGAGGTGTTGAAGGCCAACATTTTATCCACAAAACTGTTCCCATTCCCTGCTGAATATGGTACAAAGCTGCACACATAGTGCAGGGAGTGCAGAGCAGGAAATCTACAGCTGGAGGTGAATGGCTTCTAGAGGGTTGACAGATGCCATCTAAGCCTGATTAGTGTAGACACTGAAAAGTGGCAGTTTGTGGATGAAGTTTCATAGGTCTTCAGTGCACCTCTCGCATTCATCCTCCTGTTTTGTGTTTATGGCAGCACTTAAGAGGCCCTTGGCATTTTTCATGAGCCAAAAAAATGAGAGAATTTAGACAGTGATCAAAACCCTGACTCTGAAGGCACTGCAGTGTTCTGCGGTCTGGATGCCTTCAAGGCGGAGCCAGATCTGGCAGCCTGAGGTGCAGCAGCATATCTTACTTCCCTGTAGAGTAGAGGAGGGTTGGAATGCACCTGCCAGGATCAATAAAGCTGATTTTAGGGCAACATAATAATGGTGGTGTTTTGGTGCAACCGGATCGTGTGTGTAAAGGAGGAAGGAGGGCAGCATTACTTAATGATAATAAAATTTTGATGTAAGAGGCCAACATTTAAATGAGCCCAAAATCTAAACCTTGGATATGGTCTGTGGAGGTGCAGTGGAGAGACAAGAAAAGGGGAAGCTTGAACTGTTGGTAACTGTACTGCATTACCTCATTTTTGCAACTTCCCAGAGACTCAGTGTTGTTAAGGCTTTGTGTTTGTGGGTGCTCCTGTAGGGGACACATCCCTTTCACCAGGGCTCCATAGCAGGAATGACTCTGCACATGCACAGTCCCGCTGCTGCTTTCCTCCAGACTGCTGTATTAGGCATCCTTCTAATGCCCTGATCCTTCTTTTTTTCAAGCCTCCTACAAACAGGTACCCTGGAAGGCTGGAACAGTTCAGCAGGTCAATAAAATAACAGGGAAAAGACAGACCCTCATGGGTGTCCAGAGCCCCTGATGTGTGGCAATGCAATTATCAGCTGATCAAACAGCTGAGTATCACTGGGGGCAGGCAGCAAGGGGGGCAGCAGGCACCTTGTCACCAGTCTCTCGTTGGAGCTTTTGGACTGAGCCTCCCCATGACAGAGGTGGACTTAGGGAGGCTAGGGAGCCAAGAGGGTGTGAGGGTCCCTGCCTTGACTGGGCATTCAGCCTTGCCCTTCACAATTTGTACTGAAATCTGTTTTTGACTTTTCCCTTTGTGGAAGTGTCCAAGGGGCAGACTGAGTGGCAAATGAAACGGGAGGCAAGGAAGAGCAGCCTCCCGTGACCTCTGCTGCTGCTGGGGATGGGGGTCTCCTGTGTGAGAGAGGGTCAGAGGGCATCTGTCAAAACAGGACAGGCTGTGGGGAGTCTCTGGGACAAAGGCAATGGCATCAGGGGTCACCATTCAGTGCTGTAAAACATGATGCACTGGAAGACACAGGGAGACCTGTCATGCATTGTGTTTGCGTCCTTGCCGACCAGTGTCCTCTGGAAGGAGCAGCTTGTCTGAATTAGCCATGGTCTTCACTTACAATGCTTGGAATAGCCAGGCACTGCAATGGACCTCCACTCATCTCAAAACACTTGGCAGGGAGAGTCCAGGTCTGCTCCAGCTGGGGATGGAAATACCTTGCTGATGGCTGGACAAAGAGATGGGAGGAGGGATGGGGCAGCAGCCAGGGTCAGGGCTGGGGTCCCCAGTGCTTACACCAACCCACTCCTCACCACACGAGTAGGGAACAACTCATCCTCCAGGCTGTGAGTGATAAGAGGAAGGGTAAATGCATTTAGAGGAGACAGGGGCAAAACACCTGTGAGTGCAGGAAAAACTGTTTGATTGTAAAAGTGGTGTGAGGGTAAAGCAATTCTGCTGGAGTAGCAATTATGCCCTATCTTTAGAGGGAAGCATTTAGAGGAAGTGGCTGAAACACAGTGGTGTTGTTCATGCATTTGAACCTAGGATAAAAAGACAGAGTTTCCTTATTACCTTCAGTATGCCCTTGTTCAGCACTTCCTTGTATTTACTGTAGGAAATACCTTCAGTATCTCAAACGGTGAGGTTATCTAACTGCAAACACTTATTTAGTCATCTAAGTAACTTTCTTCTTCAGGGAAGAAAATAGGTAGTTTAAGTAATGTTGGTAACTCATTTCTCCAGAGACTGCATTAAATTTTCTAACAGACTCAGTCCTGTGCACTTTTGCATCATTTCCCCCTTCACCCATGATCCCAAGCACCACTGGGATTCACTGAAATCTGTTCTACTCCCTTTTTGTGCTGTGAAGTTTTAATCTGCTTTTAATAGAGACCTAGCCAACATTGCTTTTGAGTGGCTTCCACTGTCAACCTTATCACACTGCCTTTGAAATACTGCCTTTTTTTCCCAAACCTCTTTACTGCTGGGGCAAAAGGGCATCAGAAGTGTAGTAGCACCCAAGTGGCTCAGAAAGTAACATCTTCAGCAAAACATTTTAGGAAACACAGATGGCTTTAACCTGTAGCTATCTGCTGAACATGCAGACGTGGAGTGTAAAATCCCTGCAAGCTGGAGACATCAGTCGGAGCATGGCACACAAGTGGCAGCTTTGCACAGTGCACCTCTCCCAGGCGAACATCCCACCACGATGCCTGGGATGACTGCTGCAGCCGTGGCCAGAGACTCTGGTGTAAAGCCTCTGTGAGGGATAAGTGCATCCTTGACAGATGCTATTGTGGCAGGAATGACTCCTCTTGTGCCTCAGACTAGGGCTGAAAATTCCTCTCTCTTTTCTTCAAACATGAGCGAAAAGAGCGACCAGATTTTGGGAGATAGCTACTTTATTCTGAGAAATGCCACCCCAGCATGGTGCTGATTGCAACATTAGAAGACCCTAATGGTTGTAAGAGCAATATGGTTTATTCTACACTCTTTAATAAGTAGGAAAAACTCTGTCCTGTACAGGGTTCTCTGCAGAAGGACAAGTTGTAATGTCTACGTATTACAAATGTGTTATGTCAACAGTGCACAATATCCAGCAGGAAAAAGGAGGTGAATCTCTCTGGTCTTACAGACAAATTGAGAACAAAGTATTAATCAAAAAATTAATGATTGAACAGTGCTGTTAAATTTCTGCCTTTTATTTCATAAGCAAACTGCACAGAGCAGTAACAGTTTACAGTTCAGGAAGGACATAGCTGTTCCTGGTGCTGACAACCACTTATGCTCTATTTAACACATGGAATTTAAGTGGTGCAGAAAGTACACTTGGCCAAGAATTGCTGTCTGAAAGCCTCTGCAAAGAAAAATGAATTTACTGCCAAAAAATAAGTTTTCAGTAAGAAATTTCTTAGTATTATGCAGAGTCAGAGACTTTCCTCCTGTTTTGCAATCAGACATCAAAAGAAAGCCTGTCATTTAAATTAAAATATATCACTTGAGATCCTTTGAAACAAGCAGCATGCTGAATATAAATAATTAGTCATATTTCTGTTTATTTTAATCTCACGAATCTACTGTTGAAAGCCATTGTTAAGCATGCAGTCTGGCATTAGAAAGACTCCTGTTAACTTTCACAGGTTCTGGGATAGGCTCCAGCACTTAACAAGTTGTGCAGATGAAATAGCACTCATAATTACACACATTTGTCCACAGCTAGATTGGACAGGTTATGTTTATTTTGCTTTATATGTGGTGACTAGGTAAAAATAAATGGCCTTTACTGTGTGGGAGGTCAGAGTAGAAATCTTAATTATGCCTCTCCGACTTGTGCTCTGGGAGTTTACAGGCTAGTAAGGGTACACACATGGGATGAGGAATGGGGAATGGGGATGGGGAATTTAGGAGACCCTTGTCTGGAAGAGATGCTAGTGAAAGCTAGAGGCACACAAACCACAGTCAGTTCTCTCCTGTTTTCTTCCCCAGCTTTGCAATAGGAAATCCTGAATCAGGGAGGCGTAATGATCGGCTGGGTGATTTATATAGCCTGAGGCATACTTGCTTGTGTAAGGGAGAGTTTGCACAAAGCAAGTGTCACTTCAGATTGAGCAGTAACAGACTGTTTCAGAAAGGAGAGACACAGTTTTAGGAGTGACATGTTCAAGGATGGACCCATGTGCAAGCTAGCAGGGGCTGTCTCAGTGCCTACCTGTCTGTTTCCTACTCTTGAGGAAGAAATAAGCTCAGGTCAGTGGTAAAGGCAGAAATGTCACTTCAGGACCTTTATAGCCCAACCATGGCTATTTTGGGGTTCATTTGCTTAACCTTTGTTAGCATCGACAGCAAAGATGGTTGACAATAAAATAAACCAGAAAAAGGGACAGAGCTTAACCAGTAATCAGGGGTGTGGTAATTGGATGCAAATACCATAAAAAGCAACAGGAAAAGTCCTAAGCATCCTTATCCAGACTGTTTTCCTTTCAATAAGATTGTCTAACAAAGATACAGCTTAAAGTATAATAGCCTACTTTGCTATGACTGAATATATCAGTTAAAAGGATCCCAGCTGTATTACTGAAACCCTTCAGAAACCCTTTTTTTCTGTTATTAGTGTTGGGCATTGAATTGATATGAATTGCTCACACAAGTTCAGCCCCGGGTGTTTGATGTGGTAAAACAAAGAAAACTATAGAATAGTCTCTTTGGTACTGACACTCCTACTCAAAAATGATAACAGAGGCTCTTTTCTAATACTTTGACTTTCTTTCACCTTGTCACCTAACCAAGATCAACAGAACAAAGTAAAAATAAAGGTGGTAAAAGGAAAATTTCCGTTATACTTGATTTTTATCTAGCAAGATGATCTTAAACTCTCATGAAAAAAATAAAATGGTACAAATATCACTGTGTTTGCTCAGTCACTCACAATTGCAGAAAGTGGGTCCTAAACACCCTTTGATATTTCTTGATGTTTCTTTGTATTACAGTAGCAGTGAGAGACCAGAACACAGGTTTTTTCTTAGCCCTGACAAAAACCCAGAAAAACCCACCAGGGCAAAGTTTGTTTCTGCTAAATTTATTTCTAATATAAACCCCATCCATGAGGCAACAGACAAATGCAGCAGCACTGCAGGGTATCAAAACAACTTTTTTTTAGAAATCGCAATCCGTTTTAAGACAACATCCACACTCTTTACAATCATATTGACTTACCAGTTCCCAGCTGGATTCTCCCGAATGTTTGCTCATTTAGGGTTTTCTCTGTTTACCAGCACCTTAAAAAAGAAAGGATCTCAAAAGTGCACTCATTGTCCTTTCCTTTAGACACAAAAACCCCCAACTAATACACCAAGTTCCCTTGTACCTGCAAAGCAATGCAAGCTGTCTATATCAACACCAGAGTCATGGAGTTTTTTTGAATGTAAAATTACAAGCTGTCTATATCAACACCAGAGTCATGGAGTTTTTTTGAATGTAAAATTAATCAGTTAATTCTGTGAATGTGCTTTAAAATGAAATACTACTCCAGCCAGTTTCTTACCAATCTCACACTAGAAACCTTTGGATGAGAAATGCTGCATGTAATGCTTTGCACTGAGCTGAATGTTCTGCATTCAGCTATACTCAGCACATGCTCAGATAACCCAGGTAATTGCAAACCAGGCCACTCTGTGATGCTGCCCTGCCCTTGGCTATAAATAACCAGTGCTTGCAATCTTGGGGTGTCTTATCAGCTGGATTTTTCCGCACAGAACCTGTATTTGAAGGTTGTGACTTTCCCAGGCGTGAAATATGGATGAAGTTGCTGCTTCTGAAAAACCAAGTTCTTTCTTGTGCTTGATGGCATGAGGCACTTGGATAAGTGTAAAGGGAAATAGCTTTAAATAATGTCTTTGGCATTGATTTGTTGCAGGAGAACTTTTACCTCTTCTGTCTCCCCATGTGGCTTCAATAACATATTGGCACCTCAGGCACCTAATGCTGGTTTCTCTAGTATAAAAAACCCAGAAGAAGGCTGCCAAGAGCAAGGGATATGCTGATTTCAACCTGGTTTCAATGGGACCTGGACAATGAGAGTATAATGAATCCTTAACAGCAGGGAAAAGCAGTGCTTGAAGGTGCTGCTGGGCCATGATTACCCACCCTGTGCCTTAGGCTCAGAGGTGGGTGGTGCTGCACTGTTTTTCCATCTCTTGCCTCTTTTTTCATGTCAAACTCTCAGACAGGCTGCCATTTTCCCCCCTTTGTTCTGCAGAGCCAGGGTATGTTCTCTTCTGTGATGGGTTCCTTATCCTCAGAGGGCCTTTAGGCACTGTTTTAGTGAAGGGAGTTTTACTCTTTTCTGTGCAGTAAGGAGGGGGAAAATGCAACAGCTCCTTGCTGAAGAAGATGAGATGATGATTAGCAGAGACAGTCACTCCATGAACACATGCAAGACACCAAAGGACTGATGCCTCCCTCCCACCTGGCTGAACTTCTCTGCACACATGCATACGTATATCTCATGTTGATTTTAATATGAGTTGAAAGAAGAAGGTCAAAACCCAATAATTATACAAGTACACTTTGAGATATGAATTGTGCTTTTGCCTTCAAACACCTATTTAACCCTAGGCTTAGCTTACCAGCTGCTTACCAAACTCCAGTTCGGGTTCCCATTTGGTGCCAGGTTGCCTCTGCAAGACCTTATAAATGATGGTCCCTGCACAAAGAGAAGTCAAAAGGCACGGCACAGTAGCCCAAAAACTGAGAAAGTCTTTTATACTTTCAGAGGGAGTTGAAGTTGGAATGATTTACAAGAGGTGACTCAATGGGATTTTCAGAGCTGGTCTGTATGGATGCGTGCAAACAGGTCCAAGTTCCTTTGCTCTGACTAAACCTGGTTCAGAAACTCTGGAGCTGTGCTACTGCTGTGCTCAAGTCGACTTGCCTTGTTGAGAAGCTAATAGAGTTGTGGGGCTTTGAAACCAAAGCTGGCTCCTGGCCAACCAGCCTGGAGCACAGGCAGAGTGAGCTCATGTCTGCCTGCGCACACCCATGGAGATGGGGCACAGAGGTTACGTTTAACATCACTGCAAGGATTCTGTTCTTACCTATTCCAGGCCTCAGTGAGCATCACACTCATGAACAGGGCTTTGGGTTTGCCTTGACCAGAAAGAACAACTGATGCAGAGGATGTTCCAGGGAAGGTGAGCTGAGGGCAGTGGAGAAAAAGAGGACGCTTGAATTTCTGAATCACTTTGAAAACCTCTGGTAAACTCCTTTCTAACTACAGCTTATTGCATGACAGCACCACCTCAGCAGAGTATATATTCTTTCTGAAGTTTCAAGTGTTCTGAATTTTTCCAAAAATTAACTCTAAATTAGTTTCAAATTGTTTTGTTTTCTTCCAGTGTCTTCTGCATTTGTTTATCTTACACCAATCTGAGGGTTCTACCTGAAGTTTCAAACATTTCAAAATCTATCGCTTAGACTTTGTAAAATCAATCTGCTTAGACAGAGTCTATTTTTATACCTATATATATATATTTATATCCATTTATATATGCTGCTCATGCAGCAATTGTAGCTTGCTAGAGTTCTAACATCCCAAAAAAGATATCCAAAGGAATAATTGCTTTCTGTATTATGTTAGCTTTAATAAAGCAGCCAAAGAAAAAATTGGCATCTGTTTCCTGGCATTTTTTTCCATTACTTAGCCATAATATTTTTGAAATTATGAAGTTCCTCTCAAAATACTAAAGTATGATTAGCTTGTGAAATCTGAATCCAATAAAAGAAGATTCTGTGCTTGAAGGATGCATTGCTGTCATGAAGCCATAAATTAAATTTCAAAAAACCCCCAGAGTTTAAACAGCAGTATCAATTTACTGTCACATTTTCATGTAATTAATCTTTTACATATGTAGATATGTACAATAGCCTTTTAAATAGGTAGATACTTCTTAAAACGTCTCTTAAGTGGGAAAATGAAGTTGATTTCAAAACAGAAAATCAATAAAGCTATAAATTCATAGTTAATTCTTCTTTAAAGTTCCCAAGCATTAATAAAGAAATAACATTGCCTCAGTTTGGACACAAGTACCTAAAAAATTGTCTTCTTATCAGGTAGGGTCACACTACTCCTTTGGAGAGTGACACAAAGACGTAAAGTTGGCTTAGGGGTGTGGCGCTGCTGCCTGCATGAACTTTCTAAAACTCAGAGCAAACTGGAAAGTGGCGAGTCCTGGTTTTCAAGGGTTTCTGAGATGTTCTGTCCCAGATTAGGAGTCAATGAATTTTTATCACAAAGGCTACCCCAGACCTTCCATATTTTGGGATAGCTTTTCACCCTGGCTGTCACAGCTTCTTCTCTTAATTGCTCAAATATCAATATTCTTTCCTGAACCATGCTGAATCTTTGGACACACAATGAAACCCTGAAGTAGCAAGCATCTCTAGTAAGTGTTTTCTAAAGAATTCAGTCTATTTGTACTTTTCTTTTAAGTCCTTTCAGCCTAGATTTACACATGAAGGACGAGCTCATGTAACAATGGTTCTGAACCATTAATTTTTTTCTTACCACTATACTGTCCACCATATGTCTCATAAAAGTAAGGACTTTTATACTTCTCAAATTCAGATCTTGGCCAGGCTATATTAATTTCTTCCCCTCAAAAAACCTCACAAGTTTATTTTGAGATGCTGAACAGAGCAGGATGTTCACAATGAATGATTATGTTCTCACAATAGTAGCATGTTTTCAGCATTGTATTTTATTATTTCAACACAGTATTTTATTAATTCACCAGATTGCAATTGAGGACTGATCAGAGACACTGTTCCTATGAGCACTGGAACAGCCTTCCAATCTCTCCATCCTCCCACATTAACTAGATTTCATCAGAGCTAGTTGTGATTCCACCATGAAATTAGTATTAAAATGAATATTTTATTCCTATATCTAAAAAGAATGCAACCTGTTAGAGGAATACTTTTACACCAAGGGATTCCAATGACTTTTTGAAGTCAATGTCATGACTTTCAAAGGCTAGACTTGCTTGAGTTTGTGAGGCTTCTCTGAACAATGGTTAGCTAATGTGTGCAAATATATGTCAATACCTCCTTCAGGCAGCAATGATGAGTGTTATAGGTCATAACAAGCACCTTACATTTGTGATCAGACATAAAGTTTCACAGTAATAATAGCAAGTCCCCATTGTCTTTTTCTGGGTTAAGCCAGGGTTGGGTCCTGGATGTCGGGACAGGGCAAGAAATTGCTGCCAGATCAGCAACCTTTAGGAAGGTCTGTTGCTAACTACTGAGCGCAGTCAGAGTTGCCTAAAAATGTACGGCTCACTTGCAGAGAATTCCTGGTTATACACTGGAGAACTGAATTTATTCCACATACATGGATAACCCCACTGGCATGGAAGAAGAGCAAAGAGGCACAGATACAGATGAAACATCTCCTAGGTCCATTATTTCCCAAAGTCTTGTCAGTGAGAGGGAGAGCATCCACTCAGTATGACTAAGAAAATCCATGCTTTTGTGGGTTGCTATAGCAGTCGAACTCCTTGCAGGCACCATGAATAACTAAGATCTAAGGGCTGACTACGTACTTAAGACCAGCCTTTGAAGATTAAGGTTAGGCAGTGGCTGCATTGCATGGAAGACAAACAGTGGAGAGTGCCTCTGGAAGGGTGTCACTTTTGCTAGGACACATGCTCTGTGCCCAGACAGCTTCTGGGATGCTACCAGGGAGTCCCCTCAGAGGCTGGCCCCTCCAGGAGCCCCTCCAAGAGCCTGCAGAACCACAGGCAGATGGCACAGTGCTTCACAAAACCATAAAATCATTTAGTTTGGAAGAGACCTCTAAAATCATTGAGTTCAATCATTAACCCAGCACTGCCCTGTTCACCAGGTCCCTAAGTGCCACATCTACACTTCTTTTAAATATCTCCAGGGATGGTGACTCAACCACTTCCCTGGACATCCTGTTCCAGTGCTTGACAACCCTTTCAGTGAAGAAATGTTTCCTAATATCCAACCTCAGCCTCCCTTGAAGCAACTTGGGGCCATTTCCTCACGTCCACTTTGCTCAGGTCTGCTCAAGTGTGCTGCTTGGGAGTTGAGGGCTCACTCTCTCATCAAGCTGGTGGACTCTGTTGGAAAGCACCCTGACAGAGGTATGAAGATCTCTCTCCCCACGTGTTTTATTGCCCAGACTTCTCTCTGCTTGTTCTGATGCCTCTCACATTTATTGTGCAGACCCCTGGCCAGCCTAGCTGCGAGTTAAGCCTCTGCAGCCCTCAGAGGGGCTGTGTTGCTGGCCTGAGGATCTCCCGGACAATCTGGCAGAAACTTTATACTCTGCCATACTCTCCAGACACTCTGAAAATATTTGAGAGGACCAAGAAAAGATGGTCAACAACCTTATTTTACCCAATGAGATAAGTTGGTCTATTTTAATATTTTTAGACTGCCTCTAGAAAATTTCTCCTTGTAATGTCTGTTTTAGCTGTAGAGATGATGTGACTGCGCTTCTGTAGTTGTTAGCACTGTACCTCAGAAACAGCAGAGTCTCGTTTAGCTGTGGGATAATGTCATATAGGGCCCTGAAAAAAGGTCATTTAAATGCTGAAAACATTTCCAGAAAGACATCTACATGTGTCAGGCCTTTTCTTCTTACTTCCAATCATAATTCACCCATTAGTTGAACAGGATGAGCCAAATTAATGTGTATTTCGGCTGGTGATTTTAAAAGTGTATGGTTACAGGGGGCTGACAGGATGTACTCAAGAATTTTATGAGTAACTTTATTTTCCTCCATGCTGCTGAAGAAAATGTTGGAACTGCACTTTTGAATAGCAAAGAGCTACATGGAAAATTACATGTCCCTCTTGTTTTTTTCCATAGATGAATAAATCAGCTGTTAATTTGTTACTGTCACCTGTCCAACCAAATATCAATATTACACGGTAACACTTACAGAGAGGCTGTTAGGGCTGAAGTGGGCAGAAATGTCAAAATAGAATAGGCAACAGCCAATCTCTAGCCTCACAAAAATTGAAATTTTTGCCTAATTTCTTGTTGAAAAAAACCACGTGGCAGGACTGGTGACAACGTGGGGAGCTACCACATTACTCGTCATATGATTAAGCGCCTGAGCTTCCAAAGTTGTTTTCAGTAGGAAATCTGGAATTAAAAATGCTGAAATGAAGGATGCATCATAGCAACCATTGGAGAGCTACGGAATATATAAGACTGTCTTAATCCTAAATTCCCATACATGACTTTATGAAGAGTGGTCAAAAGTGACAGTGGACAAGGAGTGGACAGCAGGGGAAGATGCCTGATCTTGAAAGGAATGGGCAGAGCAGTTCTGCACACACTCAAAGGGAACTAGTACTCTAAGTCATGCTGTGGGGAAGGTATAATAAAATCACATACAAATAAATATTGGGCCAGATCAGATGTCTGTATCTCCTGCGTGGCCAACAGCAGCCATGAACACAGGCAAGCAGATAACAAAGTTCTGCAGTTTTCCCCCAGGTATTCTTCAGCCTCCAACAATTCTCATCTCAAGGACTTACCAAGTTTGATTCCTCTCACCTTCCCGAGTTGTTCATCCACAGACTCCCCTAAACCAGCACTCCTGATCCATTATAGAGGTCTGCTCTCCTTAATTCTTCATTAGCAGTTTGTTTCCTGTCTCCAGTTACTATCATACTGAAGTTTAAAGTTAGGTTCAATTGATAATGTTATATTTTGCTCTAGGATTTTTGTATGTACTCAATGTGTACACTAGCAACTAGTTAGATAAAGATATTGATATCCTTATACACTTATGGATATAAAGATATGTATGAAGTAACTAATTTTAAAATAAAGTTAACATTAACTGAAGTTTCTTGAACAGCCTATTACTGAGTTAAAAAAAAAGGCAGAAGAACAAAACCAAATGATATTCAAGTAAAGTGTCAAACTAAACAGAGCCAAAGATGTCAGAATTTGAAATCTTATCCTGAATATACACTTCTCTGAGAGTACACATTTGGGAGATTCAGAGAATGCCAACTGAAATTATTGCTATTTGTGTAATGCAATATTGAATACATTTACTTTACGGATGATTGCTATTGTTACAGAATGCACATAATCATGTTAAGTTCAATAACATCCATTACCATAGTCCTGTATAAAGGGACGATTTTAATTTCTTTAGGCGGGTGAATGCATTGATTTTCCAGGTTTCTTTGCCATTATTAAGGGATCAAAATTTTGTAAGACTCTCAGCATATCCTTTTTCTTGCATTGATTTGCTCTTTTCAGTAAGCCAGGAAGACGTGAAACATTTTAAATCCCTTTCTTTCCATGCTCCCATTAGTGAATAAAAAATCAGATTTGTGGCTGAAATTTACAGGCATGAGGCAAAGGAACACAGCACATCTTCTTTCAGGGGATGGGTACTTCATTTCACAGCATCTTCTTCCTAACTGGATTCAACAAGTAATGGAGCATTTGTATTCAAAGTCTATTCTCTTAGGAATACCTTGTCTCTAAGGGTAGTCGGTGGTGTTTGGAAGAAGCCTAATTTCAATAAGCTGAATTTCCACAAAGTGAACTGGCAGAAAGAGATCATAATGGCTTGCATATGAAATGGCCAGAAAATGTCACCAGGAGACAAAACTAGAACACTACTCATGGTTTCCTCTATACTGATGTATCAGAAAACCTCTATTACAGTGTAAAATACTTACGAATTATATGCAGTGCCCCTTTCCAGAAGGTATGCTTAGGCAAATGAAAACAATTAGAAGATATATTAAAAGATGGATTATATATCTTTCTGGGAAAGAAAATCACATTTTTCTACACACGGAGTGTAATAGGATGCAGCAAGCTAGAAATTTGTGGCATCACTGATCACTGATTAAATTCTCATCTGAAGGGTGTTGGGTAAGCAGTAAATGGGGCCATTTTCAACCCTGGGAGAATCAATGCCAACCTCATATTGAAAAAGAAGAGTGGGTGAAAAAACAGTTGCAGAGATGAGTTGAGGAGGGCTTACTTGAACTAAAGAAAGAATGGTTCATTTATAATGCATGAAGCCCCTTGGCCTTCATTAAAGGATAAGTATGCTGTCTTGGATACTGCCTTACCCCAGCCTCTCTATGTTCTTGGTTTTGGAAAATGTCCAGATGAAGGCCACAAGGATATGTAAGAGAAAAGCAGAATGTGATAATAGCTTTGAGGTTGTAACTTGGGACATGTAAAAGGAATCCAGCTGGGATATACAAGCACCCATGAGAGAAGTGAGAAGTAAATTGTCATGAAAGTTACATCAGGTGCCTCCACTGCAAAGCCCATGGTGAGTGTGTGTGTGCAGTCAGCGGTGAAGGTGACCGAGGATGGAGGAATCTGCTCTGACAGGAAAACAATCCCAGGAAAAGAGGTCTTCAGACAGACTCTCTGCTCAGGGCTGTGCAGCAGGGTTGTGAGTTGAAAAGCAACTGTTGGCTGCTACGTGCCCCTGCAGAAGTGCTGTGAGGTGAAAACCTCTGGGGAACATCAGTCTAGCCAGTCGGCTTTGCTGCCTGACTGGTTGTTGCATGATATAAGGTAGGGAAAAGTGGGGCGAGTTCAGCTGAATTAAGAGAAAAAGACACTAGGTGTACCTGTCAGACAGTTACCTGCAGCTAAAGTAAAAGATGTTCAACAGGTTATTCAGACCAAAATTTCAGCCGTGCATGGACATTGCACTGAATGCATAGAATTGGGTGGGAATTTCCATGCAACAATGCATACATGACTAAAGGGCATCATGAAGGACAGGAGTTAAATTCTTATACTGACAAGCTGAAACTAATGTGACTAGAAATGTAACCATCTATGGATGCAGAGAATGTTGTAAAAGAACTTGTTAAGCTTCTTAAAAAAGCAAGCATTAAAATCAATTGCTAAACTGCAGGCTTGAAGAACAGTGAATTTGAAATTGAAATTTGTGGGGCAGTTGGAGCAGTAATAGAGTGATGAGTCTTCAGTGGGTGGCATGCTATTTTAAATAGCTCTTATAAAACCACCTAGATGAAAATGAGATGATTACAGAAATAGTGTTGATTTACCCCAAAGCAAAACCTTCCTTCCAACTACAAGGATTCATTAAAGTATCAACAAATTAGTGAGTAAAGAATCACTTGCATATATAATTATTCAGATTTTTCTCAAAGTCCCTCAATGAGCCTATTAAAAAAAAACAGGCATCTAGAGGGTGAAAGGTAATGCTCTGCTGTGCTCTTTGGAAGTGGGCTAGGAGACAGAAAAATTCAAAGGATAAAGAGTGAGCTTTCATCTAGAAATGAGATTAATAGTGAAGTGTTTGCAATGCATCTGTTGTAACTGAGTCTGTTTATTAATAATCTCACAGCAGGGCATAGCAGCAAAATTTGCAGATGATGCTAAGTGATTTAGATCAGTCAGGGATTCAGATATGCAAACATGACAATATGAAGCCACCAGGCAATGTAGGTGAGTTTGATTCTTGTTCTGGTTTGGTTTGGGTTGTTTTTGGTTTTGGCTTTGGTTTTTTTTGATCCAAATCAAAGTCATAAGCACTGAAAGAAACTGAAGTTCATTGCAGCACTGGACTGTATTCTAAATGAAGTGATAACAGTTTCAGTGCAAGACTTGCAAGTTATTACAGATGCTTAATACCAATGAAAGAAAAAGGGTTTTGATAAAAAAAGGGGCAATAAGAACAGGGCAGAATTCTACATGGCTGCCATATCTCAGTCCTTATCAGCCCCTCACTCCTAATAATGTTTGCAGTTGTAGTCTGCCAGTCCTCATCAAAGGGCAGCCAGTAAAGGAAATCAGTTCCATATAAAGAACAGCAGATATGATCTCCAGCAAGGGAATATTTCTAGAGACTAAGAAAGATCAATGAAGACATTAATAAGAGGGAACATAAGCTGAGAGGCTCATGAGCAATGAAAAAATGCTCATCAGTTTTAAATAAAACAGCTTTAATACAAGAAAGAGAAAAAACTGGTGTAGACTAACAGTTTTGAAATAGAAAAATAACTATTCATGCACAGTATGTAATGAACTTGCATAGTTTTCTGCGGGAAATGTTAAAGAAAATAGGTCATGAACACTGTCAGACTGAAAGTAAGCCTGCCATCTTAATTCAGTATAATACTCAATGGATAAAAGTTTGGAAAGAACTGCATTTTTACAACAGTGCTGATTCAGAGATATGAGTTAACCTCTGTATATGGTTAGGAAAATTATTTTTACTGTAAAGATTTTTCATATCCTTGTACAGTTACCTCTGCAGTGGGAGACACATTTTATCACAGACATTTATTGTGCTTTTATTATCCTCCATTGAAAGACTCAGGCCAGTGGTATCCTCTAGCCTTGGAGTTCTACATTTTTATTTAATTATTTGAGAAATAATTCCAGGCAGAAATTGATCCTCTTCAATGTTCAAAATCTTTGCATTAAGTATGCCATCTGAATGGCACTCAAGCTGTTGTCTGCTTCCTTGCCAAAGGTAATTTGGGAAAGACTGGATGGTACTTAATATTTCTACTCTGTCATTAGCATCCAGAACTTAAAATTAAATGAGAAGGAAAAGAAATATAGAGAAGCTCCAAAGAGAAATAGAGGACTTTAAGTGTTCTGAAGATACAAAATTAATATAAAGGTCAACAGGATGAAGATGAGACACTTGGAAATTAAGAAATGCCTTGCATGAACATATTATCACAATTCCCATTGACAATCCAGTAAGTTGTCCTTGCTGCCTTCCTTCTTCTCATCCCAAATTATTTAAAAACAGCCACCTACTTTTCTGTGATTTCCCTTCCCAACTGGTCCAGGCAAGCCCCACCATGTGCAAAATGTATCAGCACCAGCTGCTTTTGAAGGTCCTGTAGTGCCTCTGCAGAGGGAGAGTCAGATGCTCTGTTTCACTACCACCATCCACTCTCATTTATGGATATGGAGGCTCCATGCAGAGATGTAATTTCCATTTTGCAGGCATACCTGGCAGCGAGGTTACTTTCCCAAGGGGGTACAGCCTGCGGAAGCCAAGGCATGCAAGCCTTGGGTCAGGCTCAGCTGTTGCATGTCTGGGAGCTACCTGGGTGCAGGTGGGAGAGAGGGGTAAGGGATTAGCCCTGGGCTCCTGCTGCTGAGCCAGAGTTGTGTTGTCCTACCCTTCCCCCAACATTTCAAGCAGAGGAAGTAGTTGCTGTGTGCCAGTTACACTCTGTGTGGCTAGAGCTTGCTGAGCTCACTGAAATGGAGGGATTTCCAGCTCAGAGTGTGTGAAGATTTGTTTTATGCTTTTTATCGTGGATTTTAATTCATGCAATGCAGTACCATTTTAAGGTGTTTGTAAACTGGAGTGAGCACTTATAAACTGAATTGGGGGGATTTACAAACTGAGGTATGTAGTAAATACTCTGCTCTGAACATACAGTAATGAGGTTGGGGGACAAGATAAAGATTTTTACACTAAGACGAACAACTCTCACTAAATAATCTGATACATAAGGAAATGTTCCTAGTGCCAAAGTGCAGGCACACATGGCCAAGCTCCCTCTCTTCCTCGGGTAGGTCAGGGCACATCTCACCTCTTTTTTCCCTTCTCCCTAGCACATCTTCCCCATGCTGAGGATCCTACCTGTGACAGGAATGCAAGGGGACAGAGACACTGACTACAATTCAACAGAACCCCAAACAGGCCCAACGCACCTGTTTTCCATTCATTAGGGCTATTCCCCAGCTTTCTGAAGACTAAACAGAGACCAGACTACAGAAATCCTAAGTGAAACAGGGATTTGAGAGGTTGTGCTGGGTGTACACTTGTCCTGTTTCTCTTCTCATGTCTGAGTTTTCCACTGGATATCTCACCGAATGCTTTGTTTTGCACAAAGATTTCTCTGAAGATGCTTAACCAGCACAATCTGCCCGGAGGTGGACCAGGACCTGAGGAGGCTGTGTCAGAGGCTGTGTCCTCAAGGACACAGCAGGGGAATGTGAGATGCTTCCCGTCACAGGCCCTCGTGCTCCTGGGCTGCCTTGCACACAGAGAGATGTGAGCTCTGCATTCAGGGAGCAGGGTAAGGATACAGCTCTGAGTGCCTTCCTAATGCAGTTTTGATTTATCTGCTGTGCAGCCATCAGACTCAAGCTTTATGCTTATTTATGAGCAAGCTTTTAAAAAGAAAAAGCTCTTATTTAAATGGTTACTACTGAACTTTTAAAAGTCTGTAAGGCCCTCTGAAGCTACCAAATGGCACAGGGTAATATCATCATCCAGCAGTACCTGCAGATGCACAATGTTTTTCAAATCTGCTCATTCCTCATTACACTTATTGAGATGCAAGAGAGCCAGCCAGGTTCAGATGTCACTGACAGAGCCACCACTGGGGAATGCGGTGTGATGAGGAGGAGCAGGATTCATGTCCCAGATTTCAATAAGGTTTTAAGGTTTTAATGACCATTATAGAAAATAGGTTCATATTCTGAACTGTGATAAATTAAGATAGTTCTGCGTATTTCCAAATGCTTAGGAAAATTTATACCTCCCTGATTTTGTACTAGCTGAAGGTGTAAGGCAGGGCTATAATTCAGTAATAACAGCATGCGTTTTGCTGTTGAGGTCAATGGGATCCCACCATCACAACTTTAAAGCAGCAAAACAGCACACAATTATTTCGATGTACTGTTCTCTTCGTAAGGACAATTTTTTCCTTTGATGGTATATTTGAAGAGTTTGTAGAATCCTGCAAGTAGCAGAAAAAATTGAAGTTTGGAGTTTGGTTTATTTTGACCTCATCTTGTTGGCAGGAAAAGTCACAGCAGGAAATATCAGTAGCATTCTGTAACCCTAATGGATAAATCGATTTTTTGGGTTAAATGCATCAGGCACAAAGGGTCTTGCTGTTCTGCAGCACTTCCAGGGAAAACAGTCCTAACTGGACTACCATCACAGAGAATTAGAGTCCTTTCCTAAAATACCAGAGATTATAATTTCCTTTTTTGTTAGAAACTGGCTGACACGGAGGTTCTGGAGCGAATGAAACCGAATTTAGCTGATCAATACACAAAGCTTATGCAACCGTGTTTTCTTCTGTGTAAGAGAAATTCTTCGATCTATCATTGTTCAGCTTCATTCTTCAGTGAATTAACATCTCAAATGACTATTCAGGTCACATAGGTTCAAGTCGCTAAGGCAGAAGCAGCTTTGCCTCTTGAGGACAACTATCAGGCAACAGGGAGGGTAAATAAAGGGGTTTGTTTAATGTTTAAAAGAGCGTACTAATGGACAATTAGCCAGAGGATTTGAGAGTAGTCTTTAAATCCACAAAAAAGCAAAGCTTCAAACACTCAGCAAACTCTGGGCTGTGTTTTGGGCTAACACCAGAGCGCACATCACAGCACCGCGGAGCTGATGGTGGCGGGAACCCATGATTGTCACAGCTTCTGCCGGGAAGTGGGGACAAAACGTCGCAGGTGTCTTGAAGGGAGTAGCAGATAAGAGAAGTAAGTTTGCAGGGCAAGGAAACATCTACGCTGAAGAATTTGCCCCAAGCTTCCGACTTTGACTCGCATCTCTAGCAGATCGAGGCTGCGATGCCACTGTTTATAATGCAGATGGTGTGGGGAGGAACGCAGAAGTCATCCGGTTCAATGCAATCAAAACAGCCATGCAGTGCTTCGAGTCCTGTTAAACTCTTCAGAGTAGATCGTATTTTAAAGAACATGGCTAGGAGTTATTTCTTATTAAGCGTGGGCTGAAAAACAGTCCACACTGTTATAATGCGTGTTGCTCAGAGCATCCCTGCTGTGAATGAGCACATGGAAAAGAAGGAAATGAAATTTTAAAGAAAGAGCTTATTTTTGAGGTGTTTCAGTGAAATTCTGCCTCTGAGAATAAGGTGAGGCAGCACAACAGGATTGGCTTTTCACTGTGTGCAAAGTTAGATGGCATCCTCACTAGAAATGAAAAGCAGAAGGGAAAAAGAATGGAAAAGATGGCACATGTGCTTGAAAAGGAAAAAAAAAGCTATACTCTAAGATATTATTTTTTTCATTTTAAGTTGCTTTTAGAAGTCAGGCTTATGGACTTAGTTGTTCTGTTGCAGAAACATACCCTGTTTCTGAAATAAAATTAAGTAACCAGCAATTAACTAAATTATAAGGTTTTTGTCATAAGTATCAGACCACTTCTCAGTTTTCTGATCTCTAAGTGGGTTACTTGACCCCTGATGAAATTGGGTGATAAGATGAAAAAAAAAGAAAAAGAGGATAAATATTTTTTTTCAGCTGTAAGACTAATCCAAACAGTCCAGATCATTGTAATGAACCTGCCAGTGAAATATATGATTAAAAAAAAAATCAGCAAAGGACTAAATTAGCTGATCTGAGACAAAAACTCTGTCCAAATTAAGTTCGATGGATATAAGACATTCATTTGACCATCAATCTGTTAAAACAAATCTGTAAAAAAGTCTTAACGATCCTCTGTTGATACTATCATCTCAATGAATTATTCGGCTGCTGGCATTCAGTGTTCCCTGTTCGCGATAGTAGCTGCTAATTAGGAGTTTTACTTCCTCACAGGTTACCATTTTCTAAGTCATACTCATCAGCTTTCGAGATGCAGTCCCCTGCTAGAGCGCAGTAACAAGTTAACATTTTCCAGACTTCGGGTAGATTCTTGCTTTCTGTACATGAATAGACCCAACCGAATCCTTAGTCCGCATTAGACCAGGGCAAGGATGTCAATAACATGAAGTCTCCTTAGCCAGCTACAGAAATGCAACGAACTGACATTTCCTGAGACGTTCAAATTTCTCAAAATGGGTAAATAAGTCAGTTTCCAAGCAAGACTTACACTATGCATGGACAAAGCTTGGAGTTGTGGGTACATTTGTATTTCTGTATATAAAATGGGCTGCTTGTTCCCATTATAAACATGTCAAACCTGAAAAAATTACTTATTATGTCAAGACAAAGCCCTTACTAAGCATCTAAATTTTTAACTGTCAGAGAGGAAAGGTTATAGTACATGTTGAAGACTTTATTTGAGCACATCTTATTACATTATTTTCTTCCAGATTTACTAATAAAAGATTATTATTGTTATTATTGCACTTTCTACAGTATAGATACTACAGTAGAAGCATGATATGTTTAGTCCTTCACAGACACAGCACACATGATCTGTGAATGCACAAGTGTTTCCTACCTGTGAACATCTTTGAGATCTAAAGTAGACCTAAAAAAGAGAGAATCAGAAACAAAATACTTTTATTGCTGAAAGGCATTAAATTCTTAGTGAAAATATTATTAAAAGATTATTCAGTATTTTAAAATATCTGAAACTGCTTCATCTAAAACCCTCTGCAAATATCTGTAATTTTATTGGCTATGTGTGTGACGCTGGAATCAATTTTTGGTTCGTGAAAATTCTGTGACATTGCATTCTTTCTTGAATCTGCAGCGAGATTTTCAAAGTAGCAAGGTTTTAAAAAATGTTCCTTCTGCGGGTATTTCGGTAGCGGTACCAGTTGTGAATTGTGCTGAATGTGTAGCGAGGTTATGGCTACAGTGGCATCTGTGCCTGAGGGGCTGCATCACATGTGACAGTAACACCGCAGCCAGGGCCAGTCCTGCAGCCACCCCTGGCAGCCCACAAGCTGGCCAAAGAGCAAAACACAGCTCTGAGGTGTCTGTAGGTGTGCCAGACTGACTGACCTCTGTCAAATGTGTAGCTTGGGACAGACAGCAGTAGTGATTACAGACTCAGTGATTCCATCCCCCACCTCCCTTCCTTGTCCCACGCCAGGTCGGTGTCCCTTCCAGGAAGGAGAGCTCTAGTGCCTGGGGCTATACATCATTAGAAGGATTCAGGGGTGGTTTTGAGCTCTGACAATCAACACTTGTTCCCAGGCTCCTTTCAGGCACTGTCATGGGGCTGGAGCTGGTGCCATCCCGGTAGTGCTGCTGCAACCCCTGTGTTGAGAGGGCTCAGTGACACACCCGGACTGCTCTGTGCTTGCTGGCTGAGGACAGGGGATAGCAGCAGCTGTAGCCCCGGAGAAGCCCTTAGTCCTGTTCAGATGAAAACCTGAGAGTAGTCTGTCAGCAGCAGGAAGGCAGCAGGAGGAGGGTGCAGGTAAGGCAGTGCTGTGGCCCATGAGAACACAGCAAGTGCCAAGAATGTGTGACACCCCTGACTTTTTCCACTTCGTCTTTCTTTGGTGGGAAGAGTGATGGGCTGACCACAGCTGTCATGAACTCCTCAGCTGCTACCACACTTACAGGATGCAATGCATCCTCTCTTGTCTAACACTTAATTTTTTATAATCCGTTCTAACTGCCACTTAATCAGAACAAAACTATGATTGTAACATAGGCATGAGCAGAACAGATGTTTAGAAACAGATTTTTCTCCCTAGGAGATGCGGCTGTATTTCAGACAGTCTCAACACATCATTTTTTATTCTCCCTGGATTTTTGTATGATGGCAGGCAGGTGTAAATGTATGCTTCAAATCTGTAGAGCTTCTAACCCACTTTCGTGGTCCATAAGAAACTTTTCTAAGCCGAAAATTCATTTTTGTTCCAAGGGTGACTTGAAGCTCCTGAGGGAGACCAAAACAACCCTGTGCTCATGGCTGTGCCCTGGAGACAGAGTCAGCATCTTGTGGGAAGAGTAGTCAGCCTAATTTAAAGCCAGTAGGTAACAACAGGGCAGCAAACTCAAGTAATTTCTGGTGAATTACATAAACAAACGAGCAAGCCAGAGGGTAAATTACTGCTAAGGTTTGTGTAGACTTTTCAGAAAGTTAATCCAGCTTCCAATGCTCAACGAACAGCAAAAGACAGTTTAGAGAAAGGTTCTTTTCAAAGAACTAGTGTTTAAAGTATGACAAATATTTAAAATTAAGTAGCAGAAGGTTCAGTGCCTTTGTAGCCTTGGAAAACTGATTTCTCACCTGGAATGTTATGGGAAATGAATACTGTTCAGACAGCAAGGAATTAAAACTGAGGTGACAAGCTGGAGTTATAAACTGGAAGTGAGGGTTTGCAGCACACATGCCTTGGACCAAGGGCTTAACTGGCCTGTAGGTATGCAGCTCAATTAATAGCTTTATCACTCTTTTGCACCTGATAATTTGCCTTTTTATGTAGCTATGTACTTTACACATTCAAAGAGTACTTGAGAGTGAAGGAAGTTTGCCAGTTTGGAGGATTTTCAATGCCACCATTATCTTGCTTAATTTACACTTCCTCCCTTTATTCCTGAGCTGATCCAAGTGTCTGTTTTCTATCTTGCAGATGTACTTTCTCCAAACAGATCACTAACTTCACGCTAGTGTAACCTCTGAGCCAACATTATCCCTGTTGCATACATGCAGGAAAGGGAGAAACACATCGAAATAATCTGCCTGGGTCGTGGAAGCTTTTCTCAGACCCAGCAGCAAGCCCCAGGCACAGGGATTAGCCAGAGAGGGTTAGCATTTGCAAAGCATTTTAAGAGCCGCCAGCCACAGGCTCTGAGAAAGACAGAAAAAAAACTCTGTAAGGCTATCAGTATAGAATCTCTCATAAGGAAAACCCTCTAGACATTCTCACCCCAACCAAAGGCTGAACCTTTTTTTTACTGAATTGTTTAAAAATTAATCAAAACTGAGAAGACTATGCAACTTAGAAACCCTCTGTACCTGTTACTCACAGAAGACGGGTTAATATTTCAATACTCAGCATCAAGAAGAACTGTGGAGTTACGTCTAAAACAGGAAAACCCTCATTTTTGCAAAGGTAAAGCTGTTGACAGAACCAGGCTCATCCTCTGACATTTGGATTTGTGTCAAAAAGAGGCGATCAGTCACAATTTCAGATGATTAAACTCCCTTACACCATTGGATTTTACAAAAATTATGTTCTTCTTTCCTCTTATTGAAGAAGCACATCTACCCAGTGATGACTAGGAATGAAGCTGTGGTCTGGAAAAGTAGAGTCATGCAATCTGGATGAGGTGACATGGGCAGGCACGAGTCATCTGCTTCCTGACTGCGGTCTTGTGTCTCTACCAGGTCAGGATTGGGCTGGGTAAACCTGTCCCATTTACTCTCAGTAGTACTGGGCAGGACTTTAACCCTTAGTGAAGGGGCTTGTAGGGAAGCATATTACTTGCTATGAACCTTAGCCTTTTGTTAAATATGTTTGTTTAATCCTGAGGGAAGCAGCCTATCACTGAAAAATCTAATGTATGAGATTTGACTTTGAAAATACAGCACCATGCTTTGTAAATTTCAGCCAGGTGTATTTGGCTGCATTTCATTCATTGTTCCCTACGAGAATTCGCTTTCATATTTTCCACAGGCAAAGACATGAGGGATAGTTTTCTGTATTGTTCTAACATACAACTCTGGGAAAGCTTGGATGACTTTGATCATAAACCAGGAAACATTTCTCAGACCTCAGACAGACTTCACTGCAAGAAAAATGTTATGGATAGAAAACACCCAAACCCCCCTGCAATGAAGACTTTAAATCTGCAGCTGACCTCACAGAAGAAGGTTATTGATATATGCCTTGGACACTCTTTTCCATGTGCACTGGGCATCAGCTGATAATGCTTAATTGTTCCTTTTACTATCACAATGTTTATTTTCTGAAGGACTATCACACACTTTTTATATCTATTTACCTTCACAGTCTGCTGACAAGATACTAGAAAATAGTATGACTCTTCCTTTTGATTCAAAGGTGTATTGATTTCTAAACAATATAAATTTCTTTGATAGCTGACAGCTTTTTCCCAGTGCTTGATTTGGGTGGTGTATGAAGAATCAACTGCTGACTGCTAGACTGGCATTTATTTTATTGCCTACCACATAAATGTACCAGTGATTCACGATTAGTTAAAAAAGTAAGACTTTTCATTATGAAAAACAAGGTGAGTCAAATGTTGATGAAAAATGTTGAGAAAACAAATTAAAACATAGACAGGATAAGAAAACAAAACGGGCAAACCACGTCAATTTGATAGTTGGTTTGTAGCAAGACTGAACTGCTCTTACTCAGTTACTACATGTGCAAACACATGGTTTTCTCCCCTTCTTTATATAAGAGATTTTATTCTTACATGAAGGAACTTCAGATTATGTGCCTCTGAGTATAGACGGCAACAAGAATATGGTCAAGCTCTTGTACTGGACTAGGTGAATACCTGCAGTCCCATTCCATGCTGTCAGCAAAGAGCAGTTTACAATAGAGACAGGGAGGGATAACGCCTGCACCTCTTGATCCTGGTCCACATAGACCATCCAGAGTTTTTCCTTGGTTTTGCTACAGATATGCACTAAAACCACACAAAGAACAACCACAAGTGTACGTGAAGGGACTCAACTTCCCGAGTGCACAGATATGGATCTGTTCTGTACTTGGTGTTACAGAAGAGGGTAATGTCTGTGGCCTTTTGTGACTGCAACGGAACAATTTAAGTAGCAACGCTCAGAGAAGAAAGTGGCAAGCAGCTCTTTGTCACTGGAGTTTCATTGTCAGAAATGAAGGTACTATGGCAAAGGGCTGGCATGAAGCACTGCTTCCGCTGCTCATTCTAGAGCACCTTCTGAGGCAGAAACTGTAATGAGAGGGAATTAAGCCTACACACGGCTCACAGTGACCCAGTTTCATCTTGTGTCTCTAATGAGGATTCTTCACAAGCTCATTTTTGAACAAAGTGCTAAAATCAGTACTTACATATCACACTTTTTAATCCTGAGAGATTCAATATACTTAGAAGACAAGTAAGTGATTTATCTTTACGCTGTCTAAGCACCTGGCCTGTTGAGAGTGCACATGAAGTGCTTTAGCATTCATCACTAACCCTTTGAAACATCAAAATGATGCCAGTCCTGCATAGTGTCACTACTGACAGAGAAAGGTGTCCTCTTCATGTGCGTTAGCAGTCCTTGCCCAGAGAAAGGAGAAAACAGAACACTTGTAGCACTGATTGAACAGCCAAGTTGGCCAGGTGATTTTTGCCTAGCTGCTGTGAACACTGAACACTGGGTAGCCTCCCTGATTTGTTCTAAGAAATGCTGAAAATAGAGTCCTACTGCTCTTTTCATTTCACACAAAGCCCTGAGGACTGCTCAACAATTTAACACTGAACTGTTGAATCACATTGCTCAGGAATGTTCCTTGGCACTGTTTAATTTTCTAGTATAGGCACAGCCCAAGTCCCCCTAAGAAAACAGACCTTGAAAGATCACGTAGCTGTAAGTAGTGAAGTCTGAGCAGAATGGAGTGCTGCAGTACATGTGGGTGGAGGGGGTGCCTTTACTACACCTGGGTTGCTTTTCTGGGCATTGTAAGTGTTTGCTGGTCGTTTCAGCTGCAGAAAAGGAATGGGTAAAGCTTTTGACACACACACCTCAGATGCCATCTCTTCTCCTTTCATTTTCACCCCTTGGAAATTAAAGTCTTTCTTGAATCTTTTAACTCTGCCTGAAAAGACTCAAAAGGATGACAGGACAGAAATGTGTCTGAGAATCCTTTTTTCTAGTTCCTGATAATGGCAAAATTCCCACTGATGTGAACAAACTTCTACTGCTGTAGATTTACTACACATTCTTAATCCCAACCATCCCGAGGCAAGAACATCCTCAAATAGTTGCATGTTCTCCATTTCCTAACAAGCAATACTTTTTCTGATTTAAAAGCAAAAATCAGTAAGGTATGACTTTTTGAACCAACTCAGCTGAAGAGAATGGTTTTCCCAGCTTTCATGCAGATCCAAGTTCTGGAAGTACTGCACTAGTTTTTATTAATATTCTGCTCTTGCTTTCAATCTCCTCTCCAGCACAAAAGATCATCTGCAAACTGTTAGTGTCCTACCTTTGGAGTTCAGATCAGAACATCTGTTGCTTGTGAGCGGGGTTTGATACTAGTGAGAGATGACTGTATCCTCCATCAGATTTATCATTTTAAGGGGGAGAAAACCTGCCCGCTTGAATATGCTGCTAGAAAGTGTACCTGTCTCTTAAGTAAATAGACCTCTGTTTGAATTTCCTATCAGTCTGGAGACAAACAAAATAAAAATCACGGCCTTTAATTGCTACCAATAAATCACCATGCATTGCTGTTGTCAAGGCGGGCAGATAATATAATTTCAATATTACTGAAAAAGGTATACTGGAAAAAACCACAATTTTTCTTTCATCTTTTTAGTCATTATTTGGATCTGTTATTTCATTCATTATTAAAATATGTTGCAGTTTGATTTATAGTTCATTTCATATTTAAGAATGCAGAAGCAATATTTCTGGGTAGAGTATTTAGGCATTTTCTTCTGCTGTATGCTGCATTATACCAATTGTTTGCTGTAGAATTGGTTTTGGTGAGAATACTTGGTGTTCAGAAGTCAAAATCTGCCCATTGGAGAATATTTTTAAAAATAAGTGAACTGGTATTGATGGTGCTTGCAACAACTTCTGTTCCCTTTTCACTTATAAGAATAGGTTATGTTTGCTTCAACAGTCATCAAGAAAAATACAGTACCAAGGACTTCTTCAGGTGACTAGTGCCAAGACTTCATTCAAGAAAGCAAGTTTCACAGTACTACAAGTCTTGATAACAGATAGACAAGGACATATCTGCCATAAAAAATGTGACCACATCCTCCCAGACCTCCCAAAACTGTTAGAAGTGTTGAAAGCACTCGTGTAGGCACACCTGACAGAATTAGACTAGCTGGAATCTTTCATTTATAAAAGTGCTTGGTATTTTGTCCTCAAATGTCACCTTGCTCCATGCAGGCTTCACCTTGGCACGTTATCTGGGTCTGCCCAGAGGTGCTCAGTCCCACAGCAAGGCTTGGCAGTCCTGGCTCACTGTGCTACCTGAGTTTGAAGGCTTCTGCTCAGCTGGGAGCACTGGCAGCCCCTACTTGCTCCTGGCTGCAAATTTTTGGCAGCAAAATTTACTCATCTTCAACTACAGAGCAGTAGTGGATGCTGAACAACAGTGAAAATCACTTGCTTTTGCTTGCAAAAATCACAAGGTAGCTTGCAAAATTATTGATTGAACTTGCTCTGCAGGGAAAGCTACTCAAATAATGTTTTATGGATTTACACACACACGAGCAATAGCGGTTGTTTTCAGACAATTTTTTAGAGGAAGAAGCTACATTTGTTAAAGCAGTTATTGCAAATACAGCATTAGCAGTACAATAAAACTTCCTTAGTTCTTTCAGAACTGGTCAATAGAATGTCAAGAGAAATGGAGGCAAAAGTAGGAAATTACCTCAGTCAGGGGTATGGTGGAGATGTATGACTTTTTTATAGTCAAAATCTCCCTCCATTTTACAGAAGAATTACTCTGAGGTCCAGGAATATACAGTATATAGCTTGTACAAGCACCCATGAACCCCCAGACCTCAATTTCTTCTCTGATTTGGTGATTAGAAGGCAGATAAAATGGACACTCATATTCAGACTACAGTGATGTCTATCCCAGAGGCTGACTGACTAGAGACCAAAGAAAGTCTGTGGCAACATATTTCTCTCCTCTGCTTGCTCTGATGTGTACGAGTGTGCACTCAAGTGTTCTCTATTGTGTCTAGTATGTTAAACAGCTTAAGAAAAATATAATTTGCCCTTGCCAACCTTGCTTTGCTTATGAACAAAGGTACAGAGAGGAAAAAAAAAGGTAAGAATTACAACAAGCATAACTATTGAGGATGTGGTAGCATAAGTACCCAGTAGAGACCTACCATACCCTTGTTCAAGTTGCATTAGAACAAAGTCTTTCATTCATGAAAAGAAATAAACTTGGGTACCCCAGTTATTGCTGTTCAGTAACTGATTAATTTGCAGTATAAAATAAGTGCAGCTCTTGGGATGCTTTGTTCTGGCTGCTCCCACCATGCTTTCACTTTACTTCTATTTTCACAAAGTAATATGTTCCTTTACTTGCCCTCATGGATGAATGAAAGCTCAGTTACCAGCACAGGAGTTACCTCTGGTGAGGAAACGTTTACTCAGAATAGAAGTATTGTGCCACCAGCTGTGTTAAATTGCTACCTCTAAGCTATTGCAGGACAATTCAAGCCTGTTGTAAAATAGATAGCAGGAAGGCATGTGTGTTGCCAAGGAAACCCTTGGCTGCAAGTTTATTGTATAAATAACACCGGGGTGGGGAAGATGTGACTAAAGAGTGGAAGAGTGGGGAAGAAAATGAAGTGCCTGGCATGTCTCAGTGTCTGGGGGAGGGTCAGGAGCAGTGAAACAGCTTTACCAGTACAGCAGATGATCTTTCTTCAGCCGGGAAAAGCAAGGAAAGCAGATCAGTTACACAGAAGTGACTGGGGAAGAAAATAGAGGCTGTCAGTAGGAATATGACCATGATGGGCAAGTCCATGCACCAAGGGTTGGAGAAGCAAGAGTAGCCCTTGCACCTTCTCATACTCACTAGAGGGAAAGAAGCTGGTGTAAACCACTGCTGGATTTACTCAGAGCTATGCAAGAGAAGAGGCAGATGAAGGTTGTAGTGGCAAGAAGGCAAGTGAGGGAAATATGAAAGAGGGAACCATCATAATAATATATCTAAGCATTGGGGCAGATTCAAAACCAAGAGCAAGACATTTATGTTCTCCAAAAATTATCTGTGTATAACTTCTTAAGGTTGTGGACAAGGATGCTACTAGAATTCAAAGAAAAGAAAGCAGCAGGCAATGAATCCAACTCCCTGCATGTCACACACATGCCAAGAGAATAGGAGTGTGTGCTTAAAGCTTGTCTCTTCTTCTAGACCTTACAGAGAGGGTCTGTAATTCAGCAATTTCAACAGTCATTAGTGAAGTAGCCATATGAGCTTTCATTCATTGTATTGTCTTTATGCTTCGTACATAGAATCTCAGCACTGTGGTTCCCTGAGAAGTACAGCTTGGGTACTGGGGTCTGTCAGAGAAAGCAAAGGGCTTGCAGCTCAGGAGAAGGGCTGATTTCCTTCCTGCCGGTGATGGGAACAGGTAATTTCAGTGCCTCATACCTTACATGACTCATTCAGTAAAATGGGATAACACTGCTGTACCTGTAATGCAGTTTGAGCTATGGGTCGGAAGAGTATTCTATGAGTTGACAGCATTATTGATTTCAGTGCAAATCGGGGGCACAAGTACTTCAGGGCAGATGAGCAGCAAAAGTACTCGCTGGGCTATGGCTCCTGGGATGCTCCAGCATGTGCTCTCACAGTGACCAGAAAGACCTTGCTGACTTGGACTTCTCTCAGGCTGCAGGTGGTTAAAGCAAAGATAGACTGGATGGGAGGCACTTGACACATGGGATCATTGCTGCTCACCTTAGGCAACTGGCTGTGGTCACTGATGGAGCGCGGGGCTGTTCCTAAACTGTACCAGCTGCCAGCCACCACCTGCGCTCAGGGAAAACCCACTGCTCTTCCAGTGGGATGGTCTGGCAGATTCCCTGACATCTGGCTGTCACGGCTAGCCTGGGCTGGTGAGCGCAGTCTGTGCGATGTGGTGCTGCTCCGTACGTGTTCCAGGCGGTGCTGGGTGGGCATGTGCCACTCAGCTGCCACAGGGCACAGAGACAGAGCTCCTGGCCTTGCTGATGGTGGTGCTTCCGAAAGGGAGACAAAGAAGTGGCTGCAGGCCTAAAAGCACGCTTGGCTGATCTGCTCTGGTATATCCTCTTGCCATGAACAGAAAAGCTCAGGATAAGGGAAGAAATCATTTCAGTTTGCAGCCTCTAACAGGAATCTAACAGTAACACAGTCATGAACTGTAATCGTATTTCAAGCCCCAAGGAATTTGTACTCACGGCAATTCAGATTATTTTATATTAAATAATAAACACGTAACTTTTTTAACTTAGCCAATGCTTCCCATTTTCTTCTCCTGCAATTTTTTTTGCCTTCGTAAGATCTCATAGTTCTAACTGCCTATTTAACATCCTTGTGTGAAGGCTGTTGGTCCCTTTGGAAGCATTGCAGAGCAGAATCAGCATGGGAAAACCTCTTCTGACTGTGGAAGGACTACTGAGATCTGCTCTGTACAATTTGCAGGACTAAACCCACAGTGCCCAGAAATATTGTGAAACTAAGTCCAGACATTTGGAAACATCTTCCAAATGCTTCAAACCGAGTTAGGAAGCATCTGGTTTAACAAAAGTTGTCCAAAATGCAATGTCCCTTTCAGGAACTTCATCAGACACCAGGGCAAATGGATGAACCCTTAAGGCATTTTGCTTTTGGAAGCTGTCATGCACCATTCAGTCATATTTAGTGCTTATACAGCAGCATTTCCTTGAAGTGGAAGTCACAGCTGCTGGATTTATGACACAATTTCATGAACTGGGAAAGCTTCAGAACATGTAAAGTGACATGGGGAGAAAAATAATCTCTCTTGCTTAATTTATTAAATGAGTGGATGAGAAATGAACCTATTATCTTTCTGCAATAAGTTGTTTTATTTTTCAATTAAGCTGGAAATCATTCACTCAATTTTACCTTAATGAATGAATGCCTCAAGTCAGCATCCATTTAAAAAAAATATTTCAGAGTAAGTTATTTTTGATAAAAGAGATGGTGGCTTTTTTCTTGTTTCAGACATGCCATTGCTCTCAGAGGTATAACATGGAGAATCTAGGATGAAATAGATACTGCAATTAAAAGTGTATGTCACTGCCAGAAGATCTTGGGGGATTCTTTGCCTTTCCAGACTACCTGTCCTTATTTTAACAAAATACTTATGTCTAGGTGATGTTACACTATTCCATCCACATCTCTGGAATTTTAATAAATACATACTTTGTTCCATTTCATTTCAGTCCTTAATAGTGTCAGATTCTGTAAAATGTTAACTTGAACTGCAGCTAGAAATCCTATATTGTTTAATAGTAGTCTGAGCTGTTCCTTTAATTCAGCTTCATTTTGCTGTCTCTATACATGTAATAAATATCAGTTTTACAGGAGAAGTTCTTTCATGTAGCAATTTATAGACATATGTGATATTAAGCTTTGGTGAGTTCAAGATTCCTCAGATGAAAAAATATTAGAATAATTCTCAAAGGAGAAGTTGGTAGGTCTCATATATTTGCTGGGCACTGAAAAATCGAGGGATTTTTTTATTCTTATTTTGATGAGGAGAAACAAGCATTTTATGTGGATTCCTGCTTCATGGGAATTTTAATATTTCAGGCAAATCACCACCCTTTATTTGCCTATAAAACATATTCCAATTTTTGGTATGAATTTTGATAAGGTTTCAGATATTCAATTCCAAACAATAGGAAAGCCAGAGATTTTCACTTGTTTTCTCCTCTAAATGAGCGATTCATATTTATTTCCTCTAACATCAGCAAACACATTAAACACTGAGGTTTCAAAATCTGTTATGAATTTTGTCCTTGCTCTGGTGATTGTTCTGAGTGGTAAAGTGCAACCTAATATATGATACAGGACTGGCAGTCAGGGAAGTGGGGTGTTGAGTGAAATCCAGGTCATGCTCTACCCCATTTTGTTGTGGATTTGAGTGGGACCAAGACTTTACTTCTGTTCAACCTTGAGTTACATCTGAATTCATGAAAAGGGTTCTGATGAATTAAAATGGCTGAGGCTGAATTTGGATACCTGGACTGAAGAGGCTTATAGCCAAGACTGCCACTCAGTCCCAGAATACTTCTGCTGAAGTGATGCGTGCTCAAGTGCTTGGTGCTGTGGAATTTTCCACTGCTGCTGTACAGATCATCTGATGTATGCTGTGTGTCTATATTGCTGGACAGGTTAAGAGCAGTAGGAAGAGCAGCAATTGGCCCTGGTCCCTGCTCCCAGGGCATTAAATGTTGATTATGGCACACATGAGCAGCGATCCAGATGAAGAGAGTAACAGAAACATCTATATATGAAGAGGGCAATTGTTTCAGGTTGGCTTTGTCTTGTCTTTTGTTGTTTCTAGAGGCCACATGTTCTGACAGGGGCCACGTATCAAATATAATGCTGCTAGTGGGCTTCATGGAGTGACATCTCTTATTCATGACATGTTTTCATTTTCTCTTTACATTCCACTTGTTAAAAACCACCTTCCTGAAGTTAAAAAAAGTCAAATAATCCCTGTGATATGGCAGAAATAGAGAAAAGAGAATGATTATATACGCAAACATATGCAAACAAAGCCCTAATGAATACTTAAAGACTCTCATTATCAGAGTGCATTACACAACACAAATAGATCAGTGCTGTGGTGTGTGACTGCCAGATCTTTCCTCCACCAAAGAGGCACAGTCAAATTCCTCTTTCCTTTGCCCAGTCAATCTTTGTGTCATTTCTGAAAGCATTCTCAAGTGCATCTCTGCAAATCATTTCAGGCAGCTGCCCCAACTTTCCCTTGCCTACCAGGAGCTGTGCTGGCACATTAGCCTCCTTGCCCTCAGAAGGCCAAAAGTCCACAGAAAAAACTGCAGATGAGGCAGACTAATTGGTCTCAAAATCGAAACATATGGCTTCTTTCAGGATCTTGACTTTTTAAATACTTGTTTAAAGTAAACATTTGCAATTCCTCATGAAAGGCACTTTCCTCCCCGAATCCTCTTGACCCTCAGTGACCTTTCTTACCAATTGCACACTGCTTTACCCTTGGGGATGATTAAATCTTGAGAGGCTTTTTTTCTTTTCTTCTTTTATTCCCCACATTTGTCTCCAAGGCCTAACTTAAGAACTGGCTTGAAGAAAGCTAACCTGGGTCAGAAGGACAGAAACATATCAGATGCCCACCTGAGCAGCCCACATGGGTATCTGAGGCTGAGGCCAGAAGGGAAGGTTCACATATTGTCACAGAACTTTGTATGTTAAGCAATGGACTACAGAAAATCATCACCAAACACTGATTCACCAAAGCTAAGTTTTTGAGCTAGTGTCTGAATGGAAAGCTGGCTTTTGTGTCCAAAGGGCAGAGGGGGAGCATGAGGGGAGGGAAAAGATGGCCTGAGGCAATGTCATCACAGACAAGATATTTTAAAAATATGGCCTATGGCTGTTGTGTCTCCAACAACAAAAAGGCGACAAAAGTCATTGACTCCAGGCTATAATCACTGGTGATGGCAGGCAAACCCTCCCAGCTTGTCTCCGGGGTGTCAGTACATGAAAGTTGATGGAAGCCTCTCTGAAGTCTCTTTATTTATAACTTGTATTCCAGGCTCAAAGTCATTCCCAAGCCCTTGTACAATTGTTAGTTAGGCAGTGTCAGAGCTTGTGCGAGACCAGACATCGCACAGCTCCTCATGCCCTGGCACAGAGAGCCTGATGCTTCCTAGCAGGACCAGGAGGAGTTGTTATCCGAGCCTAGGCAACAATTGTTCCAGACTTTCTTTACATTCTTGTTGTCAAGAAGATAGGATGATTAGCTCTTGGAAAGAACTTCTTTTTCGAAAGCTCTTCTGCCTAACACTTCTGCCAAGTTAAATGCCAGGCTGCTCCTCCCATCCCCAGTGCATAAACAGAAATATCATAGTGGGGCTGCAGCATGTGACAGGCAGCACCCTCTGTCCAGAGCCATACAGAGGCAGCAGCAGCATGCCCACGTTCCTGTCAGCAGAGGAGTGAGTGCCATGAAGACAACAAAACATAGTGCTGCCATGCACAGACAGCCACATGCAGAAGAAGGCTGGTAAATCAGCTGGCCCTGGAGAGATCTGCACTTGCAGCCAGATCACACAGCCTTGTGTGACACTGTGATGCTTCATGCCTGACACTCTGGGAAATTCCTTAGCCCTGTACCTCCCCATATGCTGTGCAGGCAGAGAGGGACTGCCTACAGTGCACCTGACATTGCAACACATACACTTGCCTTAGCTTTCTTCAGCCTATCTGCTGAGCAGGTCTGCTTTATGCAGACTGGATAGGTATCTTGTCTAAATAGAGAGCATTTTGCTGGGCTTCATTCTCTGGTAAGCACTGCAGCTTGACTGTTTTGCTCCCCATGGACAGAGAGCTCTGTGCCAGAGCAGGAAGTCCTACTCCGAGACCCCAGCAAAGCTAGGCAGGAATATTTGTCAAGCAGATAGTGGGTGTCTAGGTATGTGCAAGGCACCTGATTTCACCAGCGATTCCTCAACCCACAGCTCCAATAAAGGATTCAAAGGGAAAAGAGACATCTCTCCTACAGAGGGAGGGCTCTACTTCACAAAGACCTGAGCTGTGCAGGAATTCTCAATTCCACTGACTTTGAAGTAGAACCTTGATTTCAGATTTCACATGTTACAGGAAGTACCCTCACTTCTTCGTGCTGGATACTCTGTCCTCTTGGTTGAATCCATTTCCAGTTTGTGCAACTCAGGATAAAATGCTTGGCTTGTCATGTTGCAACTCTGTCAAGTGCTGCAACCATGGTGCTATAAAGTTTTCTGATCTGATTAATGTTTCTTGTTCTTGAAGGGTGGACTTACTTCAAAGGAAGAGCTCACATCTGATTCCTGTAGCCTAAATGCCATGTCTCCCACCAGAGCTGCATTCTGGCCCCTTACTGAGCAAGGTAAAATGGGGTCTCCTGGGTTGCAGGAGAGCGCCTTAAGTTAGGTGGGAAAACAGTGATAGCAGCTGCTTGTTATCAGGGAGGTGATCTGAGAAGATGAAGTAGAGAGTGTCCTTCAAGCAGCTGGGAAAAGCAGAGTGATCATCCCTCCAGACCTTAGGCATTTGTTTGGTCTCTGCACAGCTTGTCAGTGTCAGAATGCAACTTGTCCACGTTGATGGAGAAAGTATTGGGAGTTTAGGGACATTCAGGAGCTGATTGATCACACAGGATCTGAGCAAATATCTAAAGCTGGATCCAACAAAATATTGATTTAGGGCATTAGAGTGACCTCTGTTGTGGACCTGTTTCATACTCATGACCAGGTATGCTTTTCTGTTAGAAAGACATGCTCATTTCTTCTTCTCTCATTCCTAAATATTCCTGTTTGTCAGTCCTCAGTTAACAAGAGACTGTTAACATTAAAAATCACATTTGTACCTGAAGGATAATCTTATACAAGACACTGGGAGAGTTTGCTGACACTGTGAGACTGTTACTTGAAATGGTTTCAGTCTTCAGGAAAAACAGTATTTGGATGCCCATTTAATTAATACAGGAATAATTAGGAGATAGTTCAGTGAGTAATGTATATCCATAATATTTAGAGCTAAAAATTGGACCACCCTTTATCAGACTCACTCTAGACATGTTCTGGTGCCTCATTTCTTCTCCATCTGCAAAATAAGGGATTCTCTCTCAGCTGTGCCCTAGGTAGGACTGCAGCAGAGGCCTAGAAGTGATGTAGCTAACCTGATAGGAAGCTGATAGGTTTAGCTGATCTTGAAAGCAAGAATCAATGTACAAGCATGACCTAACGTGAGGGCTTGCTTGGACTTCACTGAATATATTTAAAAGCTTATTTGGCAGTTTCTTTCATAGACAAGGTCTCATATCTGGTTCATCCAGCCATAAAAGCTAGCAAATGTATTCAAAAAGTATTCAACATCACACGCCAGAGAGCTGCACAGCCATTTTATGGAGAACATTTTTTCACAGAGCTGAATGCACCCATGCTTATGTTTACTAACTGTCTTTGCTGATGAAGTTATGCCTTCAAATATTTTTTCCCTTAAAGGATCCAACATTTTATCTCACATTAACATAAGTCCTGGAACTAGGTGGGGAGAATTCTCTTCTGCTTGCTGATAATGAGGCTCCTCTATCTCATTTTCAGTGCAGGTGATATGGAGATATGCATAAACTTGTCTCTGACTACATCTAGTCTGTGGGTCTGTCTTAGTCCTTTATCTGTATCTTGGTATGAATGGAGTGTGTTGTAACAGCTTGCAGATTGCATGCCTGGGTTTTTTGCTCAGACATTTGGAAAAATTTTGTATGCCCAAGGCCTCCAAGTCAGGAGCTTGGGTGAGGCCAGAGCATCCTGTTCTGCATAGTCCTGCAGAGGATTCAGACAGGAAGTTCATGAAGGGCTACACACCAGGAAGAGCATCCTGAATCTCTACAGGGCAGTACAAGAGTAAGTTATTATTCAAAGTTTTATGTAGAAAATACCACAGTTTCAATCTGAATGGAGATTCCATTATACTTTCAAATATTATTAGAGGCTGCTACTGTATCTGTTGGATGAACAAGTTGTAAAAATAAATTATAAACCAACTTGGAAATAACTCACTGAAAATATGCAAAGCAGTTTCTTCATCTTAAGTTATCTCTTTAGGTGCAGATAAGAAATTCCTACTTCTCCACTCCCACCCAAAACCTCATCATGAACCCTCAGTGAAAACAACTCTCCCAGTCTCCAGAGAGGTGAGGTAACTCCCTGCACTCCACTGTCTAGCAGTGACATTAACATATTTATTCTCAAATCAGTATGGTTCAGTGAGTGTTGAGTGAGGAGAGCATCCATCTCTGGTGTCCCTGAGCATCCAGGCTTCCCTGTTGTCATACTCCTGACCTTTAAGAGAATTCTTTTAATCACAGAGCACTAGGCTGGGAGGAGGCTGTCCCGGTCAGTGTCAGACACATACACACAATTTCTCTGACTAATTTGGCAATACAATATAAACAAAAGGCACACTTCATGGAAAAGGCATGAGGCACACCCTGACCCAGCTGCTCTGCACACTTGCCACCCTGCATACGAAAAGGCTGCATAGGTAGACTATTTCCATTAGCAGAAGTAAACACCACTTGAGTGAAAATAGGAGGGAGACATGCCTCCTATTGAAATATTTGAGCCCTTGCTAAAAGGAGATCTTTCAAATGTTTACTGTCTTTTTCCTAAGACTTTGTTTACAGTTACTATTAGTACCACACAGTAGTGGTGCCACCCAGTACCCCTCTGTTTTTTCATGAATGAGATTTTGAATGGACAGGTTCAGATTCTCTTTCTGGGGGAATATACCTCATGGAAAAGATAAATAGCAGTTTCGTTCATAAGTTGAGACTTTAATTTTAGTGGTAATAAAACTTTTTCACTTTTAAAATTGATCCTGCTATAGTTTTCCTTTGTCTCAGCTTTTTCATTTCCCTTAAAACTGAAACAAATTTTGGCTATTCTGACAATCAGAGAACCAATGTGAAGAAGACTGCTACTTCTCCAAATTGTGTATTAGCCATAGCTCAAGGGCTGATTCCTGGGCCGAGAATGAGATATCTAGGAGGTGCCTTCTCACCTTTCATTGCACTTTGAAATTCCAGTCCCTGCTGTTATCTGCGCCATTGACTGCAGCCCATAAACCTCTTTGCAGAATGGGATTAGCAGGAATACTCATCACTTCTCACATTTTTTTTTAATCAAGGCGGGTAGAGCATGCATAGGGTCCCAAGCCCATGCCGTGCTAAGCAATGCAGAGTCAATGATCTTGCTGCCTTCCCCAGCAGCAGCATTAACTGGGGCTCTCCTTTTAAATTGCTGTAAAGCACATTCCCCTCACCAGAAATGATGAGCTTCTAGTCTGGTTTTCTCACTGGTAGTCTGTGAATGGATTGCATATGTAGAAGCTTTCCCAGCAGTCAGTGATGATCATCACTACAGCTGTACTTTTGACTCCGAATCGTTCAGTGGGGCTGAGCTGGTACAAATTAAGACAGTAATGCTGCACGAAATTCACAGTGAGAATTTCTTGGTATGGAAATTCAACTGTGAACAGTCTTGAGTATAAAATCTATATGAATATATGTCTGCCTGAAAATTGCAGTTAAACAAACCATACTCATTTTACTGACTGACTTTTAGATGGTCATTAACTGCTTGGGGTCCTTGGCGTCTTAGTGGCAAAAAAAGAAGCAGAGGGAGCCTGGATTTCTGCCTGGATTTCACGGGCCCTCCGTGAAGCTGTGCTTTGCTCTGTGTTCCTCAGGGAACTGGCTCAAGCCTTTGTTCAGGCAGGAAGCACAGGGAGCTGAGGTGAAGGGACAAGGAAGAGTATGAGCTTCAGGTGTTTCCCTGTCTCTGAGCTGTTCTCCATTGCCAGAAATCTGAGTGGTTGACACGAATTTCTGAGCTAAGCAATGGCACAACTTCATTCCTGGCTGCTATTTTTTTTTTTTTTCTCAGCTGACACTGCTCCATTGCCATTTTAACTCAAAGGTCTGCTCCATGATACTTACATGCTTTCCATTTTGATGACAAATAGGAGATCAGTTTGTGGATGACTTAATTTATCAAGCTCTGTTTTGATATTCCGGCCACCCGCAGCCAGCTTCATCTCTAGTTATGCACAAATGGAGTAGCTGCCTCCTGCTGTGGCCTGAGCTGACCCTCGCATCCCTCTCCATGTCGTGTTGCACCCTCAGTCCATAACAACAGCCCTGATCTTAAAGGAACATAAAAGGTGTATTTATAAGGGATCTTTTCTGGGAGATGGAAGTCTCCTTAACCCTGAGGCGGTAGAGGTACAGTTAGGATGCTGCTGAGGGCAGCCCAAATCATTCATATCCTGGTTGAATTGCACATTATTAAACCTGGGCCTGGAGCTATATTAATGCATCTCTGCAGCATCAATCCATTTTGTAGTGTGGACACAGTGAAACTCCTGCCATCCAAACACTATGAAAATGCCCCAGGGCATTTTCTTTCTAAAACAGGAAGGATAATACCTCCCCCAAAACTGAGATGTTGCACAGAAACCTTTGCAAGGCTTTCAGATGCAGTTCTGATTGGAAGCAGATCAGCAATAAAATTTCAGATAGGTATATTACAAGGTGAGTTTGTGAGCTTCTAGATTACCTTGACTACTCTCTAAATGTGAAGTAATAAAGAACTTTGCTGCTGAAAGTTTCCAAAAAGATTCATCTCTCAAATTAAGATCTATCTTGTTGCAGCTAAGGGAAAACTGTTGAAATGTTAGAATGACTGATTTCACCAGAACAGGCACAAGTTATTGCTGTGTGCAACTAACAGCAAAGTTCAGCAGTGTGAAGGGATCAATGGGAGAAGATGAGAATATAAAGCAGCTAAAATCTATACCACTATGGCTGTGTACCGAAGATTAATGTGCATGAATTATGTGATGTGATGAACATTCAACAGAGGATTTCAGCCACAATTTTATAAGCTTTGAGTGGTTCTAAATAAAGTGGAACAGAAGAACAGAGCCAACAAATTGCAGTCATATTTCAGATGAGTTTCTCTTAGTATATATATACACTTTATAAGAGCATGAGTGTTATTGTGAAGAAAGAGAAGAATGAAGAGGGATTTTATGCTGTTTGCAGCAATATGAAGAAAAATTTTGGCTTAGGATGTTAACAAATCGCTGTTGTTTTAAATTTGCCTCTGACCTATTTACTCACTGCTGCACTCTTAGCACTGTAACATGGCCTGCTTCCTTTTTTTCAGGTTTACACAGCAAAAGAAGGCAGCACACTGCAGACTGATCCCTGCAAATAGCTTTGCAAACTGGTGTTTCACATCTGTGCCTGCAATTAGACACTGGGAACCACAGATTAACCTTTCAGGGCAGTTTCATGCTTTCCAAACCTCGGATGGCTGCAAAAACTATGTGTCCAAGCACCAAACACATTGCTGGCATTCACAGGTGTAGCTGTGGAATCAGACAGCTGTTTTCAAAAACTTTGGCCATAAATGAGAAAAGAATTATTTTTTCAGCTGGTGGAAGAAATGTCGACTTAGTTGAATGTAGTAGCTAGGGTTCAAAGGTGAATTAAACAGACCAGCAAAAGGGCACAAGGCTTGGAGCCATATGGCTAAACTCTTCTATCCTTAAAAGGTTTTTCAGGTCTAAATTTTCTATGTGGAACAGACTCTGGCCCATTCTGCCTCCCAAAAATGTGTCCATTCCTTTTCTGAGAGAAGCTGACCAGCATGGGAGCAAGCCTAGCTGGAAAGCCTGATGAGCACAAACCACTGCCTGAGCCAGTGCCCTGGCCCTGCTGGGCTCACTGATGTGAATGCAGACACCGGTGACAAGGGATGATGCAACAGCAAATCGTGGCTGCATCCAGCCCCAACATCCATTTAGTGGTATCAGGAAACCTGAGCCTGTCCTGTAAACTTTCTGCTGTAGAGCAGCACGGGGCATATAAGGAAAATGCCTTAAAGCCCTTCCTCCTTTCCTTGTAATTGATTTGCTTTGAAAGGGAGGAAGAGAAAAAAGGGGAGGAAGAGGAAAAAAAGGCATGCATCATGTAACAGCTGAAATACTGACCTTGCACAGGTTTATATAAAATATTAACTTAGTATACTGGGTATAGTCTGACCTGACCACAAATGGGATCTTAAAAACACTTTAGCAGCCATGTAAGAGTTTATCATTGATTCAGGAAAGTCTCCTTCCGTGAGTGCTTTAAAAGATAATCATGCGATTGATCCAGGCTATTTTTAACAAGACTTTCACGGTCATCTTTTTTTTCAAAGAAAACTGAGAGACTGACCAAATCTTAGATATAATCCCTCTAAGCCTTTAAACAAAAGGGCAATATTGACACAAGGACATGTATGTACAAACCAGGTAAGTAGTGATAAGGAGGTACCTGGGGGGAAGGGCTTTGTGTGGAAGTAGGAGGGGAAACATAGCACAGCACCAGGGGATGATGTGGTGATATGGTTGCAATAGCCAGGGACTGGACTTTGAATCCAGGGAATATTGCCCGACTCCTGTGTTCCTGTGATATCACTGTGTAAATAACTTCAAATTACACACACATATTTTTATTGTCATGAGGTCTTACACTACCCAGTCTTTGCTCCTCTGCATCTTCTCTGTACAGAGAGGGAAAAATACAAGAAAGAACATTATTTCTTTAAAAGCTGTAGTGTTATTATAGGAAAGATGAGTTATCCAGTTTATATATTCAGTCTCACACTGGTCTTATAGGTTGATTTGAGATGTAAAGGACTAATATCATAGATGTTTAAATGAAGGGTAGAAGAAGGCAACTTCAATTTCCACTCACTAAACATCAGTAGCAGAAAGAAAAAAAAAAAAGAAACCAGAAAAATAAGTAAATATTAAACACATAAATTCCCCAGAATAAAGAAGTGTCTCCACAGGCCATGGCTGCTGTGCTTTCTCCCAGCAAACTCTGGATGCAGTTCACAGACTTTTCAAGGTCTGAGACCATTACTGAAGGTAGTCTGAATATATCAAGAACATTTCTCATCTTTATAATATCTTAATAACAGGCTATAATCTCATATGGTATGCCAGGGACATTTTCTTCTGCTATAAATTGCAAGAATTTCTTCATTGTTTGCTTGTGCCCTGAGCTCTAAATACTCCCAAGGAGAAAGATGAGAGCCATCCATGGTCAGTGACGGCTGAAGTATTTGCATGTATCTGCATCATTTTTGAAAGCATTATTAAAAACAAGCACACAATCAGACATTTTAATTGTAGGTGTTCCTGAGGGTAAAAGCCTTTCAAAAACCCACACACAACTCCACTAATGAGAGAGGATGCAAGGGAAGCACAGTACTCTCGGGAAATATATTGCACACTTCCTGTGAGTGACCAACCCATCTGAAAAGTAACTGATCATCTGTCCAAAGACAATTACTCCCTTAAGCAAGAAAACTATGTTCAAACCAGAGAAGAGTTTCTATGGATCCCCGCACAGTCTCAATTCTGCAGTCAGGATCAAGGGACAGTACAAATGCTAAGGAAGAACAGAGAAATGAAGTTATCTTTTGCACTACCACAGTTTGGCATTTACTTGCATTTAGCAGGTTCTCTTCTCACCACAAGTGACAATGGCACTTTTTGTTTCAGTGGAAAATGCCAGCTTATCAAAATGGAATTTCTGTTGTAATGCACTCCCTTTGGCTCTATTTCTTCGAGACATCAATGACAGAGAAGTACTTTCAGCTCAGAGAAGGAAGGAGAAACTCTCCAGTGACTCTCCACCTTGGCCAAGAACAGAGTGTTTCAGTGAATTAAATTAACCAAAACAAATAATGATTGATCTTTGGCCTGGGGTTGAGTACCTTCTGGAGCAGAATGTGTCTGGACGGGAGGAGCCGGGAGGAGAGGCAACACAGAAACACCTTGGGACATATCTGATCAAGAAAACCTCATAGATTAATTTATTTCAGGACTGGATTGAAAAAAGGGTAGTCCATGACATGGGTAGGTTGCAGGTTGCAGGAAAGGGCTGAGACCCAGCAGCAGCATCCCAGTGCTTCTACACATTTCTCAGACACCTCTTCTTCACAGTCAGCATTTCACTGGCAAATGAGAGCAGCCTCGTGTAGCTTTCTCCAAAACTCTGGCTTCAGGGGTAACCTTAGACAGTAGAATTTCACAAGAAGGACTAGGGTCAGGAAATACGAAATAAGTGAGGTTATTTGTTTACAGAAGGAAAACATCTTATTGATCTGGGAGAGGAATTTCTGAAAGATAAAATTTGGACAATAGTCTCTTGTGACCCTCAGGACAACCTAGCAGAGATGTCTTGCTACACTAGATTAAAAAGAAAAAAAGAAGAAAGAAAAAAAGAGAGGGGTGTGAATTTAATATCATATTAATCAACTGAAGTAGTTGATTCTAAATTTAGGAGTCCTATGTATTTTAAAAGCACAATGATGTCTTAATAGGTTAAGTCAAAACCAAAAATCTGCTTTTCTGGTGCTTACCTATTTCCTTTCAACTGCCTAATGGCTTCCCCTCAAAAGGTGTAAAAGGTGTGACAACATCATCCCTTTCTACTTCAAAAACTGCTTTTCATTTATGAGTTAATAATTTACTAGAAGCCTCAGGTAGTTCTTCTTTGTAAAAAATGCATGGGCAATCCCAGCTGCAAAGTCAGCCCTGGAACAGTTACACCTCTATATCATCATTAAATCACCTTAAAGCTGCTCGATACAAGATTGCATCTCTGATTCATCAGCATTTTTTATCAATATAATTCATCTCTATTTGCAGGCATCCTAAAGGGCCTGAAACCCTCACCTAACTTTTGCACCAAGACATGGAAAGCAAGTCCAAAATTGCTGACAGCCGCTCTGCTTCTGCAGCTTCTGCTCAGAGGATCCACACTGTTTTTAGGAAAAGTAGACCTCGGTGTATTTACTGTCAAAGCACATGGAAATACAAGTGGATGTCCCTTTGCCAGGCCATGTGAGTGAAAATTAGGACTGCACTGTTGTATCATATACCCATGAATGGGGAGCTGAAGCCCAGGTGAGCCATCCTGCTGAGTGAAGTCATGGGGATCTTCAGTGTGGGGAGTAAAAGAGGCCAATTTGCAGAGCAGGTCCCCAGCCACATTTAGCTGGCAGCACTGGTTTACCCCAGGGTACACCCCAAGGTGCTTAAGGCACACTTGCAACACAAAAAAATGGTTTCCCACATAGAAATGCACGTCAGTGGTGAGCCAAGGAGGGGGAATGTGAATCTTGGACAGGTGAAAAGAAGTATGTAAGGATAGGTAAGTGCTGGTGAGGAAACAGGTGAAGGTGGTCATAGGTATGGATTGCATATGTCAGGCCCATTTTCATGTAAGAGCTGAGGATTTGCTGCTGCCCTTTAGGCATTAACCCTCAGAGGCCAGATTGTCTGCTCCCCAAAATTGGCATATTGATATTGAGTTAGTTGGGGTTTTTTTCACTTGTCTTCCTGAGGCAGATCAAGTCTTTTCTTTTCAAGCTGGAAATTAATTTAATGATAGAATTCTTGGCTTGGGTAAGTTTTACAGAAACATAATTACAAAGGGTATCCTTCAGGGAGTACATTTCATAGGACACCTGACTATTAATATCACATACAATGCTTGACTGAAAATTATTAGAGACTATGCAGGAGAAATCTTATTTACTTACATATTGAAATAGTAGAGGCAAAACATAATAAATTAAACCAAATTCACATGCAGCTTCACTGAGACAAAGATTTTGTTATGTACAGTTTGAATGCCCTAAACATTCTATTTTTCTTCATAATTACATCAAATGCTTCCTGCCCCATGTCCACCACATGGGGAGAACAAACTTTGTGTAAAAAAACAAAATTTAGTTTGTGTCCATAAACTTGCCTTACATATACAAATACTTTGAAAAATATGAATAGTCTTACACAAATTTTGGAGGAGGTCATTGAATGGTAAGTGTTAAAATGCAGAACTCATATGTGCGTGTGTGTATATATGTATGTATAACTTGTTCTAAGCTAAAAATGAGTGATGGCACTGGCCCAGAATGGGCAATACATTATCTAGAGGAGACTTTCCATGTTTAATAAAAGCTTTTTTTCCTGTCAAGCTGATTTAAAAACTGCAGCTGCTGCATTTGTTGGAAACTCATTATAATCCCAACAGAGTGTTTTATATTTGAATAACTGCAGTGCATTCTAACACTTTTTTTGGCTCACTTGAGTTTCTATTACTATTGCACAGAATACAACAGATTTTTGATAGATTTTGGAACCCATTAATAGGGACAGATGTCTCAAAGAACTTTGCAGGTTGTATGTAGAACATTTTTAAAATTCTTCAATAAACTATATTTATGTGCAATACTTCCATGAAAGCCAGATTTTTTTAATGGTCGCAGTCAATAGAGTTTAAATGAGTACACCAGTCTCCTAGATGATGCGTAAACCTGAACCAGATTTACAAGGATTGTTTTATGTAATTTTTTTTTGGTAGCTATTCCTTTTGTAGGTGATTACGAAATTAAAAGAAAAAAAAAAAGTGTGATTGGTATTTTATTTTCACAAGTTCTACTATGTAACATTTTCTAAATTAAACTATCTTTTCTCTTCTACACTTTCCCACCTTCCTACCATATGGCCTTTTTACCAGGTGTAATACTATTAATATCTTCATGAATTTTTTCTGTTACTTCCCCTCAGTCTTGTTGTTTATAACTTTTCCCATTATTTACACCCCCAGTACACATACTCTACTCACACAGTTTTCATGGCACATAAAACGATTTGCGAGGACAAGAAAATGAAGTCTACTACTCTTTGTCAAATCCCTCCTCAGCCCCAGACAGCTAATACAAATTTAAGCCTTCACAAAATAAGAGGCTCTTTAAAGACAGAATGACAGTCTGCATAACCTATATTTTGATATATACAAGCTCCTGTGATCACAGCTGATAGAAATGAGAAGACTTAATGCTGCACATGAACTAGTAATGTACCTAGAACTGTTCTGACAGATGTAGCCCTAAATTGCATTTTTAATGTACTCAAATAAGCTATACATAATTAGGATTAACATTGCTATCCCCTGACTGGTTCATGATTAGTATGTGTGGGCCTTAATATTGCTTAGAAGGATCAAGTGACCCTAATTGTATCCAGCTTGTCTATTTTAGGGCTTGATTTTTTTCTGAAAGAGTTGTTTATATAAATAACACAGTGAAAGGAAACTGATCTTGTTCTGGTTAAGTTTCTTTTAAATGTGGTGTAAATCACAATTTCAGTTGCTCATGTATCTTGTAGAAGTGTATTTCAAAACATTTCACATTAAATTTAATAGAGATGATGAGGCAATGCACAAAAATGTAGGAAATGCGAAACCTTATTCATATGCATCAGTATAATTACTCTAGCATGTAGAAGTGTTTCTTCATCTTTGAGCTAAATATTTTCTTTTCCAGTTCACTGTTAAGCAAACAGAATATGTATGCTTTTTATCTTATTGTTGATTAAGAAAACCCTCCTAAACCCCTGCACCAGACCTCAGAAGCATCATTGTGCAGCGACAAAAGCTTTTTATTGCTAATTGTAAAAGCAGGGCAGTCTCCAGCAGAGAGTTGCTGGGTTGCTGACTGATGCCTTGACAGATAACAGACAATCAGTGCAACACTCCAAGATTCCCGGTGGAAAAACAAAAGACGCTTAATTTACGAACAACAACCAGGCATCCACTTAGGAATACCATTATGCACTGGAAAAGACTCCGTGCCACGCAGACATACAATGAGCTCGCTACAAAGCAGGGAGTGCGTTGGGTTTTCCCGTGAAGGAATGGCCATGATACTCATTAAAAGCCCCGAACCTTTCTTTCCCAGCTCGGGTGGGGCTGTCTAGTGTTTACACAGCAGGTCTCGGCAACAGTGCAGAGGTAGACTGTGCTCACTTGGAGATTTACACTTATTTTAAGGGATTTTCTATCCCTCAGTTTGTCAAAATGGGACTATTGGATATTTCAGTCCTCTACCTCACGGTAGAGGGAGGGTGAGAGCAAGTGAAGATACCATAGGTGAGGCATTAGTCATCAAGACACTGGGGACATGGAACAAAGGTCCAACGATTAATGGGGTTTCTGATGCTTCTCAGTAGCTTATTACAAACAGGCTGTGGCTGAATCCTCTCTCTTTTCAATATAAATCTCACACCAAATGCAGTGCAGGAGTGTGAGTATGAAATACAGAATTGTTATGCTGGCAAAGGGCAAGTTTTACTGAAGCAGCAAGGCAGATCTAAGCTTGTTATGTTTGCTTACTCCAATAACAACCCCTTTTCCGCCTTCATCAAATCCCTGTTGTTGTTATTATTTTTATTACATGGATGCTGACTGTGATGGCAGGAATGTGCCAGCCACAAGAAAAATCACGCAAACAGAGGTAGATGCTGGCAAAGAGGAAGAGGAGGTCTCTGCCCCACGGCACCAACCATGTCACAGGACAGCTTGGGCAGATGCCGGGGAAATATATAAGAAAAGTAGAGGATGCCAAAAATTTAGAAAGCATCTGAGGGAGGCTGAGAAATACAACTCTTTTGGAGCAGGAGCTGGCTCATTCAGAGCACATGAGAAATTCCGGGTAGGGCAGAGCTATCAAAGCGGCTCTGAAAATACAGGGTCTCTGTGCACAGCAGTTCGTCATTTGTTTTATTAGGTCTTTTGCTTTTAACCTCAGCCTTTCCAAACTCTGTTGTCTCATTGAGCACTAAGCTGAGTGTGAAGAATATTGCCTTGTGGAATTATTTGTACCTGCAGAATACGGGAAGAGGAAGTGAGGGATAGAACACATCCAAACTCTGATCGGTTACAGGAAAGACTTGCTCCCACACCTGCTGACTACGCAATTAAAGCCACACAGAGTCCACCAGCGCCTCATGGAGCACTCTGATAGAGGCTGGGCATATCCAACAGCTTGTAATTAAACCAAAGGTAGGTTTGTCCAGACGAGGGAAAGGGGGCATGTGGAGAAACGAATCTGTCAGACCCTCAGCATGAAATCACGCCAACTGAGAAAATTCTGGAGAAGAGCAGAAAATGTGGGGCTTTGTCAACAGATAGCCAAAAAAAGCCATCTGAGGAATAATTATAATGTGACAATAAGTTACTGACTGGGCTGAGGTTTGGTTATCCCAGGCACTCTACACCTGGTGCAATGGCAAAGCTGATTGGAAAACTGCTCATCTCCAGTATTGCCATGCAAGCATGTGCAGCTTCCTCACTATGATCTGGATGCTCTGCAGCACACTGGAGAGAAATGGCAGTTTTGAATCAGCCTGTAGAGTGGAGCACAAACTATGTTGAGACACAAGCAGTGACCTTTTGACCATGTTTGGTGGTTTTTAACACTGTGCTGGAATGTACACTGAACAAAGAAAGCAGTTTCTGTGAAAACAGGTGCATTTGAACTGGTCAACCAAATACTGCTGAACAAAATAGAAATGCTGCTAAGATTCCTGCCAGACCCCCTGGGTGGAAGCTTTCAGTTTAGACTAGAGGAAGCTATCTCTTGCATAAGATACAGTTAATTCCTGTGGCACCCTATAGTTGAACGACCTGCCATCAAAAGCTGCCCTTCTCCTCTGGCATGCAGGAAAATTGTCCCTTCCCATTCATATGTACACTAGGAGCTCATGGAGCTCGCAGGAACTTGCTCTGAACTTTGTTGTAATTTTTTTTTAAACTCTCGAACAATATCCAAATTACATTCCAGAGCTGAAACAAACACAGCAGTGCAACACTCAAAACTATTCAGCAATTTCCCTTACAAGTTACGAAAGTGCACCTCATACTAAAGGAAAAAGAAAGCCTGTTACCTCTATTCAGCCCACCCAATGGAGTATCCTGCTGGTAAAATCCCTGTCTCTGGGCCCATAGGCATTTCCTCTTTAAACTTAATTTCTTCAAGGTTTGCTTTCTTGTTTTTACTTTAAATTATGTCACAGGGCTTCAAGGACTGCGTACATGTGCATGCCAGAGTAAACTTTATTGTAAATTTAGTTACTTACACACTTATTGTCAGCAAATGAAATGAGAGATGCAGTACTTCATGCTCAGAGTCCACTTTTCATGTGGATGTTTGTGATAGGAGATCTGAGCTCATTGTGTGAAACTGTGTGTTTGGTTAAATCCACAGGGGCTTGATGGTAATTCAGACTACTCCAAACAGTATGGAGACAGATCAGTTATGTGAAGGATTTAGAATTGTCATACTTGTGGGGAGGTCCCTGTAAAATAGGTACTTTTCCTGTTGATAGAGTATATGTGAGACTAGTAGACATGCAGGCTACCAAAGACATACTGTCTCTTTCCATGGAACAGTTTGATGTAAGTGGAGAATGGCGCACTGGTCATGCCTTGGATTTTGGACAACAACAAATTCTGAGAATTTTTTACTTTTAATTTTTGCTTCTTTTACCCTGAATTAAAGGATGTTTAGTATTTAACTGTCATTCATAGAGAAAGATTCTTTTATCTTTTAGTTTCTTCTTCTTTCCCCTATGTAAAGAATGTAATTTTTCATTCCTTTTCTTTTGGAACAGTGTAACGTCATGTGAAAAATACGCATTTTAAAAATCAGCTGAGCTTTTCAAGGCCTGTGAAAACCAATTATGTGCAAATTCCCTCTGATTTTATTTAAGTGATTACATCAGGTGCACAGGAATGGTAATCTGGCCTATTTGATTCTTAAACAGATTACTGAGCAGAACAGTATCTAAACGCCCAAAGAAAGAGGGACACAGCACTACATGCTAGAGTCTAAAAAGGTAGATGCTGCAACTTTCATGACATTATTAGGTATTACTGAGTTTTTGCAAGTCTGTTCAAGCTTCAGTGTCTTCTGGAGTAAAAAATAATTCCTCATCTCTGCAAAAGTAGTAGAAGGAAGAAAAGCACAGATCCAAGGGATTTTTTAATGTAACAATTTTTGATTGATATATTCCTGTTTTATTTCTTTTTTCTTAGATTAATCTAGGATTTGGACATAATTTACAACAACATCACAGCTCCATACTGTGCATGTGCTATGGCTTGCCCTTACTTGTATCATCTGTACATTTATGTGCCGTGCCTACCTGAAACTTATTACCCGCATTGCCAGCACTCTCTAAAGTAACTTCTTTATAAAAATCCCCCCAAAACATATTAATCCACTTCCATTTCTTCTAACAATACCTTAGATAGCTCAGTGACAGCCGTATACAATCAAGAGAAGATACCCACACCCTCAGAAATCACATTTGTGTAATCTGATGTTACTTATTCAAAAGTCAGGTGTTGCTGAACTGAGTCATTTTGGCTTCTCACAGTCAGTGCTTCCCGAAAACGATCCAGCCCACCTATCTGGGAGACCTTGTTTGGAATGAGGTAATTTCCTCGCTGGCGTCGGTGCTATTCACTCTCTGCGGGCATTATGAGGTGCCTAGGAGACTGGTTTAGCCCAGATTCCTAAATTTCAGATGCCTCTAGACAGATGTAACAAATTCCTTCCTAAATCCATTGCTATTTGCCTTTAAGGCATTAGAAGAGACTTTTTCCCCTAGCTTGCTGGGAAATTTTAAAACTGCTTTGTGATCTAAGCATTGCTCTTCCCTTAAAACGGAAATACTTTATAGGAAACAGAATAAAAAAAAAAAGTTCATGGACTAAAGCTCAAAAGGATTATAGAAGGATTTAGTCTGACCTCCTGCATATTACAAGCTGCAAACTACAGATGAGACAATAAAGATTTTTTTTCTTTCTGAATGACAATATGGAAAGTGTTACTTTTAGAGAAAAAAGGTCTTTTAATGAAATAATGGAGTAATTTCCACTGAAGGCAAATTCCTGGCAACATACAACTTTACTTTATAGTCTTCTCCCTAGAATAAGCAGTATATTCTTCTAGAGATTTGGTTTGATCTGGCTTGAATTCACATATGCTTACTGAAATGCTAGAGGTGAGCGTAAAACACAGAGATAATTTTGGCTCTGTGTGTCTTTAAAAATCAGGTTTGTTTCGGGGAAGATTTAATGATCTGTTTGCTTTTTTAAACATAGTTTTCTAACTTCTCGGATGAATATTCAAAGGAAAGTGCAATTGTTACCCACAGCTTTTTATTGAAGGAAGCCCAGTAAATCATAGATAGGAGACTTTGTATCTCAAAGACAGACCTTTAGCGTTACAGGAACAAGATGCTTTCCTACAGGCATTTGAGTAAGCGAGAGCAATTAAAACTGACGTGGCATTGTGCAGCTACTCAGGCCAAACATACAATGACTGTATTATATATTACAATAGACACTTTATTTGTTGTATTCCTGCTGTGGATTTCTCTTAGCAATATACATCTAGTGAAGACAGTAATTGTCCTAGCTGCTTTCCTTTTAGTCTTGTATAAGTCTGTATACTTACAGTAAATACTTTTATATATATATAAATAGTATAGCCTTTTTAGTCTGCATACAGACTTGGCCTTCTTATACGTGGAAAGCTGATGTGAACTGAATCCATAGGGAAATACTAACAGCAGCCCTTTGTTGCAAACCACATTATCACATTGCATTTTATTATAAAGTGATTTTATTCAGTGCAATTTGGACTCAAATTGATCTTGGAATTATACAAAATACAAAAAACCAGCATTCTGCATCAGACAATCAGGCAGTGTCAATTTCAAATTTAGAGAGAAGCCACTCAGGAAGCAAAGTCTGCTGTCACAAAGGAAACTGCATGTCATGTCTCTGCTTCTTAGCACATGTTAGGACAGACAGACACAAGAAGACATGGAGCCTGGTTCCACAGGGCACACTCCTACCTCTGAGCCTGTGGTGGCCATCTCAGAAAAGTCAAGGAAAGCATCATGGAAAGAGGAAAGTGGGAGAAATTAGTTCTTGAATAATAGCATGTAGTTATATGTGGTATAGAGAACAGTTGGTATGAAATAGATCTATTTTGTTTCTATTCTTTCTCCTGGCTGTCTGTGAAACTTTCAGCTTATACCAACCACAAAGGGCTTGCTACTCCTCCAGTCAGTGAAGGTGAAGGTCATGTATACCTGTGTCAAGGAGCTGAACTGATGTGGTGAGTGAGGACACTGAGGGATGGTGTGTTAAGTGGGGTCATTCTCCCCCCCATTACACGGTCCCAGATGTGCCACCCAAGGTGTGTGGTGGCTGCCTTGCATGAAGTATTTGGTTGCACCTGAAAAAAGGGACAGTGGAGCATCTGTTTGTTGCCTTTTAGGTTTTGATTTCTAGTCCCAGCTGCATCCTTTTCTACAGTAGCTTCCCTTGCTTTTTAGGGAGTTAACATCCAGTGTCCCCAAATTACATACCCCGGAGACATCCATACCAATGAACATGAGCCATAACAATACATTTCTCCAGGCTGGTTGTGGTGAGACGTCCAAACATTTTCTCATTAAAATTTTTCTGCATGCTCTGAGTTTAAATTTTATAACCAGATGATTCTTCTGGAAAAAAAAAAAAAAAGATAAATTCTTCTGGAGGAAGGTTCTTGGCTGCAGGCACAGGACACTGCAGCCAGGGAAGTGACGAAGGCTGGGTGGAGGGGTTGGGGTGCAGGAGCAGCCTGGAGGGAAGGTGACCCCCAGGCTGCTGACACCACAGGCTGGGCTTGGGAGAGTGCCTTTGGCTGCAGATGATGCAAATGCATTTGGGATACTTGGCTGCTAACCCTGGCGTGTTTTCGTGGCACACACACCTCCCTGACAACCACACACTGTTACTTAATGTGGGAGGCTGCTGTGATTATATACTAACCACAGTGTTAGAAAATTATTAACCCTCCTATAATAACAGAACTTTTAAGTGTCCCTTTTTATCACCCTCCCTGCCTATCTTGCAGCCTGTGTCAGTCCTCTGTACTTATTTAACACCATCTGTGGAGAGCTTTTCCCCTTGATTTGTAGTAACTTATCATCAGACTGTGAAATTGTTTTCCCCTAATCTCAGCTCTCCTGGAATTCTTCCTATTTCTGGTTTTGTAGATTTGTTCTGAAGTCCTCTTCATCTTGGAAACCTAGGAGACCACATGTGGGTTTTCAGACTTTTTTGATTTGTAAGCTCCTAAAATTCGTAACGTAAGTTCATACTGTGGTATAGTGTAGTTAGGCCTGCTGGCATTAGACTTACTATTCATAGTTACCTTTCTTTGACCTTCTAGAAGCAGGCTGTGCACTATAAATACTGGTTATAAAGCTGTGGTTGTAGGCATACCAGTGTTATATCAATTTCAGTGCCCCAGTGACAACAAAGGAGACTCAGGATGAAACATAATCAAAATCATAGGATCTAAATGTAGCGTGAAGAGCTAGAAAAGCTATTATACAATCATACCCATTTCATTAGAGGTAATTTGTACATGTGCAACATAAGCCCACTTTTTTGATAGAGGGAGTAAAAGGGCCAGAAATTTCTAACAGATAGTTAAAAGCACATTTCAGATGATTCAGATTTCAGGTATAGATAAGTTAACCACAGAGGAAACTTTCCTGAACATCTTGGTTTAACAAAAAAATCACCAAATTATTTTCAAGAAATTCAGCCCGCTCCAAAGTCATATTTAATAGAACCATCCCCAAACTCACTAGCTTCAGCAGATGTAATTAAAACAAAAAAAGGGAATGGTCACAGTATTAATTTTAATCACCAACATCTCATTCTTAGTACCTCTTCAGTTTTGTGACCTTGTTTCTTTGGAAAATACAGTCAGAGTCAGTGACAAACCACTTCTGCTTTGATTCCATTTGTGGACATAATCACATCCACCCATTCCATGAACTGCTTCTTCCCAAATATCTGTATATACATCTAATGCTAAGAAGATGTACAGCAAATTTCCATTTCAAGCAACTTCATAAACCTCATTACTTCTAAGGAATAGAGAGTTATATGCCAAGGTGAAACTCTCAGCTGCCAGAGGTCACAGTGTGGTTGATAAGCACCTTGTTCTTCTGCTAAAGCACAGTGGAACAGAAACACTGGGGAGACAACGGATGCTGATTTGGTTATGCACAGAAGAATGCTGAGCAACATAGTGAGCACATTCAGTATAGAATCAGGAAAGTCTTCCCTTTGGGAATAATTTTTCTCTATGCAGCCCTTCATGTAGCCATAAATTTCATCTGAGATAAGGAATTTGTGTAACTCCAATGATCTCAGCACAAGAAACTTTGGGTATGCCCTAGACATTAACTTCTTCCATTTTCTTGACATTGAATAGGTGAAAAAGTGGCTTTCTGCATTGCACTTTTAAGATACAACCAATTTTCATCCTGACTGCAACTGTCTCTGCTCTTGCCCTTCTGTATGTCAAGTCAGATGACCCTTCTAAAGAAGAGCATGAAAATGAACTTCTGGTTCTCTTCATTGTATTCTTTAGGGAAAGTTAAGTAGAAAACAGAGGAAAATGCATAAAAAAACAAAGTACTTGCATTTTCTGCCAAATTCTGTACAACCGGACAGCAGTTAAACTCTTTTCATAATTGAACTTTTTGGCTTTCACTACTGAATGAGCTAATAATCTTAGAAGATATAAGATTTTATTTGCATTTTGGCATTACAGTGGTCAGGACAGTCATGAAGGAAAGCTTCATTGTTGATGCTATAGCTTGTCTTACATGGTACAAGTTTAATTTCTGGATTCCTGATGAAGCATAGTCCTTGTTGTCTATGGAGAGTAAGTGTATCCATATCATTCCATCTTGTAAATTGTAGAAGAATTTGGTGGAGTCTTAAACATAATAACACATTGCATGAGTTAGAACCTTTAGCTTTTTAGTGTCACTTTTGGGACACTAGGAAGGGAGAGAAAATATTGCCTGTAAATGTAGGAGCGAAAGTTCGCAGTAATGCATATTTCCTCAGAGCAAGTTGCTAGCCTGACATATCTGTCTTGGGCTGAAGAGTAGGCATCCAGAGTGATTTGTCAGAGCTTTTGAGCACATGCAGTTGCCCAAGTCTGCTGGAACTAAGATTCTTCGTTTGGGTTCAACATTGCCTGATTAACCCTGCCTGGTCAGTTTGATCTGTGGCCTTTCTCCTCTTGATTTGTAGCTTTACAGGGTAAGCAGACTGCTGATACTCTTTCAGTTTATGTTTTGACAACCAGGATAAACATGACATTCTATCACTGTGCAAAGCCATAACCATCTCCCTGATCCGTCACCAACACAGCTGTGACATGGCAGCAGCATTCTCCCCAGCCAAGACAGACATAAACAAGTTACTTCAGAGACTGCAGCACCATCAGGAATAAAAGGGAGGTCTGAAGTCCTCCTTATTTTCCATCTGTCATGCCAATCATTCCACTTGCTGACATCTTGAGAACAGCATGAGGAGGATAAATGAATCTGTGGGGTACCTCTACTGAGTTCCCAGGAATTGTGTCATGTGTGAATTGGATGCCCTCCACCTCTAGATACAAATACTGACACAGGGAAAACACTAGAATGCTTGGGAAAAAAAAACCCCAGTATTGGCTAACAATAGTCTCCAGGCTTTATTATCGTGACAACATATGGAATTAATAGAATTGATGGAGGCTGGAATTCTACACATTTTAGCTTTTATTCTGCTGATGTTCTGCATTGTGATATAAGCAGGCATACTGTGATGGCTTCAAACATAAGTATAAATACCAAAAAATGAGCCTTAGCTGAACATTTTCCTGTTAATCACTCTTCATCTGTAACTGATGTATCCCAGCAGTTGTCCATACAGAGTAGCAGGTAATGGTGGAATTCCAGGTCTCCTTAGCACCCATATAAGGCATGGGAAAACTGCCTAGATTCTGTATTGGTGTCATTGTATGCTTGCATTCCTCACAGGCAAGTTTCAGACAAGGACTCCTTGTTTTCCAGACTAATGATGTTCTTCCCTTCACATGGTGATTCCAGCTGCTCACATCAGGGTGACTTTTTTGGGAGAATGTTCAGGGAGGAGGACTGAGTTCGTGGTCAGGGAGTTATAGGTACTACAGTTCTCTGCAGGAGCCAAAGGCTTTGCTGTGGTGTGGAGGGCAGACAGGTGCTGTATTAAAAGCTGAGTTACTGCCTTCCACTGAGCACAGCTGGAATGAATCCTTCAGCCTCAGTGGGGTTGAGGAGGACTCAAAAGGGACTGTAAAATGAAAGCCACTGCTATTGCTTCAGAATAGCAGCTGTAAGATAGTCCTTCCCTGGCATGCTGTTGTCTTGTTCCCTGTCAGAGACAACAGTCAGAGATGCCTTATTTTGCTGCACACTTCTTTCAAACATATTTGCCTAACTGGGGAATCTGTACCTGGTAGTCTGGAAGGACTCTGGATTGGGACACTCCCTCATCTTGTAGCTTATGAGTGATGGGCCTGTGGTGGGCTTTGGATGCTGGTGGCCTGTATTTCAAGAGCAGCATCCAAATCGCATCACTGCCACGTGAGCAGTGGTGGGGCTGGTTACAGCCATAAGATCACCATGAAGAACCTAGCAAAGGCTGGTGGGGCTGGAACCCTTTGGTGCCATGCTCAGTCTGCTTCATCCTGCTGGCAAAAACTCATTCCACAAAGAGCTGCTGCTTCCACCTGCATTTCAGCAGCTCCTGGAGCACCTCTCTCCCTCAGACCTTCAGACTAGGATGGGGAAGAAAACACAAAACAAACTCGAGCATAGCCTTATGTCCACTGGGCTCAAGTTCATCAGCATGAGAATCATCCACAGCTGATTTTGAGACTTACCACTGCCTTTCTTTTGTCCTGCCTAACCAGAAGTCACTTCAAACGAAGGTCAGAACGATGGTGTCACTGACAAAACATCGGTTCTCTGACTCTCTCCCGTGGTTTGGGGACCGTGCATGTGGACTTGAAAATCTAAAATTTTGTCAAGGCCAAAAAAACTGGTAATTATCCAATTCCAAAATTGTTTCAGCAATAAAAGGATGAACAAAGTTTTTTTAATCATTATTATGATCTATCCTGCAAATTGCTCCTGAAGTTTCCTTAATTGCCTTTCTATTCTCTTTTTTCCTTTCTTTTCCTTCCTTTGTGGTTTAGGAGCAATTTGTTCCTACACTAAAGTGTAAATGTCTGCCTAGGACAGAAGGAAACTGCTGATCTGGCACACAGATTTCAGCAGTAGATGATTTTGTTTCACTAGAGCTTGGAGTGATGCAACAGACTCTGCATAAAGCTGCTCTGAAGCAGCCATCAGATCCATACACTTGCTAATCCAGTCGCAGCAAAAGTGCTAAACTCCTCACTCCCCAAGTCTATCAGGTTTGGTGCTAGACTTCTAATTGTATCACCAATTGACATTTTTTGCATTCTCTTGGGCCTTTATAGTACAAGAGGCTGCGAGGTAAAAAGGTTTTGTAGATTTCTTCTGAAAAGGAAAACAAACAGGGAATACTTCCATTTTGTATGGCTGTGATCCCATGGTTGGGCATGCCTTATTTTCATTATGAGGCTGAAAGATATGATAGTTTTATGGTGTTTTATGGTGTTTAGTACATGTGTGTGTATACTTAGAATAGTGCATCAGACTATTTATTGACATTTGCTGATTTTGAGTATTTGCTTAGGTGGCAGGTATTCTGGGGTCCTGTCAGCAGAGGTAGCCCAGTCTCCAATGAACAGAGGCATCATACTTGTACCCAGTGATTATCAAAATTCTGAGTGTACTTGCCAACAAAACACACTACAGTACAATGAACGATTACATTTTTGGTGGCAGTATACCCAGACTATTGGCCACCCAAGTCTCCTGCCTTATTTTGCATTGTCCTACTTCTTCCCTCCAGAGCTCTGGTCCCAATGCAGTTTCTGCTCCAGCAGACAAAAGCAGTGTTTCCAAAGGGCAGTGCTAGGGAGAACATCCTATGCCCTGGAGTACAGAGGGGAAGCACCACCTGTTCTGCCCTTGCCAAAAAGTCGCAGCTCAGTAGCATCACTGCACATAGCAATGCCGAAACACCTCACAGCAACACAGGTTTCCCCTGGATCAAGTGTGGGCACATAGTCATATTTCTGTCAAATTAGCCAAGGCACAGGATGATGTGTGGGCCAGCTTTATACTTTTATGTTTGGTTTATGCTGGCTCTGGGAGGAGAGACGGTATCTGACCTGGCAGAAAGCGTGAGTGGCAGAGGCAGTGATACCTCATCTGGCACAAAACCTGTCAGTACAAAATTAAGTCATCATTTTTCTTTATTTGAATTGGCAGCCTGAGTTCATTCTGGATCAGCACTTTCATCATGTGTCTGGCAACATTTCTGACAGAGTATTAACGGCCCTAAAGCAGGATTTACTGAGTTGTGAGACCACAAACTTATTGTTTGAGCTTACTCTGATAAAAAGGCAGGGAGCTACTGGGTGGCAGTTTTTACCAGGTTTCAGAACACTCCTACCCAGAGCAGTTTTGTACTTAAGAACAATTTCCTCCTTCATGAAAAAAACAACCTCAAAATTCTTATCTAACCAATAAACCCCACCCCAACACAGAAAATCCCTGGATTAAAGGATCGTATGTAACTTTTGACACACACCCCCAAATGAAACCTTTTGTGTAAATGGAAAAAAGAATCCTTTCATGGTGTAGAAAGTCAACAAAGCAATGTAGATCACTATTTTGTTTGTTCTGTTGCTAGACATGCTGAACAAGAAACCACCACCAGACCTGTGAAATTCTCCCATTAATCCTACCAGAGTGATTATGTCCAATACTCTTGGAACAATGAAAAAATGTTTAAACATATTCTGCTGAATAAAATATAATATTTTCCTAGTTACAGTCAGGATGATGATACATGCTAGCTAGAATACTTGAATTAAATGACTTTACATACCTTTTACTTTTCTCCTCATTTTCCAAGAATTTGGAAAGAGTGGTTTAAAAGCATAACATAGCTTCCAAAGAATAGAAGGCATTGGGGTAAAAGTTTAGTCTTTCAATATTTCTGTTTTCTCCTGAATCCTTGGAGTTAAACAGGCATTCTTTTACCCAATTTCTGCAAAGCACTTGCCTTTTGTTTCAGATCCAGTACAGGCAGGTGAATGAGGTAATGCCTACGTCTCCTAGTCCAGGAATGTACTCAGACAGAGCATTGAAATAGGGTAGGAGGATAATACCTGCTCTTTTGTAAATTCAGGATGAACTTCAGCTCAGCTTCCAAATGGCTGGGCTCAGAGGAAAGAATTAGGACTGCTTGTCTGAACACAAAAAATTGACTTCTTTAATTTAGGCACTGATACAAAACTTCACATCAGTGCCCTCAAATGCATTCAAAACACATTGCGTATACATAAATATATGTTTTAAATTGTCTTGTGACAAAATTGCGTCAGCTTATGTGAGTCAGTTAAATGGACCCTGTCCTCCAAAAAAATACCATTTTCAAATTCTTTCATTTAGAAGCAGGTGCTGAAACAGCTTTCCTGAGGTAGAGGGTGAGCAGACCCTGGTTCTGACTGACCTACAGTGATCCTCTGAAAATACTGAAGAACCCCTCTGCACAGTTATCATAAAAACACAGGTCTGTTTCACCTTTAGAGACCAAAATAATTTTCTTTAGACATCGAAGTCAGACAAGCATAATTTTCAGAAGTACATTAAATAGTGTTTATTGAGTTTGCAATTTTAGGGGCAAAACTAAAGTCTCAGTCCCAGCTAATCACACACTGTGGCACGTCGCCCTCGTGTTCTTTCATCCATTCAACAAATGAACAATAACATGGAACATCATAAAGAGGGGGGTTGAAAAAAGCAACCCTATACTGTTTTGAAAAAAAGGAAGCAAACTGAAGTCTTGACCTAATTTACAAATAAAATTGCCTTCTTGATTAAACACACTATGTTTTTATGGAGAACAGACTCAACCTCCCAACGTTTGGAAGAAGGTATGGGATGATTGATCTGAAAGAAAGTAAAACTATGTAGAACACAGAGCTTTTCCATATGACCACGATAACAGCTAGATGGTTAATACAGACTGCAAAGAATTCCTCACAAGAGTGAAGTATGCTCTCCTCTTAGCAAGTCTTTGTGTCTGGACTGATTCTGTGGGTGCATATGGTTAAAAAACCACCAAGGGCCTGCCTGTAAAATCTTATGGCAGAGGTTGTTTTCATTTTCACCATGGTGACCCTTCTGGATAACTAAAAAAAGTCATCACATAATATACACAGAGAGTCATATTTACAGCATAAATGGTAAAAGAGGGAATTAGATACAGTGACATTTATGTCCAGGCATTAACAAACAAGATCCCTTGTGTAGACTCAGGGTTTATTCACAGCTCATTTAAGAAAGTCCTTTTCTTGCATATGAGTCCTCTTGTTTTGCAAATGAGAGCCAGCAGGATGTCTCGATGGAAGAAATAGAAGCTTGGTCTCCCTCAAACCATGGTCATGACCTTCAGAGAGGCAGGTTGGAACCTCCTTATCTTCTTCTTTAGTGCTTTTGAAGCTTTGATGCGGCAGATTTTGGGCACTGGAGGAAGAGGCCTGGAAGAGGCCTGGACAGTCACAGATTGTCTGACTGAACCTTCAGGCCAAATCAGCTCACTTTCATCCCCCTCATCATAGTCAAGGGCAAGGCTGCTACTGTTACTGCTGCCGTCCAAATCGCTTTCACTGGACTCGCTGTCCCCAAATCGGTTGGTGGTGAAATCGCTGACCTCCCCTTCGCTGGTCTCTGCGATGGTGGAGTGGAAGAGGGAGGCGCAATCTGCAGAGTACTCCGAGTGGTCCGACTCGCTTTTGGCATAATCTGCGTGGTGCTGGCCCTTGGAGCGAGCCCTCATGCTGACGGTGCGCAGCACGCCGGCTCTCCTGGCCGGCTGCCTTGGCGCTCCCAGGCCGAAGCTGTGAGACAGGCCGGCCGGGTGCGCCTTGGCAGAGATCTCCACCGTGGACTGCCACTTGCGCTGCTTCTTCTTGTTGGCTGTGTCTGTGCAAGCTGCTTCGAGGGAATACAGTGCATTGGCAGAGGCTCCGTAGAGCTCTGGCCTGGACGGCGCGGTGGGGAGCCTGACCTGCACTGGGAACAGACTAGACTCCGAGCATGATCTGCCAGCCATGTCACCAGAATATGAAGGTCTCCGCACAAGGCTCTTCATTCCTTGTGGTCTTTGCAGCTGATTCCACTCAGCAGGCAGCTTGGTGGCCCCATGAGATCCTCTCACCTTCTCCATGCAGAAGGCTTGCTTCCCTGGCCGAAGTACTTTTTCGCTGCTCCTCCTCTTTATCTTCACTGCCTTTGTTTTGGAGCTGGCAAACTTTACCCGGACTTGGTGGGATTCTGCAGGGACAAACTGAGCATGAACAAACTCAGCTCGTGCCACTTGTTCATGACTCCCAGCATAAGCCAGTTTGGCATTGCCACATCTTTTGATGGGCAGTTTTTTGGGTGGGACAGCTTTAGCATTCCAGGTGTCTGGGCTGGAGTCCTCCTGACACAGCTGTGAGTAGGACAAACTGCGCTCCACGCTGCTTTCTGTTGCTTCTGCCAGAGGAGAGCCCCTTGATGCTGACTTGGCAGGATAACAACTATTCACAGCTGATGGCTCTGTGTCAGGACTAGCGGATGACTGCTCTTCATTCATACAGCCCATGGTCTCCTGCTGCTTGGCACACTCCCCCTCTGGCACCTCTCTTGACAGCTTCCCTTCAGCTTTGTTACTTTCCAGAGAACTCGTCTGTTTTTCCAGCTGGCCACTGCTGCTGTTAATTTTCACTCCACCAGTGCTGGGGGTTATAATGAGTCTCTGGTGCATTGCTGCTGGCTGGCTCTTCGGTGAAACCCACTCACCGGCCTCAGCCCGACTGCTCCCTTTACATCTCGTCAGTTGCAGTAATTTATTGATGTAACCCCCTGGCTTGGCCTCGCTGGTTGGCCTAGTCTTAATCAAGCTGGGACCTGTCATACTAGGCACAGGTTTGCTGGGAGGGGCTTGGAAGTCTGATTCTGGGGATGTTCCCACCAGGGAGAAAAGGGGACTTTGTAAAGCCACTGCATGGAGGGGGCTTGGGTAAGGATACACATCAATGCCATTCTTGGAGATCAAGTCGTTCTGGAATTTGGGGTCCACGCTTAGCAAGTGCATGTCTCCATTATGGCACAGAGGTGACATGGACTTGGGATCCATTTCCTTCTGAAATCTAGCGTCCGCTGGAATGAGTCTTTCCAAATCACCTACATGGTGGATTAAAATAAAACCATCTAATTAAATCACAGACAATTACATTCAACCTGGTTCATGCTAGAAGTGCTATTTCAGAGAGATGTGATAGATTTTACTAAAATCAGTAGCATGGATAAAGAAAGTAATTTCAGTCTTCCAAGGTCACTGAATTACTTTAAAGCTTTTATCACCTAAACATAATAGAGTTTAGAATGCCTTTTAATGCCACTAATAAAACTCTTACCTTTGCAGAAAATTTAAACTTTGTTACTTGGATGAAAGTAAATCTGTGCATATATAAAAATGTTCTAAAATGTCACAGACCAGCAGGAGTCCAACTAGACAAAAACAAAGGATTATTTTTATTTCTTAGCAGAGAAGCCATAGAAGAATGAACTGAAGAATCTTTATTTTCACAGAGGAAAAAAAACTGAGGCTAACTACTCAGGCAAGTGGGAAGTATAGTCCCTGAAGATGACATTCATAGACACCAATTCAGATCTCTTCAATTTTGGAGTACTGTCAAGGTTGCTGCAATTTACTCTTGACTGCAACACCTTCCTCCCAGAAGCATCTCCTGTGCACAGAGAGAGGAGGCTGTGTTTTTGTTTGGAAAGATTTGGAAAGATTGTTCCATCCAGACATGTCATTCAATAGAGCACTATGGTGCTGTGTTACCTCTGGGACCAAGAATACTGGAACCAGTTAGTTTGGATTTCTCTGTACTGCAATGCAGACTTCAGTGCCAAAAATCCTCAACTAACCAATTTCCTAGCTGCTTCATGCTATCATGAAACCCAACCATCACATTCAACCACACCATTCACAAACTGTGTGAACAGTCATGTGATGACTATCTATGTCCTGTGACAGGAAGCTTTTAAAAGACTCCAAAATTTTGGGGTGGTCTGCAGTGCCGTACCTATGCAGAGACCTGCCACAGCAAAGGTTAGGATGATGATTTCTCTAACAACTTAATTTCATAATGAAAATTATTTAGGAAATTATTGGCAGTGTGTAATAGTGCGCTCTTGTGCAAACAAACCAGGAAGGAGTTAAAAGCATGCTGTGCTTGCAGTGTCCCAGCAAGCTTTCTGCTTCCCACTGAAAGAAAAAGCAATTGGACTGTACTTGCAGTTTCCTCTAAGGAAAGGAAAAGAGAAATTTCTTTCTCTCTCCAAATGACGATTTTCTGCAGTAAGTCTTGCTTTACTTCCTGCAATGTGGTCAACTTTGTAGGTATTGTTTCTTCAAGACTATACCCACTACTATCCCACTACTTTTGTTTCTCACTGTGAAGGAAGTAAGATGTTGTAGCCAGGAAGAAGGGCTGAAGGAGGTCTGCAGTCTCTCTCCCACACCCCTGCTCAGTATCAAGGCAAAGTTTGACAATAAACAGTTTGGCTCTGTGGTTTTGATCCATTCTCACTTTCTGTATTGAAAATGAGTACTATATATTGATTAAACATGGCTAAACAAGGTCCTAAAAGTAATAACCAGGAATCTGCCCTTCTCTTGAACGAAGTATCAAGTTTTGCCATCAATTACCTGTGGAAACTGGCCTTGGTCTGGACCTGGCAGGAGTCCCAGAAACATCTCTGCTAGCTGCAATCCGACATCCATCGCTGGCATAGGCTCCCTGCTGTTGGAAGCTGGTGGTGTGCACAGTCGTCTCATCTGCAGACTTGGGTCGGTAATCAAAGACACTGAGCCTCGCTTTAGGGTACTGAGAGCCGGGCAAGAGACTGGTGTGGGAGGAGGAGATGGACTCACTGTACACAGAGGTGCAAGAATTGGAGAGTGAGCAAGAACCACCGTCACTCAGGTCGTAGAATCCTGCAGAGTTAAAATAAAGAGCATATTTCATATTTACAGCAACTAAACATGCTCTGTAGAAGAAAAGTGCATAGAATAAAAATAAATCTTCATTTGCTATGTATGACAAGCCTTAATTTATGATCATTTATTTAGGTAACATTAGCAGAGGTATACTCTAACTCAACTAGCCTTTATTGGGCTTCTGTATATTTACTTAGGCCCTGAGCCAGCTTGGCATGCACATGCCTGCTTAGTTCTGAGGGTGGGACGGGATGAAATGCAGCACCATCACGGCCAGGTCTTCACTGGAGAATGTCTTTGGGGACTGTGAAGCAACTGGTGTAAGACAGGGTCCTCTGACACTGTTGTAACTTGTGCTAGGTGCATACAAGCATGGATTGGATGGGCGAGTAAAACTAGCTTGAGATCAGAGGTTCCAAGTCTATGACAGCTGGAATGTCTAAAGGCAGAGAATGGAGACTGTCTTCCCTCTCCAGGTCTTGAGATCATTTCCAATTAATTGTGGAAGCATTAAAAAAGGCTTTGTATAAATTCAAGGTAGGAAATTTTATTTTTCCCCTCTATAACAGAGAAGGAATTCTTTTGAACACATTGTTTTGAACTATGTGCACGTGCCCAAGCGCACAACTCCTGAACTTAAATCCATAACAGAAACTTGCACTTTTTTATAATGCATTCTAAGTACCAGGCTGCAAATCCATATGCTGTATGAAAAAAAAAAAAAAATTAAAAAATATTTCCTTGTCTCACTGAAGACTTGAGGCTTTGCAAAAATTCTGTTTAGAAGAACCACTTTCATTGTCTCGGACAAGATAACAGAAACCGGTTTTAACAGACATCCTAGCTGTAAAAGTCTGCAGTACAGCTCTCTCTGTGAATCAGACCAGAAACCTGATACCCAGTATCTTTCTGTCCATTAGAGCTTTACTCTGTTGGGGTAGTTTTTCTCAGTGTCTTTTAATAGTGCTGTTTTGCCTCTACATAAATTCATTTGACTGGAGCACTGCAATAGTGATTTTCAAAGCCCTAGTGAGGTTCAGAACCCTTCCTGGACTCAGGCAATGCTTTGATATTGATGTTGGTCTCCTTCACTTCTTTTAAGTACTCTAGCCATTTTGCAAATTGTCATTCTACACCGCACAAGGTAAATAATAAGTAAATCTGTCTCATTTTCCTCCCATGTGTGGCTACAACGTTGATTTAAAAAAAAATTAAAAATACAAAAAGAATACTGCTTGAGTGAGTGAGAACTTTCCACGTAAATCAACTTTGCAGGAGAATTACTAGCAGCTCTGTGAGCCCACTCTGTGCCAGATAACTATTATCCACCTCAGCCATGGGGCACTGTTTCTGACCAAACAATACAGAGAGTTTTGCTTAGCAGTTGACATTCTTTAGTTCTCCTAGCACCACATCCCTTGGAATAAACAGAGAAGTCCACATTACCTGAGCTGGGCCGGCTGTCACTATCCAAGTATTCACTGGAGGTCTTACTGACATCCAATTTCAGCTCACTTATTCGCTGGTCTAGCTGATCCAGGTGGCTTTTCAAGCCGACATCCTGTCTCCTCAAACGAGACTAAATCAAGGGAAGGAGGAGGAAATGAAAAATAATCACAGTTAGAATCTCAGCAGCAATGCATGAATTCAGGCCACCTGTGCCAGTAAGATTCTGTTCTCATGTAGCATTTTTCTTAGCGAGGGACTGTTGCAGTTGGCTCTCTGTAACAACTGACCTAATGTGCAAGGACAAAACATTTCATTTCTTAGTATATATAGTCTTCTGCCCAGGTAAGTGTTCTCAAAACTCACATTGAAGACACTTATTTTAACTTTTGGCTTTTTTGTTACACCCATGGCAGGAACTGTATCTCCAAATAGGACAGAAGTCTTTTAACTAATTAACATATTCTTATCGCACCGCACTGTGCCATACACTGCCTCTGAGCGGAGAAGGAGATAAATGTTATGGATTGTCTGCATGAACTTTTAAGACCTGCCACATGAAAGGAAATCGCTATGGTTGAGGTATCTCACTGCCATACCAAGTACAGGCAGCATACCCACTCCAGGATTCTTGGCTTTGATGACATCTTTATAGTTGAAAGGATAAACCACAAGAATTGTGACATCTATTTTACTGCAAGTTTTCCTTGCTTGTCTCGTGGCCAGTTATTTCCATGCATTTCCTGCAAGGAGAAGGCGGCATTTGAATATGGTGGGAAAATCACTGTATTTAAAATAAGTGGTGTCTCAAGCTTGTGAATAATCCTTCAGAAGCCAGCAGCTAGATCTGTTGCCTACTGGAATCACTGACCAGGCTGATCTGCAGTAACAGCTCCCGTGGTTGCTCCCCCAGGGTTTATGCCGTCAGCTTGGCGAGGCAGATGGCCAGGCATTAGGCACCAGCCAAAGGACCACAGTTGGTTTTTGTCACAAACGTCTCACGTGGCACTTGGCAAATTATCTAAAGCCCAGTCACTATTTAGGCAGCTTCTAATTATATCACACCTCACCATCCATCCTGCAGTACTTTACAGAAAGGTGGTCTCTTGAAGTTGGTTGTAAAGTTGTGCTCAAAGCCCTCAAAAGGATGGGTTTCCACTCAGTAATGGTAAGAAAAACATTAAGATTCTTCTTCATGTGTACACTTCATATTTAAAAACACAGGTGGCAGTTCTAGCAGCGTTTCCAAACTCAAATATATATTAAAAAAAATCTAGGTACCTTGAACCAATTAAAGTATCTTAAAAATTAAATTACATGCAGAAAATCAAGATCAGTATGCACAATTTTTGCCTCTGCTTTCCTTTTGGACAAATTATTCAGCTTTTAACATTTGCATAGGTTTCTCCATAGCTACAAATACTAAAAGAAAAGAAAGCTAAGATCCTAAGGTAATTAGTAAATTATTAGAAATTGTAAGACAAAAAAAATACAGATGTCCTGGGTTTCACAAGAAAACTCTGAGAAGTGATGCTGCTGAGAAGAAGGAAAAAGAAAAGATATTTTTAGCATGCTTTTGCAGAGAACTGGAGGAACATATAAGACTCAAGAAACAAAGCCCCTTTTTGTTAGTCACACATCTAGAAAAGTTTAAACTCAAGAGGCCCATTACTGCTTCCTAGGAAAATCGATAGTGATTTTCCCTCTTCCTGTTTTACATAAACAAAAAGGAAAGGAAGAACTGGATAATAAAGAAGATTTTTCTATTACATCTGAATGATGAATAGATGACCTCCTCAGCACATCTTTATTTTGTGGTAAAAAAGCAAAACCATGCTGTGCCTTCTTCAATCCCACCTACTCAGGAAATCACAAAGTTTTGTTTTCATGGCTGGAATTAATTGCCTAATGATTAATGTTTTGCCAGCCAATCCCTCAGTCTGTGGTTTCTGATTAATGACAGAGAGGCCACAAGGCTCTCAGGTATTCAAACATTATTTATTATACCTCCGGGTTATGTCTGCGCTTTCACAGCGATTTAACCAACACACATGATTTACATCATCGTTTTTAACCCTTTTATGGTGCCTCACACCACTGGGTTTTCACATTTCCAGTCGCCGCCATGCCTTTGATCTCTCAGTTAACTACTTCTGCACTCCAAGAAGAGAGGCATTCCTCAAACCATTTGGATAAGAACGACTTTTCCGGTGTGTTTGTTTCAAGCTCTTATTGCTCCAGTACCCACACTAGGCAGCACTAGACAGCTCTTCTGTCACTAACCCTGCCATTGTAGGAGAAGCCTGGCTTGACTTATCTGCCTTGTTTCCATTGCTAAGATGCCTTGAGCCACCTTCAGCTGACACAGCTTTCTCATTTTATGAGGAAGGACCAAAGTTTTTATGAATTAAATCATATGTGACCATGCTAAAGCTCAGGGCTACAGTCCTCCTGGAAATTTGGATCAAGCTGCACTGCAAGGCAAAGTTACATTTACACTGTTAAAGAGTTTCTCAATCTGAAAGCTTATAGAGCAGCAATCACATTCTCTACCATCCGTGGGCCAACAACAACAGTGATGATGATGTAACACTCCTTGAGCAATTTTGTGCTTTGCATTTTCTGTTGTTTTCAGCTTTAACTTCATTTCCTGAGATCATGAACAGAATTTTCATGGGTTTTTGTGCAATACTCTGCTAATGAGTCACTGGCAAAGTTTGCAGCCTGTGGTTACTGAGATCCTGTGTCTGTGAATTACTTCTAACAGGACTGTGAAAAGCCTGTTTTCAACTGGGTTTACTTTGCTATTAAGGAGCTTTGAGGTATGCACCTCTACTCAGATATACACCTGCAATTTGCAAGGGGAAAAAAACCAATAAAGGTACTGGGGGCATGAAAAGTACAGTCTGAAAAGCCTCCAGCAGCCATGGGTCAATCAGAAGAGCTTTGTATCACTACTTTAAGTATTCACACACTGTATTTTTGCTGAAGAACCTGTCCCTGGATGATTTATGCAGTTCTGAGTCATCCCTCTCAAACTTTATGAACACTTCCTCCCAGGCATCCCAAGAGACACGTTTCCCATAATTGCACTGGCACCTACTGGCGAAGTCTGTCCCTCTCTGGAGGTGTGCAGAGTTATTCTTAAGTCCACTCAACTCCTGCATTTCTAAAGGGCAGCAATTAAAGGCCTTTTTTTCCTTCCATTTTAATGGGGAATTTCTGCTATGTTCTTTGAAAGCCTTGTGAGGTGCAAATAAAGTCCTGACAAGTTAATCTTCTATTTAATATTTTATTTGAAAAATATTAAGACAAATTAAAGCACAACAGCTAACATGAAAAAGAGTACAGTCAGTATCATTGAGTGATTCTGTTATCCTACTGGCCCCAAACAGGCAATAAATGCCTTCAATTTTTTTGTTTAATTAAAAACAAAAAGTAGAGCTACTACTTATCAGTGACGGGTAATCACGTGGCTGGCTGTCCATTTGTCTTGTATTTTCTTAATTTAATCAAGATATACCTGCTGCTGAATTTTCTCACAGTGGTGGCTAGGTTTACCTGAAGGTTAAAGCCCATTTTATCCTGAGATGCTGCCTGATAAAGCTGCCTAGGGAGAGCGAATAACTGTGCTGTTTTTGCACCTGAGTGATGGCCAAGACTTGCATCAGTACAGCGAGGGAAAGGACTCTGAATTAAGTCTGAGTTTGCTGAAGTGTGTAATTGCCTATACTAGAGATTAAAGTCCTTTACCCTTTGATTGTTGTTTCACCTACGAAACTCGTTTCAGCTGCAATTCAGAAAATTTTTTTTAAGTTTCAAAAAAACCCCTGTGGAAGTTGCCAATGTAGCACCTCAAATACAAGGTCTGGCATTCAGTTATTCTTTCCTTTTGATCACGCAATCCGTGGAAAGAACAAAGTACTCCCGTCCCAGGGAGCGTTTCCTGGCAGATCGACTCCCACGGGCGCACGGCGGCGCGGGCACACATCGGTGCGCGCACACAGGTGAAGGCGCAGAGGTGTGCGCGCACACGCCCACCCAAACCCCCGAGCGCTTATGCAGGTGTATCTCGCCCCGCGTGTCTCTTGATCTCCCATGCAAGCGGCCGCTGCCGCTGAGAGCGGTATTGCTGAAGTTAATCATCGCCTACTCCCCGGCTCCGATGAATGAGCGGTGCCGGGTTAACAACTTCTCGCCAGCGCTGCCGCTGGCACAGCGCCCGCCAGCAGCGCTCCGGGCCGCCCAGGTGAGCCCCGCCCGTCATAGCGGCTGTGGCGGGGCTCGCCCGACCGCCCCCTGCCCGGGGAATCGCGGCCGGCGGGGCGGGAGCAGCGCAGGGGCCGCGGGGGCAGCGCCCTGCCCGCCCTCGGTGCCAGCACGGCGCCGGCTGCTCCCGAGGGGGAGGGAGCCCAATGCCCGGCAGCCCAGGGGCGCTTCCCTNACCAGCTGCTCCTTCAGGGCGGAGAGGGTGGCCTCCAGACGGTGCTCCTTGCTGTGGGCGGACAGGGGCTGCTGTTCTCCGCCCGCCGCCGGCCGCTGCGGCATGGCCAGGGCGGCCCGCACCAGCTCCCGCTGCTTCTCCCGCAGCACCTGGAGCTCCTGGAGGCCGGCGAGGGCCGCCTGCAGCCTCTCGCCCACCCGGCCGCGATCCCAGCCGCCCGGCCGCGGGGCGCCCAGCAGCATTGTCAGCGCTGGGCCGCCACACCGGCCATGGCAGGGGCGCGGAGGGGAGGATGCGGGGCTGCTCCCGCCCCGGGCCGTGCCTGCGCTCAGGTCCCCGCGCCCCGCTCCGCCGCTAGCACCGGAGCGAGTGAAGCGGGGCCGCAGCGGCTCCTGCGGTTTTGGAGGAGAGGTGGGGACGGGGGAGGGAGAGAGGGAGGGCGGGAGCGAAGGAAAGAGGCTGCGGCTCCCGGCAGTGCCGGGGCTACCTCTCGGGTGGATACGCGGGGAGAGCAGCCCGTGCCCAGCGCTCCCTCCGCCCCGCGCGGGGGCGGCTCCTGCCTGCCCCATCCCCGTCCCCCTCCCTGCCCCTGCCCGGGGGGCTGCCCTCGCCTCGTCCCCCGCCCCAGCAGCCGAGAGGGATGGGGCGCCCGCCCTCTCCCGGCAGCGACACGGGCCGGCGAGGCAGCACAGAGCGCCGCGCTGAGAGCGCCCGTCTCGGCCGGGAGCGAGCCCTGGGGATGCTGCGGAGACCGCAGAGGATCCGCTCGTCCTGCTGCAGCCGCGTGTAAATTAAAGTGATGTGTGGGTACGGTGCGGTGAGCGCTCGCGGGTATAACAACGCGTCCCTCGCAAGAACGTGGCGTTCGTGACTCTGTGACTCATTCGTGACTCCCTTCCCCTCCTGGCTGGTGGTGCCTCCTGCCAGGCACAGACACAGCCCTGGCGCTCGTCATCTTGCCCTCCAGAAACCGACCCAACTGAGGTCTCACTGCACAACTTCTCTGTCTTGTACTGAATTGTTGATTCTCACTTTGGAAGCAAGACAGAGTCGTGTCTTATGAGGTCAAGGTATAGTTCACTCCCCCCTAAAATCGTTTGAGGTGCTCAGGATGTGCTTTGAATGGGACATGAAAACACAGTTTATCATGGAAATTCAAGACCGTAATGCTGTTGATACCAAGAAATGACAACATTTAAAGCTCCCAGGACAGGCAGCTGCAGCTTCTTCAGAGGTAGTTGGTTAGCAGGCAGCAAAGCAAGAATGCAGTCTATTGTGATGCAGTAGGGGAGAAGAAGCCCTGATACCAAGAGTCTGATGAGCACGGTAGAGATTATACGACAGGAGACATAATTTTTCTGCTGCCTACATGGAAATAGAGGCATCTACAGATCCCGAGATCACTGTGTGCCACACTCTTGATTGACAGGTCAGGAAAGGTGTATTAGTCTCCATGAAGCAGAGATCACACAAAAAGCCCATCTGTGTGTGGTTATCCTCTGTTCACTCTGTGGCATATCTTTAAAAGCTAGCACACTTTAATTAGAATGCTTCTTGTCTTTGTGCTGGGATACGAGTTGGGTGAGTGGGAACCAGTTTCTCTATCATCTGTTCTTCAAGTAGTTTCTTCTCAACACCATGTGTGAGTGGCTGTGTCCTGCAGTGGACCTGCAGCCAGCTTATCTTTTCTTGCACCAGTCTCTAGGTTTAGGAATGTTAGAAGTACTAGAGCAATGTCAAATCCACCTCCTGCTGGGGGTAGAGTGGTAAATTATTCATGTGTTTGTTCACAGAATCCTGTGCAACACATTATTTTATACTCTCAGTAAGACCCAAGCCTTGCTTTCACTGTGTTACTTTCATAAGTTTTCCTGTAGCTTGAAGATTTGAGAACAATATTTACCTTGCAAAGTTGAACTATGTCAGAAGGGGTCCTGAGAGATCCTACTCTGACAAATTGTGTGAGAATATTCACAAATGTCTCCTCCAGCTGCAGATGGAACAAGAATGACTGGTGGTCATACAGTGCTTAGTTATAGTGTGTATGTGTATGACATCATGTTTTTTGGTTTTGTTTTGTTTTGTTTTTCTCTTTAATGAATACATTTGATTTTCTTTCTTAACCGTTCATCAATTGGAACCCCCCTGTGCAGAACAATGCCTCAGTGCCATGATAACTGAACTACTCATCTACGAGGTGGAAAGAAAAACTGAGTTCAACACTGAGATGCTCTTGAAGGTGCTGACAAAAGACAGCATGAAGTTCTGCCACCTCTCAGATGGAGGGGGGCAAAGAAACAACCATCCTTGTGCAGCATGTGGCAAGAATCTTGCAAAATGCCATTGCAGGTATGAGGAGTGAAGCATTTTTGTAAATCACTTGGCTTGGCACGTGTTAAAACACACGTACAGCACAATTTCTTATTTTATTCAAACCATGTTCTAACATGACCAAATACGAGTCACTAACACAACTGCCATTTAGTATATACTTGCTAGGAGAATTAGATATTATAAGGTCATTTCTTTTTCTTTTTTTTCCCTTCTTTCCTGTGCAAGGAACTGTTATCCTTTGCTCTTTGTTCTTCCTCTTCTTTCATCTTTTTATCTTTTCATACATTAAATCCCAAATGGGTTATATCACAGCAGTATCTTTATTCTAATCAGCTTCCTTATTATCCTCTGTGTTACACTGATTACTTTCTTCCATAGAACCATTATGATGTCACTTAATCTTTTCAGAATTGTCAACAAATACCTTGTGTTATCTGATTTCTGGGGAAAAAATAAAAGGTGTGAATCGCCCCAGATTTAAAACCATGTGATTGTGGTGGGGGAAGGGTAGTGGTAAAAGTGAAAGTTTCATAGCAGGGACTTAGAAAATTTCTGCTATTCTTAATTACTTACAGAGAAGAATGTTCAATAGTGATATTCTGTAAAGTTTCACTAGACTTTAAGAATTAATTGAAAAAAGTTAGCAGTCTATAGGTAATACCTTATTTTGCTGCCTAGCTTTAGCACATTGAATCCAAATGCTTAAATATTGCTTGCACGTTTCAGGAACCAAAAGGTTTGACTTTTCATTTACATTACTTTAATTCCATTAATTTCAGAAACATTGCTCTTGATTTATGTAAGAGTTAGAGTAAGATTTCTGTTTTCTACCTACAGATCCTGATGTGAAAGAAATTTTATGAAAAAAGCTGTGGTGAAGGAATGATGTGGTTATAAAATCAGCCACCAAAACAGTAGAAAATAAAGCAATTTGTCTACATAACCTTATTTAAGGTCTGATTTGTATGATACTATTACAGAGTGTTGTTCCATGGGTCTATTCCTCGATAAGTGTATAGAATGAAATATACTACTCAATGTTCTCTGTCCTCGTGCTCCAACCTATTCCTTTATTAATGCAGATCATTTAAGCTGTGCTTTGCATGTAGAATTTTTTGTGTTTTAAAACTATACTTAACATTCTATCTATTAAGAGCCTTACAGTATGAATGAATGGTGTCTTTACAACATCCCAAAAGGTATAAAGCTGTGTTTGTTTAATAAGGGCGGACCTGAGGCACTGAGTTTCATTACAAAAATACTCATTCATTTTGGGTGCCACTGGAGATGCCTTTGGGCTTAATTTTCAGCGTACTTGCTATTATATAGTTAACATATATCCATTTTATTGTCCCAAACAGAGTTCCCTCTAACTTCATTTCCAGTTCTGAGCACTCAGCACTTTGGTAAATTGAATACTGGGCACGCTAATTTGAATTCCTACAAAAACATGGAATAGAATTAGTGCTTCTCTTGTGGAGACAGCTTGGGTGTGCCTGCACCTGTTGTAGAGACATGCCCTCAGAGCCTCATAAACTACCAGAAAGGAGGCAGGTGTTATTTACCCTCTTTGGCAGATGGAGATGTACAAAGTGGTTAACCCTTGTACACAGGATCAAACAGGAAATCTATGGTAGGAATTGAAATTGAAGCCAGATAATTCATGTGACCACAGAAATTACTTTACTCCCTGTTTTGTGGGTGCATATGAGCCAGTTTGTGTGGGACTAATGCTAGGGAAAGGACAATATTTATTGACCTCCAGATGTGTTTAAAAGAAAAGTAGTTGAATGTTTGCTTTGGATGAAGTCCAAAGTACAAAAACTACTTTGCTGTACCACACAACTTCAAGAGCTAAGTTCAGTTTGCTTCCCACATTTGCTTATGTTTTGTTGTGAAAAATAATTCAGAGGGTGTTTTTAGTATCATTTCCTTATGCAGGGATATAAAGCCTCCCTGCACAGGCTTCATTCCCTGTATTTCAGTTGTGTTTTTTAGACTGTATTGACACTGGCATGTGTGGCAGTAGGTGAGGATGAGCCCATTTGTTTAGGACCATCTTTTGACGTGACAGAAACTCAGTGCATGCACCAGCATCCTAAATTTGCTAGTCAGCCTCTCTGTCCTCTTGTTGTCCTGTTGTTTTACTCTACTAGCCTTTTGCCATCTATCCTGCAAGGGTGTCAAGCAGAGACAATGTTTAAGGGGGTCTTCCGAGCTTGACATCTGGTGGATATTTAGAAGGTTAGTTGGAGGATGCAGAACAGTTACATGTGGATTGAGGCAAGTCTAACACAAGCCATTATCTTACCCAAGATAAGGCAAAGTGCATTTTTTGTACCTGTCACTCTTGTTCATTGTATGCCCAAGACATGTACAGAGCATATCCTTTTATGTGAAAAGACTGAGGCACTGCTTAGCAGTACATGGTTCTGTTAAAATGTGGGTTGGAGCCTTCTGCCAGTTTTTGGAAATGTTAAATTTGATCATTAAGGATATCCTGAAAGTGTAGTAAACCCTTATGGTGCCTACACTGGGTAGAGTTAGTTCCATTCCCGAGAATAGTTTGTAGTGTGTTTGTCCCTCTGTGAGGTGACCCTAAGTAAATTGCCATCATCCAGGCATTTTGTCTAATTAGCAGAACAGCTGCCTTTGAAAACATTCTTCTTAAGGTCTGATGTCTCGAGGATTATTTAATTAGAAAGAAGCAAATCACTGGTGTAAGTGGTTCTTTGTTTAATTCAGAGAATTTTTTTGAATTGAAAAAAATGACTTTTTGAACTATAGCTTACATGGTAATGGATAGGGAAAAAGAAGTGAGAGTGTATCTCTCACAGATACAGCTTCTACGACAAAACCAGATTTGAGTTGATGGAAGTCTTTAGAAGGAGGAATCCTCTACAAACATGAGTAAAATCCTGTCTTCGGCTACCAGGGATTAAGAGATGTCCATCTGTTTTTGTGCTTATTTCTGTTTATTTTTCACGGGGTTGCAGATTGATTCTCTTGTGACACTCCCAGTGAGGTGGTGGGGGTTGCAGGAAAGGGAGGAGGGAGGAGGCATTCCTAAGGACTGTCACAAGCTTAGCATGAAAGTGCTTATTCTTATCTCTCTCCAGTTTATACCCTCCAACAGAAATCTTTGTAGGTAAAAGTCCATATTTTGGACCATGTTAAAATTTGTGCTTATGCATAAATTGGTGGATAGATAGGCAAACTGAGGAGGCACATGAGCAAGTGTTGCACACATGGGGTCCTCAAGAAGCACAAAATATGCAGGAGAATGGAAGGGAAATTCAGGTAGGCAGAGTGGCACACAGTAGCCAGAATGGGTGTGGGGACAGAAGTCCAAGAGTTAAGCCAGAAAACAGAATCAAGGATATCAGTATTCAGAAAGAAAGGGGGATGTGGAAGCCTAGTAGAAAATGGAGGACAAAAAAAGTCATAGAATTTGGTGTGACTGTAAAGGCTTGACATCCTAATTAGCAGGGAAGAAAGTGAAGCACTAGGAAATAACTTGAACTGCAAAAGGTCAAAAGACCTTCTCAGTTCTGAAGGAAGGGGCCAGGCTGGGTGCTTGGGCTGGGGTTCGGGCAAAGTGGAAACAGAGGCATGACCATTCTGAGCTCCTGTAGCCTTGGCTTGCTTTGTCCAGCCCTCCTCTGATGTGGCGTGTAGCCTTGCACTGGATTGTGCCCACTTGGTGCTGATTGCCATTTTTTCACCTCAGCTCCTGCTAAGAACAGTTGGCAGGTGAATACTTGCCAGACATTAGGCACACAAAGCCAGGACACAGTTTGCCTCATGCTGTTAACGTCAGAAGCCAAGGAGAATAATGGTTGTTTCTCCACACTGGGTGATACCTTCTTTAACATCTGTGGGTCTCACTCATTGGCATCCTGATGAAAATTCAGAACTGTGTACTAGTCAATCCTGATGCTAGTACCAAATTCTCTCTCACAGCCTCCCTGCTCTCCATGTTTCTTCCCACCAATTGCAGCTTGCATTTTTTCCCCAGAAAACCTCACTTTCTTCCAGTCCTCCTGATTTCCTGTTGGCTCTGCAGCAATATTTTTCTGCCCTCATTATAATTCATAATGCTTAGCAAGTTCACATCACACGGAGATTTAATTATAATCTTGTTTAAAACCCTCTTCTTGATTGTTAATATTAAATGTGAATTCCATCTGTGTTGCAGTACAGTTGCAGACACTCCTCCCAGTTTCGTTCTTGGTCTTCATTATTGCTTTTCTTTTGCTTCATTCCCTTCGACAGCTTTTTAATATAGGTAATCACATTTGCAAATTCAGGCAGCCACCTTTTCTGTTTGTATGCCAGGTTACACCAAGTGGTTTGTAATCCTTCATTCCAGGGTCTGCTCTCATTCTTACATATGTAGTTTATTTTTACTTGTGGCCTTTTCTGCTATTATTGGACATATTTTTGGATTGCACAGCTGACTTCTAAAAATATTTTGAATCACAGTGCTGTTTGGTTGTTTTAACCATTTATCATTTCTATTTTCCTCTAGCCAAGGGATCATAGTTTTCTTCTTTCACTTGCCTAGCATTAGTAAGAAGTTAATCCATCAAAGCCCTATTTAAACCAATTAGATAATTGTTGTTCCATTGATTTTTTTTTTCACACTGTACATTTCACATCAGATTTTTAACCAGCATTTATATGTGGATTTCTCTTTTCATCATTCTTTGTGTATGTGTGTGTGTATGTGTAATACTCTCTGATATTTCTGTCTTCAAAATTCCATACTCCTCTGAAAAATAAAGCAAATCCTGGTGCGTGTGAGATCTGAGTCTACTTCTTCGAAAAAGGAGTGTGTTTTCAACTGAAGCAGTTACATGCCAGTGTGCAGTTCCAGAGTATAAAGTAATCTTCCTGCCCTACAGCAGGATTCCACTGATTAACTCTGAGGCCTTATAAAGGAAGGACACTATCTTTTTGTCTGTACAGATGTAACTTAAAGTTTAGTTAGTGCAAAAAATCCCCAAAGAGTCTTTTTGAAATGAGAACAAAACACAATGCCAGAAAAAAGAGCAAGAAAAAAGGGTCCTTTCATGGCCCTGTAACAAGCTCAGTTAAGGATGGCAAAAGTTTTCAGGACATAAGGTTAGAAGGCCACAAGGCACCTATTCAGTGAGATGTGTAAACACTCACCTACCTCTAAATAGGTGAGTGGTCCCACTGAAGTCAAAACCACTATTTCTATGCTTAAACTTTGACACAAGCTTTAATATCTCGCTAAAGTGAAGCCTAGAGACCCACTGATTTTAATCTTGCCAAATATACCTCTAATTTCTGGGTCAATGGGGCATTCAGAACTAAACATCTGATAAAAAGAGTTAGCTTAAGGAAATCCAGGAAAAAAAAAAAGAAAGAAAGAGGAATTCCTCTTACAGTTTTACAGCATGCTGATTTAACTGGTGTTCATCTTTATTTGCATTGGAGATCTGTGCAGGTAGTGGAGGTTAGACTGCAATGCAGAGGATGGCATGGTAATGTACTTTTATTGACTAACAGGCATTGAATGCATTCAGATACTGCACCCCTAACTTGCTGGATGTTCATAGACATGCTCCTTTTGTATGCTTTCACTAAAAAGCAGTAAAAAGCAAGCCAAAACTATGCTGGTTTGCAAGAACTGTGGTTTTATTGGGCATGCTTTAAAATGCATTCTCTTTCCTAGGAAAGATAAAATGGGGCTGATACAGTTTTGACTACTGACCTGAATGGTTAGGGGGGATATTTTTGTGAGCTAAGAGTATTTTTATTTTGGTGTATAAAAATCACACAGCACTTGTGTGGGAAAGGTTTTCACTTAAATGACTTGTTTAGAAAGTGCAGATGTGTGTTTCCCCACAGAAGCACATGAGTGTCAGCAACATCTGTGATAGGAGAAGAAATCTTATCAAATTCTTGTTTCATTCTGATAATGTTAAATCCTTTTCCTTTCACTATGATGGATGTATGAGAAAACCCAAGCACTGAATCCTGTGTTTCAGTCATAGCTTGCTCCTGTTTATGAGGAGCAGATATATGCAAAACGTGCCTTGAGAGCGTGCTTTCCTGCTGAGTCTACCCTGAAAAAATTAATCACAGAGCTACAGTTATGTCTCCATTTCCTAAAGCTGGGGCCTATCTTGTCCCCATAGCTAGGTCAGTGAGGAAATCATAGCAGAGATTGCTTCAGTACTATAAAATAGTGAAATTTACTGGTGTACATCACAACACTGCAGTATTGCTAAATGCATCTGGGGAGCAATGTGATATCAAACTTCTCTCATCAGTAAAGCTTTTGCTTCATGACGTCATGTCTAAAAAGAGCAGTGGCAAACTAAAATAGTGATATTTATTTCTTTTTCACTTCCTTCTTTTCTACAAAGGTTAACTAAGCTAGTTACTGAATAAGATGGAATTACTTTACAATGCTTTTTTGCTCTTAGGCATATTGCAGAAGAGCTGTGCTGGCAGGAAGATGGTGCTTATTTTCTGAGACTATATTTTCAGCATATTATGCAACACCAGCAGGTTTGCAAAACTCCAGTTGCATATCAGGACCAACAGTTAGTGTTTTCCATGTTTTCCCATTTGCATGTTGGGTCTGCTGAATTCATCATCGCCTTTGCAGCAGGGTGGTGATAGAGCAGTTACAAGTCATTAGCGAGCTGTGGAAAAACAAATGGAAAACATACAAGCACGCTGGGATGCTGGCTGTGTGCTCAGCAATGGGATGGGCTAAAGCACATATTGCACATTCCAGGATGGGGAAGATGAATGGGAGATGTATAGGTGATCTCTAATTCCTCAGCCACTGAGGCTGTGGAGTTTGTGCTTTGTTTAACATTTCTTGTCACATTTATTTTTAGTGTGAATAGGCTGTGAACAAACACATGAAAACACACATATACATTATCTATGGCCTGACTTTGCCATGTCATCATCTTTAAAACTTAATCCTCTTCAGCACATTTGTCAGGTGCCTATAAAGATTCCTTGGTTACATTCTTAATTGTATTTTTTATTAGATTAGTTTGATTGCAAAGTATGTTGCCATGTGAACACCTGGGAAAGACAGGGACCAGGAAATTGCAACTAGAATTTTTTATCAAATACTGGGTTCTTAAAATCACTCTAAGTATTATAAATTAATATAAGCATCCCATGCTAAGTTATCCTTAATCATAATTTGATTGCAAAAATACATATAACAGAGTTAACTGGGCATGAGAGGTTTTGGTATTGTGCAAAATACATACTACTTTGTTCTCTACATACTACCATGTGTAGCATCTCATCCCTCACCACAGGAAACTCGCATGGCCTCATTCTTTTTCCTTATGTTTTTCTGATGTAAGAATGTGAACATACTAAGCCTCTCTTGCTTGTCTTGCTGTTTATCTGGCTGCAGTGATACAAGATATTCTTCCCACCTGTGTCAGCTATAAAATAAGCATCTTGAGTCTCACCTCCTGCTGAGTATTCTTATACTCACCCTCAGAGCGTATTGTGGAGAGTTTGCTTCAATGGACAGGAGTAGAGGAGCTCACAGAGTCGACAGGAGCCTGTCTCAAGACTGTGCTGGGTTAAAGCCGCATCAAGATTGAGACAGCAGAGAAATTCCCTAATCCCTGTAGAATCACAAGTTGTACTGGAATGCGGTTATAGCACTACTAGAAAATTTCACGTGGCAATGACTCTTTACTCCCTGCATAGAAATTATGTGTTCATTAAAGTTATGAACAGTTGGGACAGATCCACTTTGAGCATACCTGTATCCAATGTGAAAAATTAAATTTGGTTTGAGCTTGACCTATAGCATGTAAAACAGCCTCCTGATGTGGAGGTTTGACCCTGTCTGGATGCCAGGTGCCCGCAAAAGCCTCTCTCCCCTCCTCAGATGGACAGGGGAGAGAAAATATAATGGAAGGCTCTTGAGCTGAAATAAGGACAGGGAGAGATCTCTCATCACTTACTGTCAAAACAGATTAGAATTGAGGAAATTAATTTATTACTAATCAAAATCAGATTAGGATAATCAGAAGTACAACAAGTCTTAAAAATATCTTCCCCCCATCCCCCTCCTTCCCAGTCTTAACTTTTTTCCTGATTCTCTGTCTCCTCCCCTCCAGCAGCTCAGGGAGATGGGAGCAGGAGTTAAGGTCAGTTCATCACATATTGTTTCTGCCACTGCTTCTTCCTCAGGAAGAGAAGCCTTTCCACTGCTTCAGCATGGGATCCCTCCCATGGGAGACAGTCTTCTGTGAATGTCTCCAAAGTATGTCCTTCCCACAGGCTGCAGATCTTCATGAACTGCTCCAGTGTGCTCCAGAACCTTTATAAAGGATGTGATCCTACAGACACAGGCTCCTCCAGCATGTGCCCCCATGATGTCACAAGTCCTACCAGGACCCTGCACCACTGTGGGATTCCCATGGGGTCATAGCCCTCTTTTGGGCTCCTTCATCCCTGCAGGTAGGTCTCTGCTGCCCTGTGGGCCTCCATGGGCGGCAGGGGCACAGCTGCCTCATCACAATCTGCACCACGGGCTGCAGGGGAATCTCTACTGCGCCTGAAGCACCTCCTCTCCCTCCTTCTGCACTGACCTTGGTGCCTGCAGAGTTGTGTCACATATTTCCACTCCTCTCTTCTCTGGCTGCAGATACTATTTTTCCCCCCTTCTTAAATATGTTATTACAGAGGCATTAATTACCATTTCTGATTGTCTCAGCCTTGGGCAGCGGTGCATCTTGGATAAAGTCAGCATTTCCTATGTTAGACATAGGGGAAGATTGAATCTTCTCGGAGAAACCTCTCCTATAGCCCCCCTTCCCAGCCTCCAAAAGGTTGCCATGTAAATCCAATACACCTGGTAATAAGTTCTCTGGATAACAGACATGCTGCCATTGGGAGTGGGTGTGGCACAACTGCGGGAATTTCTAGTGCTTTTCACTGGCTGTGGCAAGTGTGCTTTGGTGTTGTGGGCATATGTGCTCCCTCAAATACCAGCGCCAAAGAGTTGGCAAGGGAATTTCAGAGGAGCATTTGCCCCTCACAAGGGTTTTTTTTGTTATTGCTATGTTTATGAAACACTATAGGCCATGGTGCACTGGTACACATTTACTGCCAAATATATCGGTGTGAGAACCAGAAAAGTATAGCACTCTTACAAGGTAACCATGACTTTTAGATCAGCAATGGACAGGTCTTTCTAGAGATCACTCAAAGCTTTGACTGCCTGCCCCACCACATTAATTTAACCTAGGTCTTGGAGAAGGGGTTTGCAGTTGCAGCGTCTATTTGAAAGTGTTTTCAGAGCTAGATATTAATGAACAATTATTGAAAAATTATCAGTAATGCTGTCAGGAATCCTGAATGACAAGGAGAGAAAGAAAGGAAATCTGAAGTCACTTGAGTGATTAACTGAACCTCCAAAAATTATTCAGCTCAAGTTTGGATTTGGTGGCTTTTCCTTCTCCTATTTGCACTTTTGCTCTTCATCTCTCATATCAGACATTCTTCACTCTCAGGAGACTGCTGCTATTCCTTTTCTCACTAACCATGGGAGCACTGTGCTGTTTTGGAGATCTGGAATGAGCTGCTACATTAGCATAGTGTGTGTCCAGATGTACTCTTTCAGGTCCTATCAGGGCTGTCCTCGTGTTGGAGTCCCTGAGCTCCTTTGTGCCCCAGCACTGCTCAGGCACAGCCAGTCAGTAATTGCAGTGCTAGCTCATGGTCCCATGCCATGGCTTGAGCGTCCCCTGGGCATGTTGTGCAAGCCTGCCTGAGAGACACCAGGGCTCTCTCACATCCATGCCTTCTGCAGCAGCATGAGTAAAGTAGAATCAAGCAGCACAAACTCTTGTCTTCCCTTTTACTGAGCTGAAATTATCCATCAGGTTGTTTCCACTCTTGCTTCCCAGATTCCTCTTCCCTGCTGCACTGATGAATTTATTCTCTCTTCTGTGTACATATAGCTCTTCAATAGCTGTTTCTCGTCGGAGTATAGGTACATGGCAGAAATTCTTACCCAGAATTTTCCTTTTAAAAGTGGAGAATCTGGTGCCCAGATCCATACTAGCAGCAAGGTAGGTATTTTTTTCCATCTTCTTCTGACCTTAATGAGACATTAGTGTTTTTTTAAACCTTGCTAGGTATGATGGAAACCCTAAGATCAGCTCTCTCCAAACACTAGGGTGGATCAAGTTCTTCATTCTCTCTCTTGAAACAGGGGCAGCTGCTATCCTCATTGCTACAGTGAAGAACATCTGCCATCTGTTATCTAGAGTCTGAAACCTTAGCTAACAGCTACCCTGCTGAATGTTTTTAATACCTGTAAAATAACACTGATGCACCAGCTGTAGTACAGATTAAGGACGAACACTTGGAAAAAAACAAAGCATCTCCACATGTGTGGGCACCCAAAGAAATATTTCATCTTCACAGAACAGGATGTTTAAAATTAGATACTCAAATCTCCTTTCCTGCAAGCAAATTCTTGTGCAAATACTGTAAAGCTTTTCCTAGAGAGAATTCAGAAATCTCCATTTGCTTCGTGTAAATTTTCTGTTTGCTAATCAGCATATTCTGTTGTCAATGTACCCTGGCTAGAACACAGCAATCCACCCTCTCAGGACATTAAATTAAGGTAGCAACAGGAAGTCTTTGTATTTTTCGTCCTTTGGAAGCAATGTTGAAATGAATGACATCTCTCCACCACACAGGGTGAAATGCAGAGGAGATGGCAGGCTTTGCTGTCCTATGACAAGATTTGGGATACGTTTCTGATTGTCCCTAGATGAATGTGGAAAATGAGAAAAGAAGATGAGATTGTGTAATGAAGGAGAAAATGCTCACTTCCCTTTCTCACGTAGCTGAAGAGAATGAAGGTGGGGCAAAAAGACATGCTTTGCTGTCTTGCAGGTTGAGAAGCAACTTTCTTAGACAAACCCTCTGAGCCTTCAAGAGCACCATGTGAATGATACGGGAGGTTTTCTGGAGAACAATTGCTTTGCAAATTTAGCAGTTCCTTTTTCCACATTCAGAGCAGCAACTTGTCCCCTGTAATGGTGAAGGTGATGGTGACAGTCAGAAGGTAACAGGTATTGGTTTCAGGCTAGCTCAGTTTGAAATGCCTTACTCCCACCCAAAGAACACTTCCCACCTGATGCTGATACCAATGTTTACATGCCAGGTTGGACTTGAAATGCTCTGGTAATTTTTGCAGCTCCTGAATCCTTGGTGTTTGCTTTCAGGCTAGTCACTTTGTCTGTCTTAGTCACACTGGGGACCCCCTCAAACAGCACAGCCTTGTGGTATGACCCCAGGAGCTTGTGCTCTGGGTCCTCGTCTCTGGAGCAGGGATAAGAGTTTTTTCTCTATATAACTGGTTTTTGGGCTAAGTTCTCCTATGAGGGCTGCAATTTCTGGTATGTGAGCTCTTGGCCTGACATTGCTATGCTTCTCACTTGGTTCAAAGTTAATTTTACTTACATGACTATCAGATCTTACAACCATAACCCCTGTTCCTTTGGTTTTCCACCTGTGTGTGTTTTCAGTGTGGTTTCTAAGAGGGAATAATGCCTTTGCCATCAGGAAGAATAACCTCTACAGTTTTATAATCCTTTCTTTCATTTCCTTTTAAATTAATCCAACCCTGCCTTGCTGTGACACATGAGGTGCTCTGCCTAAAAAGACATAAATATTATTAGATTACAAGGTACTTCAAAGATGCCCCACCTTTGGCTGTTTGTGAGCTGCTAAGAATTAGTAGAACTATGTGGCAATGGGCAAAACTCTTATCCCAAGTAGTACTTTCCCTTTTGGCTGAAATTCCAGAATGCGCCCAAAACTCCATAGCCGGTGTGTGCAATACAATCATGTCAGCAGGAAACCTGGGGACTTTAAAATTTTGTCCTGTTTTCATATAGCAACTCTACTCCCTGCAGTTCATGCATAAAATACCATGATGTCCAAGCCTGGAAGTGCAGTTGGACTGTGTTTCTGCTGCCACAAGAAGTACATAAGTGGGCTTTCCCCCCGCCAGGATTTCAGCATTAGCAGAATCCACCTGACAGATGTGGGAACACCTCACTCTGCCACTGCTATTGCTTCCCCAGAGGTCGAGGTTCCCACCACTCCCCCCTTCCTTTGGGGTAGTTGCAAGAAATTGATGAAGTGCTTCACTGGGAACAACTCAGTCAGGAAAAAACTGCAAACCAACCAACCAATGAAAAAGACTAAAGGAAGTAGAGGCCATAAAAAAACAGTGCAGCCCTAGAATGTTTGTCAGTTGGCTTCAGATCCAATCCATCATACATCTCATTTTGTGGCTCGCTCTAAACTCAGACACCATGCTCAGCATGGCCATTTGGCCCTCCAAGCTGTGTTTTTTATGGTACTATGGACCATGGAAACTGTTCCTTCATGGAATGAAAGGAGGACAGGAGCAGGTTTTTGCTGTATGGTGCCTGACCTGCTTTCCACTGTGTGCTGTTGTGCCAGCACAGCAGCTGCAGAGGAATCTGGTGGGGGAGGCCAAGGTGTGCATACTGGAGAGGGCACACGGGTAAGGTGCAGTCTTCGATGATGCACTTCTGTTTTGAAACTGGGGTTATTGTTTGCAGATGGGAAGATACTAGTTCATGTTTTGGTCTCCTTTTGTGTGGTCCAGAGTGACATCTAATGGCACAGCACCAGACTGCACCACGTCTGGGGAGAGCTAAGTGGACAGAATGCTGGGGTTGCCAAGCATTTATCATTTGACAGGGCAAGGTAGATTCTCAAGGGTAAATTCTCAAGTCAAGGGTGAAAACCCATACATACTGTATTAAACTAAACACTATTTGTAGCCATACTTTGATATATTACCTGAATAAAGCTGGGAAATAGTCTAAAGGAAGTAAGTGGTAGAGTTGAGCTACTTCTTAAAATGTAAGATATTTCACATAATATATTAGGTTAATGAACTATCACTAAGTCTAAACAGTATTAATGGAGGAAATCAGAACAATGCTCCAGAAAGGAGCCAATCCCAAATACTCTATTTTGATTTTGATGTGATGCACCACTTTCTTATACAACTCCCTCTATCAGAAAACTACAAGATTCAACAAAATTGTTTTGCCAGAAACACTGTATTCTAATAAAATATGCTCCGTGAAATATTTTCAACCACTAGTGTGATGTGGCATCATTTTTTGAACTGTGCAAATTTTATATCAGAAATCTGTCCAGTCCCTTTTAGGCACCAGTAGAGGCATCATTAATAATGTTGCAAAAAAACCCTTTTTGTGTCGTGTTCAAGTGTAAGAGGCCAACATTTAAAATATGTAATCCCAAATAATAGAAAACAATAGCAAGAAAACCTTTGAAATTATTGAAGACAACTTTTTAGGAAAATAGCAGCTTCCCTGTTTACCTTAAATTGATGGTGTTTTATTTGCAGTAATGAACATTGAATGCTATTCCATTTAAGTTAGTTTCAGAATTGCCAAACTAAAAGGAAAAATCTATCTGCATTCTATCTATATACTCATATGGGCGTGTGTGTTGGTGCATAAAATGCAGTTAGTAGGTTATGTGTAGTACCCTTAAAGAGCATCAATGCCTAAAAACCAGCACACACACAGAGCTGTAAGGTAGGTTTTTCATCCCTGATGTGGATTCATGAAGCAAATGCTTACTTGCACTTAAGAGATGTGAATAACTGTTGGTTCTGACTTTAGGGCTGAGCAGCATGTGGTGAACCCAGGGAGAAAGTGGCTTTCCTACTGTGACCCTTTAGACTTGCAAATTCATTATAAATGTAATTTATCAAGAAAAAATTAATTGATTTTTCTCTTTAAAAAGAGGTTTCTAAAAGGCATATATATACTATTTAAAAGGATTATTTTCTTTGTGGGTTTTACCTTAGGAAATAGAGTTTCTAGTCACCTTTTTTCCTAAAAGTCTTTATAAGGTGATATATATTATCATTCTGATTATAGGAGGAAATATTTTCATACTTCTGATAGGGGAGCAACAGTACAAGAAAAATCCTTTTTGCACAACACTGAACTAAGTTGCAGAACTTATTGCTAGAGCGAATTATAGTTCACACAGCTAGACAAAAGAAGATTTGAAAAAATCATGAAGGATTGGTCCACTGGTGACTGTTAAATGTAGCTTACATCCATCAGCTCAAGAACTCACAGCTGCTGATTGTCAAAGAATAGGTGTATAAACAGGAGAAAGGAATAATTTCTGACTGTACCATTACATAAAATATTTCCTTACCATACAGTATTCATTACTGTCAGAAATATATTTCTCTAGCTGCACATTTTATCTCTCCCCTATGGCTGTGCTAATGGCTGATTTGTGTTACATGAAACCCCAGGTTTT